>CM019708.1:17243188-17600688 GCA_009760885.1 Achatina immaculata
GCCAATTCAGTGGGCATAACATCCCCTGATGAGACTGAAAAACTCGCCGAAGACAGGAAATCTTGGCGAACTACTATGCGGGCCCTATGTGACGTTTAGCGGAACGAGAAGGATGTAAGATATCTAGAACTAGCCTCCGTCGCCAGACTATTATCTCTGATAAGGTAAAACTTTGTTCTTTCAGGACACTTCCTGCCATGTTTCACTTTCCCCACTAGTCCCCCTATCCTTGAAGTCTAAGCCCATCCTTTCTAAGCCCACGTGCTACCAGAACGAGCCAGCTCACGACCTGCCTAACAAAACTGCCCACGAACTAATTTTTTTAAGACACTTCCACACACGGTGACATTCTTATTGGCCAGCTAAGGAAGTGTCTTTTTTTTTTAACATCGCCAAATTCGGCATGAACTCTCATTTTAAAAAATTCGCCAAACCGACCTGGGACGTCACTTGTGTCAGCAACAAGGACTTGGAAGAACGACGAAAGAACGAGCCTCAAGAAAGATCTGAAAGAAAAAAAAAGGGGCGTAAATGTCGTTTGATGAAGAAACGAGGCCCAAGACTCGTGAACAGGCACAGGATGATGTCTCCGCATCACAAACCACACACTGTTTGCTGTTTACTGCTCATCTAGCACTGGTCTAATCGGCCACAAGTGCCACAACAACCAACATGTACCTGCTTCACCAACTGCTTCTCAGACGAGACCCCATCTTGGGGTGGTTGGTACCATATTCCTCCCAACACGTAGAGACTATGTCAAGAGATCTTCTTCTTCTTCTTCCTTCCTTCCTTCCTTCCTGGAACTGCGAGCTGGTGTTCTTTGCAGCCGATGCTGTGGAGACGTTGAGCTGCAGCATCGTGTCGGGTCATGGCGGATATTTTTCAGTCTCTACAGTGGCTGTACAATACTTCTCTAGCAGGCTCCACCACTATGGGGACTACGGCCATCCCTCCCCAGTTAGCCAAGATAAGTCTTTTACTGGGGGGACAGGGTCTTGGTCAGTTATGGTTCGCCAGCTTTGGCGCTAGCATGTCAGCTGTGGGTCGCTGATCGCCAAAACGGACAGGGTCTTCACATACACTCCCTGTAACAGATGTCACCAACTACGATTAGTTCTCTCTCTTTCTCTCTCTCTCTCTCTCTCTCGCTCACACATCTCTCTCTCTTTCTCTCTCTCCCTCTCTCGCTCACATATCTCTCTCTTTCTCTCTCTCCCTCTCTCGCTCACATGTCTTTCTCTCTCTCCCTCTCTCGCTCACACCTCTCTCTCTTTCTCTCTCTCTCTTTCTCTCTCTCTTCCTCTCTCGCTCACACCTCTCTCTCTCGCTCACACCTCTCTCTCGCTCACACCTCTCTCTCTTTCTCTCTCTCTCTTTCTCTCTCTCTTCCTCTCTCGCTCACACCTCTCTCTCTCGCTCACACCTCTCTCTCGCTCACACCTCTCTCTCTCTCTCGCTCACATCTGTCTCTCTCTCTCTCGCTCACACCTCTCTCTCTTTCTTTCTCTCTTCCTCTCTCGCTCACACCTCTCTCTCTCGCTCACACCTCTCTCTCTCCCTCTCTCTCTCTCTTTCTCTCTGAAACTGGGCAGTCCAAAGAACCTCAGCGGCCTGTCTACAGAAAGGAAAAGAATGACAGGGTCTTGAACAGTTAGGACTCGTTAGTCCAAATAATACCGCCAACATTAACATACTCACCTTTGCTTGAGGAGAGGGGCTGCATTTACCTGGTGACGCAATAAGTGAAGAGGGAAAGAATGGACACACAAACTAAACAATGTACGTCAGACAATGGTAGCAAGCAGCACTGAACAGACAGTAGCGTCAGCAGAACTGTTAAGTACATTATAGCGAGCTCAAATAACGTCGCTTGGCAGTAGGAGAGATAACTGTGTAAATATTCGTGTCAATTATCTCTCCGCTGTTTCCTGCCCTTAGGTACACACAAAACACACCTTTGAGCAGTGTTTCCCACAGTGGGCGATAACGATTCCAGAGATAGAAGATTACCAACCCAAGCAGCAGAAGATAACCAATCAAAGAGGTACAAGATTACCCACCCAAGAGCTACAAGATTACCAACCCAAAAGCTATAAGATTAGCAACCCAAGAGCTACAAGATTACCAAACCAAGGGGTAGAAGATTACCAAACCCAAGAGCTACAGGATTAGCAACCCAAGAGGTAGAAGGTTGCCAACAAAAGAGGTACAAGGTCACCAACCGAAGAGGTACAAGATTACCAACCCAAGAGGTACAAGGTTACCAACCCAAGAGGTACAAGGTTACCAACCCAAGAGGTACAAGGCTACCAACAGGAAAACTACCACATTTTGTGGGTTCCTGGAAATTTATTTATCTGATATGTAACAGGTTTTGTCTTGGGAGAATTGATCTAAATGACAAAAAATAACAAGTTTAGTCTTATATAAGATAGAGTATGAGATGTCTCCTTCAACTCCCGCCATATGAGCTGCTTCCTAGCTAAATATACAGTTATTTCATGTGCAGAATCTAAACATTTTTCAGTATAATCCAGTCATTTCATGTGGAGAATATAAACATGTTTCAGTATAATCCATTCATTTCATGTGGAGAATCTAAACATGTTTCAGTATAATCCATTCATTTCATGCGGAGAATCTAAACATGTTTCAGTATAATCCAGTCATTTCATGTGGAGAATGTAAAGATTTTCAGAACAAACTAGTTTCACAGACTCCAGTACTAGTTCATTACACAACCCCCGCCACTCGTGGCTGACCCTGTGATATGATTCACAGCTGTAAAGCGGTGCCGAGTACTTTCACACAATAAGTACAGCGATTCTCACACTGCGAGACCAGCACCAAATATTTCCACACGGTAAGTACAGTGATTCTCAAACTGTGAGACTGGCAACAAATACTTCCACACAGTAAGTACGGTGATTCTCAAACTGTGAGACTGGCAACAAATACTTCCACACAGTAAGTACGGTGATTCTCAAACTGTGGGACTGGCAACAAATACTTCCACATGGTAAGTATAGTGATTCTCAAACTATAAGGCCAACAACAACTACTTCCACACAGTAAGTACAGTGATTCTCAAACTACAAGACCAGCAACAATTACTTCTACACAGTAAGTACAGTGATTCTCAAATTATAAGACCAGTACAAATACTTCCACACACTACGTACAGTGATTCTCAAACTATAAGACCTTTAATAAATACTTCCACACAGTAAGTACAGTGATTCTCAAACTGTAAGACCCGCCCCGCAACAGATACTTTAACACAGTAAATACAGTGGTTCTCAAACTTCAAGACCGGCAACAAATACTTCCACACAGTAAGTACAGTGATTCTCAAACTGCACCAGCAATTTCAAACCCAGTTTAATGTAACTTAACATACCTGAAAAATTCTGCTTGATCGCCTCTTCAACAACTGTGCCATCACTTCCAGGTCACATGCACCAAAGTTAACCAACTTCACGTCTTTATCCGAAACTCAGCGTCAGTCATAAAGTGAAGGGTGAGGTGAACTGGTCTGATATGACTGCACTAATTCAGCTATCATAGGATCGCTCTCCTGAGTGCAAGTTTGTAACTGACCGCAAAAAGTCTCAATATCAGAACTTTGGAGCATGTGAATGTCTTCTAACCATCACAGCATGAACATCAGTCATCTTTTTGTGCAAATCGTAAAAACAAGTACATTTCATACACCTTGTGAATTACAAAATATCTTATAACTCTATAACCACTGGTAGCATTCTCTCATTACCAGGAGAGAAAAAAATGGCCTTAATATTGGATGAAAGCACACAGAATAGAGAGAACATGCTGGACATCCAGAGTAGTGGTGGTGGTGATGATGATAATGATGATGATGATGATGATGATGCATAACTTCTCAGTGTAGCCAGATTCTGATCCAGAAGAAAAGGCTACTAGTCTAATGTCAGAAATCTTGAACAGGATCAACAGACGGAGAAGTTTGGAATCTAGGGAAAATATACACACAGACGGTGTAACTGAAGACACTCAAACTGAATATTTGTCAAGTTAAGTGCCAGACCACATAAATCTGCTACAAGGATCAGTGGCAAAATTATGTAAATCCCACAGGGTCAAGACTTGTGTCTGACCTCCTGTATAACGGGCTCTGGTCGATTCTCCCATGGCGCACCGCAAACATGTGGCGACCACATGACCAGATTGATATAACAAATTTGATTATAACGCGTGCCACAGCATCTACAGTTTTCATCTGTCTGGAAAATATCACAACAACATGCAACTACACTCACAGTGAATGATCTTGAATAAATATCATCTATCTAAGATACTGCTTCTCTACAACTAAGGCAAATATTGCTTCTGCTCTACAACTAAACAAACGGCAAGCATTGCTTCTCTTCTACTACTAAATATACGCCAAGTACTGCTTCTCTTCTACAACTAAATATACGCTAAGTATTGCTTCTCTTCAACAACTAAATATACGCTAAGTATTGCTTCTCTTTAACAACTAAATATACGCCAAGTATTGCTTCTGCTCTACAACTAAACAAACCCCAAGAATTGCTTCTATTCTACAACTAAACAAACGCCAAGTATTGCTTCTATTATACGCCTAAACAAACGCCAAGTATTGCTTCTATTCTACAACTAATAAAACGCCAAGTCTTGGTTCTATTCTACAACTAAACAAACGCCAAGTATTGCCTCTATTCTACAACTAAACAAACGCCAAGTATTGCTTCTATTCTACAACTAAATATACATCAAGTATTGCTTCTATTCTACACCTAAACAAACGCCAAGTATTGCTTCTATTCTACAACTAATAAAACGCCACGTATTGGTTCTATTCTACACTTAAACAAACGCCAAGTATTGTTTCTATTCTACAACAAAAGCCAACAGATACTATCAATTACTCTACATATATCTCAAGTCACCATCAAGTCAGTAAACACAAATGATTATGTTACAGTTACACACCTATCTTTACAAAAATCTCAAGTCACCATCAAGTCAGTAAACACAAATGATTATGCTACAATTACACATATATCTTTACAAAAATCTCAAGTCACAATCAAGTCAGTAAACACAAATGATTACGCTACAATTACACATCTATCTTTACAAAAATCTCAAGTCACCATCAAGTCAGTAAACACAAATGATTATGCTACAATTACACATATATCTTTACAAAAATCTCAAGTCACAATCAAGTCAGTAAACACAAATGATTACGCTACAATTACACACCTATCTTTAAAAAAATCTCAAGTCACAATCAAGTCAGTAAACACAAATGATTAAGCTACAATTACACACCTATCTTTACAAAAATCTCAAGTCACCATCAAGTCAGTAAACACAAATGATTACGCTACAATTACACACCTATCTTTACAAAAATCTCAAGTCACCATCAAGTCAGTAAACACAAATGATTACGCTACAGTTACACACTTAACCTACTCTACAGGTATCTCAAGGCAATCACTCCTAGAAAGACCACACATTCTCTAATTTAAAAGCCAACTCCTAACATCTGAGCGTTTCTGGATAAAAAGCAAATACTTTCCTACCTATATCTTTCATAGAATACAGGTAACCACAATCGTTTCATAGCCAGGTAGTCAGGTATGTTTTGTAAGCGATCATATACTGGAAAGCCTAACAGCTCGGCACCACTGACAACTGTATAAATATACACATTACATAGGCCAGCCTGCACATAATGGACAATTGAAAACTAATAGGATATGTTTGTATGTGATTTATGTCGCTAGCTACCACACAGGGCGTTCACAGAAATAGTTTGAATAGTTCAAAGATGAACACTAGCGAAATGGGATTCGAGAATTTGCTAAAGTAGTTAAAAGATTAAATGAAAACGTCGTTATACGACCAGACATTTTCGGGAATGATAGAACAGGTTTAACATACTCTTAACATTCCCATACACATAACAGCCTACAGAATATATTACACACATCACAGCACACGCAATATAACATACACATAACAATCTTCGTACTATATCACACACATAACAGTCTACGTAACATACCCTACAAATAACAATACTACATAAATAACAGTCTACGTCATATATCACACGCATAATAGTCTCTACGTAATATATCATATACATATCAGTCTACATAATATACACACAACAATTTACATAATACATCATATACATACAGCCTATGTCAGTCTACGTAATATATTATAGACAAAATAGTGTCTGATGCTACATGAAACACATAACAGCCATATATAACAGTCATATATGTGACCAAAAAAATGACCACATTTAAACATAACGCAACATTTTAAAAAATACGCGTAATTATATGCGTCAGATCAGTGCCTGTTCCATTGTATACTTTTTTCCATGGACAGCGTTAACTAATCTCTAAGGTCATTACTGTGCCTCTCTGCGGTCTGCGTACACTGAGTAATAGTTGCACTGGTCCGGCATGAGAAATGGCTCTAAGATAAATATCCACAAATGCCACTGGAATGACACGTTAAACCATTTTCATGAAATTTTAACTGTAATCCATGAACTAATCCTTCATCCCCTTCAGTGCAGGACATCGAAGGCAGCGGGACTCGACACTTTACGGACAATCAGAAACAACATGTCAGCGGGGATTTCCATATTAGACGTGCGTCAATCACGTTCGGCAACCGTTACTGTCAGACAACTTTAATCTCTCGCTGATTTCTCATTTCTGCAAATGACGACGTGCTTTAATCTTCGTGGCCCCACATCTACGGGTGATGCGGTACTTTAATCACTGCGGCCAGTATCTACAGGTGATGAAGTACAAACAACGACGGAAAAATATCTACCCGTAATGCAATACTTTAACAGCTGTGACCAGCATCTACAGATTAAGTAGAACTTTAACAGCTGTGGCCAGCATCTACAGATAAGTAGAACTTTAACTCCCATGGCCCACAGTCATGAGTGGGACAGGAAATAGCCATGCCAATGAGTGGAGTGGGACAGAAAACAACCGTGCCAATGACTGGAGTGGGACAGAAAACAGCCGTGCCAATGAGTGGAGTGGGACAGGAAACAGCCGTGCCAATGAGTGGAGTGGGGCCAGGGAACTACACCCGCTCCCAGCAGCGTCCCGCACAGCAACGGCCGGTGGGTTAGCTTAGACTGACATGGCCTCCCGGGTAACAGAATTTGGCCAGAAGCCAATCTCTTAAGTCTGTTCCGAGAACTGAAAAAAAAAAAAACCAAAACAACTCCGCATCCGACACCACGTCTCTATAGCAAAGTCTTCACAGTAACATCATAAACAAATAACTGGGGATCAGAAACAAGAAATACGCTACACATTTCTACTGGTACACTGGCTCGCAAAGTTTATGTTGCACGCATATATTTCTTTTTTTTTTTAAAAAGGCCTCAGAAATCACATGTTATCACAGTCCTATGTTATCACAGTCCTATGTTATCACAGTTCCTATGTTATCACAGTCCTATGTTATCACAGTTTCTATGTTATCACAGTCCTATGTTATCACAGTCCTATGTTATCACAGTTTCTATGTTATCACAGTCCTATATTATCACAGTCCTATGTTATCACAGTTCCTATGTTATCACAGTTCCTATGCCCTAGCCCTTAAATCACTCCAAAACTAGCACCTCAGTGCACTCACACACACACACACACACGACAGAACGTAAACAGAGAGACAGAATCACACCTCACGTTTCTATCAGTTTAAACAAAGAAAAAGCTACACCAAAACTACGCTAAAAAAAAAAAACGAAACAAAAGCAAATAAACAACCGAGTCTACGGCCGAAGCAGAATTTTGGAACATAAAGTCTGGGTGGAGGATACTGAGACAGTTGAATGTTCCGGAAACCGAAATGTCAAAACTAACAGCAACACGCAGTGACTGGATGACACGAACAGGGGATGTAAACCGCTGGTCGTACACATTTTAAAAATAGTCTCCCTTGTACAGCCACTTTTATTTTAGCACGAGGGTTCTCGAGTTTTTCGAGGAAGCGACCCGCCCCACTTTAAACATGAACTTCTAATCTAGAGATAAGTTAAAAATCTCATCTCTATCTCGTGACAATTACGAAATAATGCTCTGGATGAGTGACTGACTGCCAAATTATATTTTGATCAGAAATTAACCCACTATTTATTTTGATGAGTGACTGCCTAATCTACATTTTGATCAGTGACTACCTAATCTATACTTCCGACGACTGATTTACCTAATCTATATTTTAATGACTGATTACCTAATCTATATTCTAATGAATGATTACCTAATCTATATGTTGATGAGTGATTACCTTATTTATATTTTGATGTGTGATTCACCAAGGTGAAACATAATGAAATTATTAAAATGCTTGAAGACATCAATATAGACGGCAAAGACCTGAGGATTGTAAAACATCTATACTGGCACCAAGAAGCAGCGATTCGAGTTGAAAATAGAACTGGAAAATATCAACCTATAAAACAAGGGGTGCAACAAGGATGTGTACTATCTCCAGACCTTTTCTCTCTGTACAGCAAGAACATTCTAAGAATGATCATCACAGAACCAGGCATAAAAATTGGAGGATACAATATTAATAACCTTTGGTATGCTGATGACACAGTACTGATAGCTGAGAACCAGCAAGACATGCAAAAATCTCTTGGATAAAGTCGCTATAGGAAGTGAACAGAAAGGCCTTACTTTAAACATCAAAAAGACAGAGACTATGGTTATATCTAAGAAAGAGAATCTATCAAAATTCAGTATAAAATTAAATGGAACTATTCTAAAGTAGGTGCAGAAATTCAAATACCTTGGAGCAGTAATAAATTCAGATGGAAAATGCAGAACAGAAATTAGGAACAGAATAGGCCAATCAAAGGCTGCATTTCAGAGAATGAGAAACATATTATGCAACACATCCTTATCGATGAATGTTAGAAAACGAATCCTAAAATGCTATACTGAATCTATCTTGTTATATGGAAGTGAATCATGGACAATAGGCAGGTCTGCACAAAAATCATTGGAAGCAGCAGAAATGTGGTTTATTAGAAGAATGTTGTGAATCCCCTGGACAGCAAAAATAACTAATCAAGAATGTATGAGAAGAACTGGAGAGACAAAAAATCTTGTCAAAAAAATAAGAGAGAGACAATGTACTTTGTTAGGACATTCAATGAGAAGAGGGGGCATTGAAAATATTATAACAACAGGAAAAACAGAGGGAAGAAGATCAAGAGGAAGACCAAGAGAAATGATACTGGACAGTCTGACGGGATGGTGTGAGAGGAGATCACCAACTGAGCTAATGTTCTGCATGAAGGATCGGGTACTCTGGAGAAGCATAATAGCCAATGCCAGTAGGCATGACACATGATGATGATGATGATGATGATGATGATGATGATGATGATGACCTAATCTATATGTTGATGTGTGACTACCTTAGCTATAAATTTTGATGAGTGATTACCGAATCCATATTATGATGAGTGAGTATGTAATCTACATTTTGATAAATGATTAACTTAATCTGCATTTTGACAAGTGATTACTAAACTAACCTGTAAAATGCCCAATATAAATATGACACCTTAATCCATTTTCATAAAACTGTAAGCACCATAAACTACACATAAAGGATTACAGAATAGATACAAGGGGTGTTCAAAAAAATTGGCATTCTGACATGAAAAAAAAGAAGAAGAAAATTACATTACCACTACTTTTCAATATAATCTCATGGTTATCGACGCACTTGGTCCACCGATGCTCCAGTGCCATAATACCATTATAACAGAAGTATGAGTCTCCATGCACCCATAGCTGCTGACCTCAAAATTGCATTCAATTATTCTGCCATTCAGACCAGAAAACAAGCAGAAATCACTGGGAGCAAGATCTGGAGAGTAGGGCGGGTGCTGAAGCCATTCAAATCCTGCATCGTGGAGTGCGTCTAATGCAACATGAGGGGTGTGGCTGAATGCGATGTCCTGAAGGAGCAGGACACCTCTTTAGCAGTTAGCCACGGCTCTTAACTTTGAAGGCTTCACGAAGATGACCCATTAGTTCTGCATAATATACACCAATTATAGTAGCAGTCATTAGCATGTCCTTGCGGAACTCTGCCTCCCTAACAGCTCTCCTGTAGACCTCGCGGTTATAAGCAAGATGCCCTACTGCTGATGCATTCATTTGCAGATTATCAACGATGTCTTGCAGCAATCTTCACCTCGGTCTCCCTCTCTTTCTTTTTTCCCATTATGTACCCTTCCAAGACAGTCTTCTCTAAATTCTAATGACGTGTAATATGTCCAAAATATTTCAGTTTTCTCTTTACTAGCCAAACTTCTTCAATATTAAGTTCTTGTAGTATGGTTATATTTGTTATATTTTTTGTGTTAATGATACTGAAGTAGCACCTATGAAGTAGTACTATTTTATAATAGCACCTTCACCAATATAATCAACTAGGATGGTTCCTTCTGAATCTCGAAAAGCTGAGACCATGACCTTGCCAGCAGATGGAAAATGCAGAACAGAAATTAGGAACAGAATAGGCCAATCAAAGGCTGCATTTCAGAGAATGAGAAACATATTATGCAACACATCCTTATCGATGAATGTTAGAAAACGAATCCTAAAATGCTATACTGAATCTATCTTGTTATATGGAAGTGAATCATGGACAATAGGCAGGTCTGCACAAAAATCATTGGAAGCAGCAGAAATGTGGTTTATTAGAAGAATGTTGTGAATCCCCTGGACAGCAAAAATAACTAATCAAGAATGTATGAGAAGAACTGGAGAGACAAAAAATCTTGTCAAAAAAATAAGAGAGAGACAATGTACTTTGTTAGGACATTCAATGAGAAGAGGGGGCATTGAAAATATTATAACAACAGGAAAAACAGAGGGAAGAAGATCAAGAGGAAGACCAAGAGAAATGATACTGGACAGTCTGACGGGATGGTGTGAGAGGAGATCACCAACTGAGCTAATGTTCTGCATGAAGGATCGGGTACTCTGGAGAAGCATAATAGCCAATGCCAGTAGGCATGACACATGATGATGATGATGATGATGATGATGATGATGATGATGATGATGACCTAATCTATATGTTGATGTGTGACTACCTTAGCTATAAATTTTGATGAGTGATTACCGAATCCATATTATGATGAGTGAGTATGTAATCTACATTTTGATAAATGATTAACTTAATCTGCATTTTGACAAGTGATTACTAAACTAACCTGTAAAATGCCCAATATAAATATGACACCTTAATCCATTTTCATAAAACTGTAAGCACCATAAACTACACATAAAGGATTACAGAATAGATACAAGGGGTGTTCAAAAAAATTGGCATTCTGACATGAAAAAAAAGAAGAAGAAAATTACATTACCACTACTTTTCAATATAATCTCATGGTTATCGACGCACTTGGTCCACCGATGCTCCAGTGCCATAATACCATTATAACAGAAGTATGAGTCTCCATGCACCCATAGCTGCTGACCTCAAAATTGCATTCAATTATTCTGCCATTCAGACCAGAAAACAAGCAGAAATCACTGGGAGCAAGATCTGGAGAGTAGGGCGGGTGCTGAAGCCATTCAAATCCTGCATCGTGGAGTGCGTCTAATGCAACATGAGGGGTGTGGCTGAATGCGATGTCCTGAAGGAGCAGGACACCTCTTTAGCAGTTAGCCACGGCTCTTAACTTTGAAGGCTTCACGAAGATGACCCATTAGTTCTGCATAATATACACCAATTATAGTAGCAGTCATTAGCATGTCCTTGCGGAACTCTGCCTCCCTAACAGCTCTCCTGTAGACCTCGCGGTTATAAGCAAGATGCCCTACTGCTGATGCATTCATTTGCAGATTATCAACGATGTCTTGCAGCAATCTTCACCTCGGTCTCCCTCTCTTTCTTTTTTCCCATTATGTACCCTTCCAAGACAGTCTTCTCTAAATTCTAATGACGTGTAATATGTCCAAAATATTTCAGTTTTCTCTTTACTAGCCAAACTTCTTCAATATTAAGTTCTTGTAGTATGGTTATATTTGTTATATTTTTTGTGTTAATGATACTGAAGTAGCACCTATGAAGTAGTACTATTTTATAATAGCACCTTCACCAATATAATCAACTAGGATGGTTCCTTCTGAATCTCGAAAAGCTGAGACCATGACCTTGCCAGCAGATGGTGCAGTATGATACTTCTTTGGTGTCGTGATGAGGCACGCTTCTGTTACCATGCTTTGTTTTGGTATTAGTATCCACGTGATGGATCGTGGTTTCATTCACTGTCACTATACAAGACCAACAAGTGATGGATCCAGGTTTCGTACACTGTCACTATACAGGACCATCAAGTGATGGATCCAGGTTTCATCCACTGTTACTATACAAGACCAGTAAGTGATGGATCCAGGTTTCATCCACTGTCACTATACAAGGCCAACAAGTGATGAATCCAGGTTTCATCCACTGTTACTATACAAGACCAGTAATTGATGGATCCAGGTTTCATAAACTGTCACTATACAAGGCCAACAAGTGATGAATCCAGGTTTCATCCACTGTCACTATACAAGGCCAACAAGTGGTGAATCCAGGTTTCAATGACTGTCACTATACAAGACCAATAAGTGAAAGATCCAGGTTTCATCCACTGTCACAAGACCAAAATGTGATGGATCCAAGTTTCATCCACTGTCACTATAAAAGACCAGTAAGTGATGGATCCAGGTTTCATCCACTGTTACTATCTTCTTATATCTTATATCCTTCCCGTGCCGTTAAACGTCACATATGGATCGCAAAGTAGTTCGCCAATTTTTCATGTCTTCGGCGAGTCTTTCACCTCATCAAGGGATTTTATGCCTGTTAATTTGGCCTCTCTTAACAATGTTACTATACAGTTACTGTTACTATACAAGACAAGTAAGTGATGGATCCAGGTTTCATCCTCTGCCACTATACAAGACCAACAAGTGATGGATCCAGGTTTCATCCACTGCCACTATACAAGACCAGTAATTGATGGATCCAGGTTTCATAAACTGTCACTATACAAGGCCAACAAGTGATGAATCCAGGTTTCATCCACTGTCACTATACAAGGCCAACAAGTGGTGAATCCAGGTTTCAATGACTGTCACTATACAAGACCAATAAGTGAAAGATCCAGGTTTCATCCACTGTCACAAGACCAAAATGTGATGGATCCAAGTTTCATCCACTGTCACTATAAAAGACCAGTAAGTGATGGATCCAGGTTTCATCCACTGTTACTATCTTCTTATATCTTATATCCTTCCCGTGCCGTTAAACGTCACATATGGCTCGCAAAGTAGTTCGCCAATTTTTCATGTCTTCGGCGAGTCTTTCAACCTCATCAAGGGATTTTATGCCTGTTAATTTGGCCTCTCTTAACAATGTTACTATACAGTTACTGTTACTATACAAGACAAGTAAGTGATGGATCCAGGTTTCATCCTCTGCCACTATACAAGACCAACAAGTGATGGATCCAGGTTTCATCCACTGCCACTATACAAGACCAACAAGTGATGGATCCAGGTTTCATCCAATGCTACTATACAAGACCAACAAGTGACGGATCCAGGTTTCATCCTCTGCCACTATACAAGACCAACAAGTGATGGATCCAGGTTTCATCCACTGTCACTATACAAGACCAACAAGTGATGGATCCAGTTTCATTCATTGCCACTATACAAGACCAACAAGTGATGGATACAGTTTCATCCACTGCCACTATACAAGACCAGTAAGTGATGGATCCAGGTTTCATTCTCTGCCACTATACAAGACCAACAAGTGATGGATCTAGTTTCATCCACTGCCACTATACAAGACCAGAAACTGACAAAGCGTACTCAAACTGGCGCTGCAACTGTCCACGTGGGCTGCTTTGTGGTGATCCATTCGTGGTACCCATCATGCACTGACCTTCCGAAACTTTAGATTGTCCACTAAGACTGAATGAACTGTGCCCGCCGAGATGCCTACAGACATCTAATCGCTCTAATAGCCTTCATCTGTCCAACAGTATGATGCTGTTCATTAGATCAGTATTTCCCTGGGCAGTCGATGTTGAAAATCAATGTTTTCCTGGACAGTCGATGTTGAAGATCAATGTTTTCCTGGACAGTCGATGCTGAACATCAATGTTTTCCTGGAGAGTCGATGCTGAAGATCAATGTTTTCCTGGACAGTCGATGTTGAACATCAATGTTTTCCTAGACAGCCGATACTGAAGATCAATGTTTTCCTGGGCAGCCGATGCTGAAGATCAACGTTTTCCTGGGCAGAAGATGCTGAAGATCAATGTTTTCACGGGCAGTCGATGCTGAAGATCAATGTTTTCCTAGACAGTCGATGCTGAAGATCAATGTTTTCACGGGCCGTCGATGCTGAAGATCAATGTTTTCCTAGACAGTCGATGCTGAACATCAATGTTTTCCTAGACAGCCGATGCTGAAGACCGCCCACAACAATCTGCAACTTCATACGACTGCCTTCCGCGTCTAGATTCTCTGAGTATGACGGGGCGTTGTCCTGGAAAGTTTCCATCATGTCACCATGATCTTGATGAGGAGTCATACCCTTCAAAGTCAAGTACTTTGTGCCAGCAAGGAACTCAGTTGTTTTTTTTTTTTCAGATATCTTCCTTTTTTTCTGACGGTGCCTTTGGAAAAAACGCCGGAAAATAAAACTTTTTAAGTGACCAGTCATGGGGCACTAACGCCATATCTCTATGTGGGCACTAACGCCATATCCCTATGTGGACACTAACGCCATATCCCTATGTGGGCACTAACGCCATATCCCTATGTGGACACTAACGCCATATCACTATGTGGACACTAACGCCATATCCCTATGTGGACACTAACGCCATTATCCCTATGTGGACACTAACGCCATATCCCTATGTGGGAACTAACGCCATTATCCCTATGTGGACACTAACGCCATATCCCTATGTGGGCACTAACGCCATATCCCTATGTGGGCACTAACGCCATTATCCCTATGTGGGCACTAACGCCATATCCCTATGTGCCTCTAAGGCGTGACAGGATTACCTTTACCTTCACCTGTTTTCTCCCAGTTAAGCTTACAAATGGGCGCGTAAAAAAAAAAAAATCTTCAGAAACGTTTTAAGCGCTGGACTCCCCTTGTACACCCAGCAAAAACATCACTTTATTACACTATATACAGTCCCATTCACGTTCAGAATACGGGCAGTCTGTTTGGTTTTTTTTTTAAGAGACTGCTAAAACATCAAAGATTATCAGCAAAAGACTGACTGCACTTGATGATGATGACGATGACAATGATGATCTAACACTTGAGATGGTACGACACTTCAGGCATGCTACGCCTTTTTCTCGACGCGTGGTACAGAACACTCACGACACCCCCTCGTGGAAGCGACAACTATCTCCACTCTTAACAACAGGGCGAGGACAATACGAGGTTTAAAAGTGGACTTTGGGAGCTCACATGCTACAAACAGAGAGGGTGGGGAAGATAACGGGACAGAGGTTGAGACACAGGCAGGAACTATACAAGTAAACCCATGTAGACATGATTCTCCACAATTAACCAGCGGAGACTTCATGTCTTAGGAAAATCAATGCCCAATACCTGAAAACTGATCTTATATCCTTCCCGTGCCGTTAAACGTTACATAGGGCTCGCAAAGTAGTTCGCCAATTTTTCCTGTCTTCGGCGAGTCTTTCAACCTCATCAAATGATTTTATGCCTGCTAAATTGGCCTCTCTTAACAATGTCCTCTTCGAGTTTCACACGGTCTGCCTCTTTTTCTTTGGCCTGTTGTGTTCCACTTGATAGCAAAGTGGAAATAAAGAAAACAAGAAAATGGGAGACAGTGGCGTAACGGACGAGGCACAAGAAGATAATGACCTCATGGGACGTGACAATGGGTTTCCAGAAAGAAGCAATCCTCGGCTTCACTACAACAACGAAGGGCTTACATCGATCCATGCCTGGCTCGTCAGGCTGCTGTGACACAGTCAAGATGTGCTGCGGGTGAAGGAAGCGATACCCTGGTTCGCTTTGCTTCAACTGCAGCACTATTTGTCACACAGGCAGCAAACAGATGACAGACAGGCAGCAGACAAGTAAGACAGCTCAAAGCACTAAACGACAAGCAGGTATGCACAAGACAACAGAGAAGACTCGGCAAGTAAGCAAGCAAGCAGAGTCACAGTGACAGACATTCAAATAAACTCACAGACTGAGCAGCAATCGCGTTAACCAGGAATTACCGAAGACAAACAAGAATAACCGAAACTTTTGGCTGTCGCCGGTTACCGTAACTAGTTTATAGTATTAAAAAAAACCTGGTAAATGGCAACCAGCGAAATCAGCTGAAGTAGACTGATGATACTCTGTTTTCATGGAGGAGATATGTTTTCATGGAGGAATGATCTGTTTTCATGGAGGAGATCAGTTTTCATGGAAGAGATCTGTTTTCATGGAGGAGATCTGTTTTCACGGAGGAGATCTGTTTTCACGGAGGAGATCTGTTTTCACGGAGGAGATCTGTTTTCACGGAAGAGAGTCAGTCAGCTTTGACTTCGGTTCAGCATGTGAGCATGTTGTAAAGATCAAATCCCGCCGGAATAAAAAAAAAAAAGAAGGAAAAAAAGAACTGACGCGAATATTTCATTCCCGCTGACTTTTGTAAAGTTACATGTTACAAGAAGTAACAGATGACCGAATGCTGTGTTAAGAACCCCGGTATTACGGAAAGTATTTCACCCAAAAAACGCAAGAAAGGTGTCATCTTTACTGGTTTCCGGAGCTCCTGGCGTGATCATTGCTGGAAGACAGAAAGATACGAGAATGAACAGACTTGCAGAAATACAGAACAAACGGTGAGCGAATATGTACAAACAAAAGAATAAAGATTGAAAGCTACACATATACAGACTTTTTTTAAAGCATAAAACATGTAAGTAAATAAAATATGAGGCGGGGAACAACCACCTACCAGGGGTTGTCAAGTCTTCGTGGGGGTTGTCAAGTCTTCGTGCGCGATCGTAAACTATCAAAATTGTCATACATTATACATCCTTCTCGTGCCGCTAAACATCACATAGGGCTCGCAAAGTAGTTCGCCAATTTTTCCTGTCTTCGGCGAGTCTTTCAACCTCATCAAATGATTTTATGCCTGCTAAATTGGCCTCTCTTAACAATGTCCTCTTCGAGTTTCACACGGTCTGCCTCTTTTTCTTTGGCCTGTTGTGTTCCACTTGATAGCAAAGTGGAAATAAAGAAAACAAGAAAATGGGAGACAGTGGCGTAACGGACGAGGCACAAGAAGATAATGACCTCATGGGACGTGACAATGGGTTTCCAGAAAGAAGCAATCCTCGGCTTCACTACAACAACGAAGGGCTTACATCGATCCATGCCTGGCTCGTCAGGCTGCTGTGACACAGTCAAGATGTGCTGCGGGTGAAGGAAGCGATACCCTGGTTCGCTTTGCTTCAACTGCAGCACTATTTGTCACACAGGCAGCAAACAGATGACAGACAGGCAGCAGACAAGTAAGACAGCTCAAAGCACTAAACGACAAGCAGGTATGCACAAGACAACAGAGAAGACTCGGCAAGTAAGCAAGCAAGCAGAGTCACAGTGACAGACATTCAAATAAACTCACAGACTGAGCAGCAATCGCGTTAACCAGGAATTACCGAAGACAAACAAGAATAACCGAAACTTTTGGCTGTCGCCGGTTACCGTAACTAGTTTATAGTATTAAAAAAAACCTGGTAAATGGCAACCAGCGAAATCAGCTGAAGTAGACTGATGATACTCTGTTTTCATGGAGGAGATATGTTTTCATGGAGGAATGATCTGTTTTCATGGAGGAGATCAGTTTTCATGGAAGAGATCTGTTTTCATGGAGGAGATCTGTTTTCACGGAGGAGATCTGTTTTCACGGAGGAGATCTGTTTTCACGGAGGAGATCTGTTTTCACGGAAGAGAGTCAGTCAGCTTTGACTTCGGTTCAGCATGTGAGCATGTTGTAAAGATCAAATCCCGCCGGAATAAAAAAAAAAAGAAGGAAAAAAAGAACTGACGCGAATATTTCATTCCCGCTGACTTTTGTAAAGTTACATGTTACAAGAAGTAACAGATGACCGAATGCTGTGTTAAGAACCCCGGTATTACGGAAAGTATTTCACCCAAAAAACGCAAGAAAGGTGTCATCTTTACTGGTTTCCGGAGCTCCTGGCGTGATCATTGCTGGAAGACAGAAAGATACGAGAATGAACAGACTTGCAGAAATACAGAACAAACGGTGAGCGAATATGTACAAACAAAAGAATAAAGATTGAAAGCTACACATATACAGACTTTTTTTAAAGCATAAAACATGTAAGTAAATAAAATATGAGGCGGGGAACAACCACCTACCAGGGGTTGTCAAGTCTTCGTGGGGGTTGTCAAGTCTTCGTGCGCGATCGTAAACTATCAAAATTGTCATACATTATACATCCTTCTCGTGCCGCTAAACATCACATAGGATCTGCATGTTCGTCAAATTTCCTGTCTTCGGCGAATTTTTCAATTTCACCACGGGATGTTATGCCCACTGAACTGGCCTCTCTTAACAATGTCCTCTTTAGAGTTTCACGTGGTCGATCTCTTTTTCTTCGACCTAGTGTGTTCCACTTGATAGTTTGTTTGGGGATCCTCTGATTGTTTCCTCTCATAATTGTGCAAAGATCTTTCCAAAAAATATATATATATATTGTTGTCCAAAAAAACATTGTTGTTAAATATTGAAATTAAACTACAGGACACACACACATCACGAGGAAGACCCAGAAAAAAAATATGGACAGACGGTGTTATAGAAACACTCACAAACTACGGCATGAACATCACTGAAGCCAATTACATGGCCCAAAGACGCCAAACTCATCTTCCCTCAATATCTGACGGTCCACGAGGAAGGATAAAGTAAAGTACTAAAAATCAACAAAAACTAACTATAGTAACGCTGTCTAAATGCCTTTAAAACGGCATAACTGTTAATAATCACAAAAGATTAACCATTTTTTAAGATGATATGAAATCTTCACAACAATCAGGTCAAGCATGCTATTGGCTTTGTGTTAAGTAAAACAACATTTCCGTGCCTCTGCTATTCAGGTTTTGTATTATGTGCAACATTTCTGTCAACAGTGGCCAGCGTGTCTTTACTATTCAGGTTTTGTATTAAGTGCAACATTTCCATCAACAGTGGCTAGCGTGTCTTTACTATTCAGGTTTTGTATTAAGTGCAACATTTATGTCAACAGTGGCCAGCGTGTCTTTACTATTCAGGTTTTGTATTAAGTGCAACATTTATGTCAACAGTGGCCAGCGTGTCTTTACTATTCAGGTTTTGTATTAAGTGCAACATTTCCATCAACAGTGGCTAGCGTGTCTTTACTATTCAGGTTTTGTATTAAGTGCAACATTTATGTCAACAGTGGCCAGCGTGTCTTTACTATTCAGGTTTTGTATTAAGTGCAACATTTCTGTCAACAGTGGCCAGCGTGTCTTTACTATTCAGGTTTTGTATTAAGTGCAACATTTCTGTCAACAGTGGCCAGCGTGTCTTTACTATTCAGGTTTTGTATTAAGTGCAACATTTCTGTCAACAGTGGCCAGCGTGGTTTTAATATTCAGGTTTAAAAAAATAATGAGTGGGACATATATATATATATATCTGGCGACCCATCTTAGACACTCCATGACCCTAATTTGGGTTGAGACCTGATACTGAGAACCACTCAGACAGACAGAGAGACAGACAGACAGAGTAATAGATTCTGTAACTGTACTCACCGACAGAACCTCAAATAATTTGACCAGACTGCGGACCGAGCTGTGAGAGCGAGATCTGGCCAGACTCCGGAACTCAGCCTGCGGGTACACCCCGGCCTCATAACTCAGGTCCGGCCTCTCGTGTGAAACCTTACTCCACCTGGCTCGGAGCCGAGACCACGAACGGGACCGAACCCTGCGCCTGGGCAGGCTGTCAGCCTTATAGAAGCTGTAACTGCTGCAGTTATTGTTGGGCTCCCTCACCAGCAAGCTGGCGGTGGGCTCCTCAAATGTAACGCTGCGTTTTTCCTTCACCGACATTTGGGCGCGCTTCAGCAGAACTGTCACAGCAGAGCCGGGTTTGTATGCCAAGACGACGGCTAGTAATTCTGCATTCACCGCCGACAGATCAGAAACGAATGTAACGACGCGGAAGTCAGAACATTTCTGGGATGATGTTCATAACACATTCTGTGTGTGCCGCCAAACCGAATGAAGAACAGGCAAATGTCCCGAGATGCTGATGAACGTCACCAATCCCTGTATTCTTCATACAAGTGACACTGCTTTATTGCTTACAAGAATGTACTGCCAGTGCATTACAGCTACAAATTATTGTTCTGACATTACACATTTGTTCGTAAATAATACGATAGTGGCACGACCATCAGGGACAAGTTTATATCCTTCCTCCTTCTGGTGCTCTCGCTAACAGGATGCAGCTATGATGTAAGAGATTATGATGTACATCCGTCAGCAAACTACACTGATGGCGGCCGCTCAGGAAGAGTTTTACATACTCATTAAGTACCACACTTTGCTATAACTTGAAAAACCAAAACCAGCTTCTTATAACTAGTATTCTTTAACCTTCCTGTTGCCCCTGCTGGTGGTAAACGCCTGAGATCCCCCTCCCCTTGTCCGCGCTGATGAAACGACCGAGTTCAGGCCTCACAACACGACATATCACAACGTCAAGGAGACAGTGAAAGGATCGTGGTGGACCTTACTAAGTGTAGCATAGCCTTGTAAGTAATGATTATAGTTATTATTATTATTATTATAATTATTATTATTATTATTATTATTAGTGACATGATCAGGAATAAAGAATGTATTGGGGGGCAGAGAAGTTATAGTTAGAGGAGCGAGGAACGGATACTCGGTACTTCAAAGACCTGATCAAAGGTAAAACCGTATCGATAGATCTGATAGATCGTGAGAGTGGTCCAGTTCTAGAGGTGCGACTTCGCGCGCACATGCAGTAGCCCAGGGGGAACAATTGACCAGTAGATCAAAGACTGAACAGAGAACGGACTAGGTCCCGAAGCAGGGAACATGAAAGAGATGGTGGACTTGTTAATGGGAGGTAACAATTAGACGACGGAGAAGAAAGCGAAGACGCCAGTTGCGACCGGTTTTGGCGTGGTCAGAACTTACGAATATAAAGAAGGGAGGAGGATTTAGGAGGGCCGGCGGAGAGCAGATAGGGGTTCTGATAGAGGAGGAGGCAGAGAGAGATTTTGATAGAGGAGGACCAAAAGGTCCTAAACAAGTAGTCTAATAGAAGAACATAACAGATAGAGAAGTAGAGTTAGATTGAACTAGTGTAGCAAGAGATCGTACAGTAATTGTTACCAAGAGCTTTTGTATTACTGAATATTGTGAACGCTGCTTAAATACTGCTTGTAGAATTATGAGAATTTTGATATTGTGATTTTGTGAGATTTCGTACTACTATGATGAAAATAATGAAATGTGTATAATCTTGCCTATGCCTATTATTACAAGTGAGTTATCAGCTATACGTATTGATCATATTGATATTATTTGTCAAATTAAAATGAATCAGTGAAATGTTCAGGAGAAATCTTCTATTGCCATGTATGTGAAACTTCGACGTGTGATGTACCAAGGTGAGATGTGATGATAATAGAACATTCAATAATAACAATAATAATGAACGGTATAAATGAACTAAAATATTGTGTTATAATGGTGCCCGTGCCTATTCCTGACATTTGGGAGGAGACGACCTGGCGTATAAGCGGCCACAATGCGAAGTATTGACTACTAGCGATCACGTGCAAGACTGTGTTGAACTGATGTGACATACGCGAAGAACAATTGTTTAACAGTGTTAATTAGAGAACATTAAAGAGACATTCACGAGGAACATCAACATCAGCGACAGAGGTACAGGAGATAGTTAGGTATTAGTTTGATTGTTGTTGAAATTGCAGTGTACGTTGGTTTGATTTATATTGCTGTGTTAGAATATTTTTTTTTACTAGAAATTATTGTATTTTCACCAAATATTTCATATAGTGTGAATAATACAGAGATTTTTGTTCAGAGATAGTATTAGAGAAAATGACAGAAACACCAGAACTAGACATACTGAAATGGGAGGTCAGATATTTGAGGAGAGAAGTATCTAGATTAGGTAGAGAGTTGAGACAGGAAAGACATATGAAAATACATTACAATTTTTATCCCAGAATAGATGTTGGACAGACACACAACTCTTGTTATAGAAATGAGAGAGTTGGAAGAAGAAACAAATATCAAAACCAGGGACACTATACAGACATGAGATACATAACCAGACAACCAGACTACAACGACACAAGGTTTAGAGACAACTACCAGCACAACTCTTTTAAACGAAACGACTGCAGATATATGTCACATAACACCGAAAGGTTTGATAAGAATATGAAGAAAGAAAGAAATTCTGTAGTGCGTACAATATTAGACACAGATAGACGAAATAACTATGAGACGAAGAGGAATAAAACTAGGGTAGAATTAGTCCAGGCTGGTAGCCAGACAGTTAAGGACAGAAAAGACAGGTCAACAGACACAGAACTAGGCAGATTAGCTCACACAATGGTTGATGTAAGTGTGGGGGTGAGCGAAGATTGTTTGGTAAGAAAGAGTGATGTAGCCACAAACACTTTACCCACAGAAACATGTGATATTACCATAGAAACAGACAGGATCGTGTTAAAGGACGTAGCTACGCAGTCTTGTCTGACCAAGGATGAAGAAACAAATACGGTAGATGTAGTATTAAGAGATAGTTATACATGTATGTCAGAGACGAGTATTGATTTGAAAGAGGATCATGTAAGAGACTGCAACAATAGTCAGAGAATACTAGATAGTACAGAGGGCTCACAAGGTTATACAATAGGTGCTGTCACTGATATTAATATGACTGATGATAGGCTGACATCAGATGATGATGATGATATCCCAGATGAAGATGAACTTAAAACATTTATGAAAGATATCCTAAATTATGCCAGTAGGTCACAATCACACACGACGAAGAATGAAATAATGAATGATGTACGCGTGGGCTATCCCGCATTAGATAACAAATATGGACAGATATACATAGAGGATGCATTGAAGGATCTTATTGACCATGACCCGGCGTTAACCAGGTGGTCACACATATGGAAACATCAACCTAATACTAGTTCACAGATACAGGCAGTAAGGAACCTAAATACAACTGAGCGAGACAATAATAAACAAAAAAAATAAATACAAAACCTAGTAAACGGCCAGTAGATAAAGTAGAGAAAATCAGAAAGACAACATCAAAAGGATTTATTGTTCTTGACAATGAGGAAGTAGATAGAACGATGGAGAGATTGTGGAATTCTACTACACCTCCTCAGTCCACATCAGAGATGTTTGTGCAGATTAATAACGTTCACCGTAAGGCAGATCTCACATACAATTATGATTTTATAGAAGACAAATGTAAAGCAAAATATGGTGAGAGAGAAAATACAGTTTCAAATGATAACAAACTAGTAGGCAGCGTTCAAATAACGTCAAATAAAGGACAGGAAAAAGATAGTAGTAAAGAAACAGTAGGATGGACTATAACAGCAGCAGAGATAAGGGCAGCATTAATAAAGGGTGGATGTGATGTAGACGCAGAACTTGGGAAGATTAGGTCAAACAAACCGCGTAATTGCTATGAAACTCGAGTTAAGCAACACTCAAATGAAACACCAAAGATTATTGCTAGTATCAGGAGACCTCCGATTACTCGGGAGACCATCCTTGCAAATCCAAATATCCCAGAAAATGACAAACGTTTGCCACTAGAAGGTTTTGGTTATGATGAGGAGGGACATTTGTTTTATCAGCATGGAATATCAAACCGTAATTCAAATCAGGATAAGACAGTTGTTAATGATGAATGGGTCTATGAGAAGTTAAATAATTACGCTACAGGGAACAGAGAAAGTAAATACAGAGGTAAAGGAATGAGACGAAATAGAAGGCGCTAATGATAAAATATTAATGACGTTATTTTAAGGTTCCAGTATTCTGAGTATGCAGGTTCAAGATTATTAGAATGCATACTGTGTTACAGATTCACCTAATGTTAAGGTTACATAAATTGTTGGTGCTCATGATATATATCCATAATGGATTTGGCATTGATGATGTGAATTTTTTGCATTGCTACTATGGTATTGTTAATGTTGAAATACTCAGAAATTGAGAGTGTTAGTAGCATAACACTCTATGTATCTTTTGTATGGTGAATAATAATGTAATATTGCATATTTTTTGTATGATGAATGAAGTGCATACACAATATTTTTTTGAGATATGGAAACAAACTTTTCATTTGTATTAAGAAGAGTAGGGTGAGATGTTTGGGTGTTGCCAGATTGTTTAGTGGAACCGAGAAGGTTGTGTTGTGATTATCAATACGAGGATACCCTCACCACTAAAAATGATTGGCATAGAGGATGGAGACCCAAGAGTTATCATGATAGAGGAGTACTTGGGGGGTAAAATAATTGAAGTCAGTGGAACAAATTTCGTGAGAATACGATGGGAGTATTCTGGTCTTTCAGGAACCAGTACATCACATTTTCACACTGAGTATGTATCAGGGAATGTGTATGAGATATCCTATGGTTGCCGCTGATGATGAGAAACGGCAGGTTTGTCGACTGAAAATTAAAATAATTGAAGTCAGTGGAACAAATTTCGTGAGAATACGATGGGAGTATTCTGGTCTTTCAGGAACCAGTACATCACATTTCACACTGAGTATGTATCAGGGAATGTGTATGAGATATCCGATGGTTGCCGCTGATGATGAGAAACGGGAGGTTTGTCGAATGAAAATTCATCATAAGGTCAATAAAGTGATTTGTTTTGAGGTTGGGCCTCAAATGTAATGACAGTATTTTTGGTCATTTGAAAGAATGTATGTTTTTATTTTTCTTGAGTATGTATGGGAATACACTTTGATGCAGAATATGTATAATCTAAAGAAGAAGAATGAATTTATGTTTTATGGGCATGTGTAACAAGATGTAACTATTATTTTACATATTTTTCTATGATGGTTCAGAGTTATTGAGAGAATGTAACTACCATGTAATTGCTTAAGGCAGTCGATATAGCTGACAGTTAACATTCTGACTTAAACGAGGGGAGGTGACCGCAAAGTGATTTTTGTTGGTACTGTGGTCCACATGGAAATACATTTTGGTAGCTCATTACTTACAAGGCACTTTGCTAGTTTTTTTTTAGTCATAATGTTAACAATATGACTTAAACGAGGGGAGGTATGTAGCATAGCCTTGTAAGTAATGATTATAGTTATTATTATTATTATTATAATTATTATTATTATTATTATTATTAGTGACATGATCAGGAATAAAGAATGTATTGGGGGGCAGAGAAGTTATAGTTAGAGGAGCGAGGAACGGATACTCGGTACTTCAAAGACCTGATCAAAGGTAAAACCGTATCGATAGATCTGATAGATCGTGAGAGTGGTCCAGTTCTAGAGGTGCGACTTCGCGCGCACATGCAGTAGCCCAGGGGGAACAATTGACCAGTAGATCAAAGACTGAACAGAGAACGGACTAGGTCCCGAAGCAGGGAACATGAAAGAGATGGTGGACTTGTTAATGGGAGGTAACAATTAGACGACGGAGAAGAAAGCGAAGACGCCAGTTGCGACCGGTTTTGGCGTGGTCAGAACTTACGAATATAAAGAAGGGAGGAGGATTTAGGAGGGCCGGCGGAGAGCAGATAGGGGTTCTGATAGAGGAGGAGGCAGAGAGAGATTTTGATAGAGGAGGACCAAAAGGTCCTAAACAAGTAGTCTAATAGAAGAACATAACAGATAGAGAAGTAGAGTTAGATTGAACTAGTGTAGCAAGAGATCGTACAGTAATTGTTACCAAGAGCTTTTGTATTACTGAATATTGTGAACGCTGCTTAAATACTGCTTGCAGAATTATGAGAATTTTGATATTGTGATTTTGTGAGATTTCGTACTACTATGATGAAAATAATGAAATGTGTATAATCTTGCCTATGCCTATTATTACAAGTGAGTTATCAGCTATACGTATTGATCATATTGATATTATTTGTCAAATTAAAATGAATCAGTGAAATGTTCAGGAGAAATCTTCTATTGCCATGTATGTGAAACTTCGACGTGTGATGTACCAAGGTGAGATGTGATGATAATAGAACATTCAATAATAACAATAATAATGAACGGTATAAATGAACTAAAATATTGTGTTATATAAGCAGCCGACCTTTACTATTAACAGGGACAACATTTTAAAAAATCCACAGCAGGTTCAGATCATCAATACTTACACTTAACAAAAATGTGCAGTCATCAAAGGACAGAAGCATTCAGGTCAAAGATTCGAGAAGAATTCAGCCAGCTAACGTGACCATATCACCACTTAAGACGCATACTGCGAATATTTCCAATCGGGCCGAAGGCGCCCCAGCCACCCAGGTTGTAGAAATGGGGACCCGACTTCTGGAGTTGGAGAAGGAAAGGCGTCCAGGCACGGTGCTGATCACAACACCCACAAACGTGCTGACAGGTCAAGGAAAATACGGGCACTAACACCATATCCCTATGTGCCTCTAAGGCATGAGAGGTTTACCTGTACCTTTTACCTTTACTGTTGATATAGGATTTCTATTATGTTTTATTAAAGTGCTTGCGGGGGAGGGAGGGAGGGGGGTCATGACTGATTCCTGGCTTTTTCTAAAATGAACTCGGCTCAGTTTTCCTGTTAAGCGTGTTAAGTTTGATTTGAAAGTTACTACAAGAATTATCCTACAAATATGAAACAACGAGGCTTTGGCGTGATGAAGTATCAGAACACGAAAAAAAAAAATCACAAGCAAAGGACTTTTAAGATATGAGAGACTGAAGAATGACGAAAGAATTACCTGGGATTTGAACCACGGACTCCGGTAGGACGAACAACTGCCAAGCCACGAGAGAACAAAGCGGTAATCTCGCACTCCCCCCCCCCCTCACCCCCCAAAAAAGGATACTTCGCTATAAAACTTTTTGGGCGTGGGGTGGGAGGGGATAAATAGATAGCTAATTTGCTTAACGAGCTGTTCTCTCGTGGCTGGTCGGTTGCTCGTCTTACCAGAGACCGTGGTTCTAGCCTCAGGTAATTCTCTTGTTATGCTTCTTTCTCTCGCGTCTAAAAGTGCTTTGTCTATAATTTTTTTTCCAGCTCTATTTATTTATGTGCCATGTTACTTTACCGTACAAGAAACCCCACAGTAAAGCCTTGTTCTGTTACTTTACCGTACAAGAAAGCCCACATTAAAGACTTGTTCTGTTACTTTACCGTACAAGAAAGCCCACATTAAAGCCTTGTCCTTTTACTTTACCGTACAAGAAAGCCCACATTAAAGACTTGTTCTGTTACTTTACCGTACAAGAAAGCCCACATTAAAGCCTTGTTCTGTTACTTTACCGTACAAGAAAGCCCACATTAAAGCCTTGTTCTGTTACTTTACCGTACAAGAAACCCCACAGTAAAGCCTTGTTCTTTTACTTTACCGTACAAGAATGCCCACATTAAAGACTTGTTCTGTTACTTTACCGTACAAGAAAGCCCACATTAAAGCCTTGTTCTGTTACTTTACCGTACAAGAAAGCCCACATTAAAGCCTTGTTCTGTTACTTTACCGTACAAGAAAACCCACATTAAAGCCTTGTTCTGTTACTTTACCGTACAAGAAAGCCCACATTAAAGCCTTGTTCTGTTACTTTACCGTACAAGAAAGCCCACATTAAAGCCTTGTTCTGTTACTTTACCGTACAAGAAAGCCCACATTAAAGCCTTGTTCTGTTACTTTACCGTACAAGAAAGCCCACATTAAAGCCTTGTTCTGTTACTTTACCGTACAAGAAAGCCCACATTAAAGCCTTGTTCTGTTACTTTACCGTACAAGAAAGCCCACATTAAAGCCTTGTTCTGTTACTTTACCGTACAAGAAAGCCCACATTAAAGCCTTGTTCTGTTACTTTACCGTACAAGAAAGCCCACATTAAAGCCTTGTTCTGTTACTTTACCGTACAAGAAAGCCCATTAAAGCCTTGTTCTGTTACTTTACCGTACAAGAAAGCCCACATTAAAGCCTTGTTCTGTTACTTTACCGTACAAGAAAGCCCACATTAAAGCCTTGTTCTGTTACTTTACCGTACAAGAAAGCCCACATTAAAGCCTTGTTCTGCTGAAGGACGACATCGGGCGCTTAAATGGGCTGATGGAGAAATAAAAGTGTTTGCCCAGAGCGCATGAAAGTCTTACTACTTATTTCTGCCAAGACATGGTCCATAAAAGCGCTGACGTAGCAGTGAATGCAGACTCGTACAACAATAAGAAACGTATATAAACAATAAGTAAATTATGCATAAATAATTCCACTAAGAAAGTTTTAGAATGAGCACTAATCCACCTCAGAAATATAATTCAGCTACAGATACATTTTGACAACGATGCCCGAAAACGTTCTGTAGTGCCAGCAACTCTTGCCAGAGACTTTGAGGCTGGAGTATACACGCACGTCGCACACGCAAAACACTGCGACCTGTCTAAGTACTGTAAGTCACTTCCGGTCAGACAGGAAGGTCGAGGTCACATCTCAGCCTGGCGACACAAGCGAGGCCGCAGTGAAGGGTTTCCACTTGAGAGAGAAATATTGCCGAGATGTGTTCGACAAAACATGAACATGGCGTTCAATCGTGGAAGTGAACACTTACATCGTGTAAGTGAACACCTACACCGGGCAATGAAAACCTACACAGCCAGCAAGTAGAAGTTAACCCACAGGCAGGCCGAAGCGAACATGAGGTACTGTTCTGAACTGACACATACTGAACTTATCAAAGTCTTGATCACGGCAAACGAGCACAAGGGGAGCAAACACGAATATGTTAAAGACATGCCACGATCATCTCATCAGACAGTTACGACTGGTCAAGACCCTCCACCTCACCGATAAGACAGACTGTCGGAGACAAAGACCAGTGGACTGCCTCTAAAGTCATGGCCTGGCGAAGAGTAGCCAAAAATATCTCATTCTAAATGTAATGGTTACTACAAAGTCATCACCATCATCATGTGCCTTCTTCGGAACGAAGGTTGGCAGGTAATGAATCTTCGGTTTCCTCGTTCCCTAGCCTTGATGGTGCACTCTGCCAGGCTGTGCCTTTGTATGTTATCTTCCCATCTACATCTCTGACTACCTCTCGCTCTCTTTCCTTCCATTTTTTCTTCTAGTATGGCCTTCAGTGTATTGTTATGTCTTTTGATACGACCAAGGTATTTTGTTTCTTGATCGTTATTTCTTTGAGAAGGCCACATCGCACTTGGAGCTGTTCTAAAAAACTTGTGCATTTGTTCTTTTCATTCTCATGCTATATGACCTAAATGATCCACATTTCTACCACATTAATCCTCTTCCCCAACTTTAAGCAGGCCAGGTTTCCCCTCCACACAGCAGAACAGAATAGATACAACATTTGACAAGTCTCAGTCTTGTTGTCATGGACAGATTTCTGGACAACAGCGCTGTCTTCTTGGTGTTTTGCCTTTCTTATTCTTCTTTTCTTTATCTCACATCTGACATCCTTGATTAGTATACGCCCTAGGTAGCAGCAGTTTGTCACCTGTTCCAGTTTCTCCTTGTTTATGGATAAAGTAACACTGCCCATATACTGCAAGATGTGAAAGATTTGATTTTTTAAAAAAATAACATAGTAAATACTTTACACAGAGAGGGGGAAAAAATGGCCAGCTCGGGCTCCCATACACAGGTTCAAGAGTCCGTCTGTATATAAAAATTATGGAGCATACACTGCAAACTGTGCTGGCTTTAATTCCTGAAGCGAAAGCTGTTCTGCTGGCTCAACCTCCATGGAGGGGAGGAAGACGAATGCCCTTTATCTATAACACAGTAACTTCTGCTCCTATTAACACGCATTCCTTTAAACCGACACAGTTACTTCACACATGGGCAGCTCAAGCGAACGTTCACACACCCACACACACACTAGAAATGTGGGGACTGCTAGAGGACATACCGAGGGCTACTGAAGCCACTGATCAATCCACACTTACTACATCCTTGTCAGCGCTGCTTTCTCTCCTCTTCCTCCCACTGCCCTCTCTTCTATTTCTTCCTGATTCTTCGCACTGCCCCCCCCCCCTCACTCATCACACACTCACGGAAAGCTAGCACCGCCATCAAACCATTTTTATGACAGGATAATGAGAGAATTTTTTTTAAAATTTGTCTGTGTGTCTCTGTATATTTTTGTAGATGCCGTAAACAGCCAACATGAAGGAAGGAAGGAAGGAAGGAAGGAATTTTCCCTCAGCATCCACAGAGAGTGGAAACAGTTTCTACAGACTGAGCATGCCTTATCCGGAGATCCCTAATCCGGAAAGTTCCAAATTGAACACGTTCTGAGCGCTGAGATAATGCCACAAGTAGAACAACTCCACATCTGGCCTCTTATGACAGGTCGCCTTCATAAGGCGGTCGCACAACAGACACGTTTGTCAGCGTCCCCAAGGAAATAAAGACCTCTGACCTGCGACGACGACGACGATGATGATGGTGAACAAAGCGGTGACTCTGAAGGACTGAGTACGTCAGGTGAGGGAACAAAAATGATATCTGACCTCCTTACATAAGCAAAATAAATGCCTTCAGGGTCGGTCAGCAAAGGAAAAGAGTTAGATATAAAAGAAGTTTTCAACATCGATGATGAGACTCTGGTTGTTCATTTGAGACACCAGTTGTTCATTTGAGACACCGGTTGTTCATTTGAGACACCGGTTGTTCATTTGAGACACCAGTTGTTCATTTGAGACACCAGTTGTTCATTTGAGACTCCAGTTGTTCATTTGAGACACCAGTTGTTCATTTGAGACACCAGTTGTTCATTTGAGACACCGGTTGTTCATTTGAGACACCAGTTGTTCATTTGAGACACCAGTTGTTCATTTGAGACACCAGTTGTTCATTTGAGACTCCAGTTGTTCATTTGAGACACCAGTTGTTCATTTGAGACTCCAGTTGTTCATTTGAGACTCCAGTTATTCATTCACTGACCGATGGCGAAGTAGCAGAAATGAGTGGACATGATAACAGCGACGATAAGGATGATGTCGCTGACAATGCAGAAAAAGATCCTACAGGTGACATGGTGAAAATGTGTGTTAAAGACTAGAACAGAAAATCTGTGATGAAAACTAGAATAGAAAACGAAGAAGACTAGAACAGAAAATGTGTGATGAAGGACTAGAACAGAAAATGTGTGATGAAGACTAGAACAGAAAATCTGTGATGAAGACTAGAATAGAAAATGTGTGTTAAAGACTAGAACAGAAAATCTGTGGTGAAAACTAGAACAGAAAACGAAGAAGACTAGAACAGAAAATGTGTGATGAAGGACTAGAACAGAACATGTGTGATGAAGACTAGAATAGAAAATGTGTGATGAAGACTAGAATAGAAAATGTGTGATGAAAGACTAGAATAGAAAATGTGTGATGAAGACTAGAATAGAAAATGTGTGATGAAAGACTAGAATAGAAAATGTGTGATGAAGACTAGAACAGAAAATGTGTGATGAATGACTAGGATATAAAATGTGTGATGAAGGACTAGAATAGAAAATGTGTGATGAAAGACTAGAATAGAAAATGTGTGATGAAAGACTAGAATAGAAAATATGTGATGAAGGACTAGAATAGAAAATGTGCGATGAAGGACTAGAATAGAAAACGTGAAGGTCTAGAACAGAAAATGTGTGATGTGTTTACTGAAGAACTAAAGCAGAAAATGTGTGATGGGCTTACTGAAGGTCAAAAGCAGAAAACATGTGATAGGCTTACTGAAGAACTAGAGCACCGTGCATTCATAACAGAAAAAAAAAATCTCGTCAGTTTATAAAATGAAAGAGAGATTACTGAGGCAACAACAACAAAAACTGCTGTTTAACAAGGAAGATAACTCTGGATGAAACTTGTTAAAAGCCATCAAGCACAAGACTTCCTTCTCCCCCAGAAGATCAACATCCTGGTCCCTCGGCTGTTCTCGGCGTTCCCTCTCGGTAAACCTTTCAACCAAAACACAACACGGTAGGTGGAAACTGAACACTGCTGCTGCTGCTGCTGCTGCTGTTTGTTGCTGCCACTATTTAACAGCTGATACATGTTTAGTCTGCTGTTGCCAGGTTACCCTGATCATATTATTTTCTCGCTGTATTAACAGGTGTGTTATGTTTTTTTTAACTGGTACATATTTATGTGTGTGTATCATCATCACCTTGTGCCGTCTCCCCAGGGAAGTTTGGCTGCAATGAATCTCCAGTCTGGTCCGTTTCTCGCCTTCCTAGAGCACTCGGGCCAAGCTGGCCCCTGTCCATCTCTTGATGTTGTCCACCCATCTATGTCGCTGCCGTCCTCTTGTTCTTTCTTTTTTGCTTCCATCTTGCCCTCAGGAACGGTCTTCAATATTGTACTATGCCTCTTGGCATGCCCAAAGTATATTAGACGTCTTGTTTTTTTTATGATTTTCAATATTTCTCTTTTCACTTCTAGTTGTTTCTTTTCCGTCCGTGGGATACGCCCTATCCTTCTGTATATCCACATTTCATGGGCCTCAGTTTTCTTTTTCTGTTGTCTTATTCAAGATCCACGCTTCTGTATCATAAAAACAATACTGAGTACATGTAACATTTTACAGTACGTAATCTCAGTTGCTGTGATATTTGTTTTGATGTAAGGATCTTCCTCACTGTGCTGAAGGTGTTTATGTGTGCACAAGTGTAAGAAAATGAATGCTTATCAATAGGACATACATTCTGAGTCAGGAATGATGATGATGCCACATAAACCCCAGAATGATGGTGATGCCACATAAACCACAGATTGTCCACAAGGCCATTGAGATAGTGACACCTTTACCTTTTGGTGGTTCAGTGTACAGAAGACCTGTTTCACACATAAAATTATTTAAAATATTGTATAACATCACCTTCAGACTATGTACACAATGTGTACACGAAACACAAATGAATTTCAGCTTCAGACTTTGGTCCCATCCCATGGATATCTCATTATGTACATGGAAACATTACAAACTTCCAGATCCAGAAACACTTCTCACCCGCAAGCATTCTGGACAAGAGATACGCAACATGTGTAAGATGGTACTGTTATTAATATTATTATTATTACTATTATTATGTGACTAAGGCCGGCATGTCAGCGATGGTTCACCAACCCTGAGATCAGCATGTCAGCGATGGTTCACCAACCCTGAGATCAGCATGTCAGCGATGGTTCACCAACCCTGAGATCAGCATGTCAGCGATGGTTCACCAACCCTGAGATCAGCATGTCAGCGATGGTTCACCAACTCTGAGATCAGCATGTCAACTATGGTTCACCAACCCTGAGATCAGCATGTCAACTATAGTTCGCCAACCCTAAGGCCAACATGTTACGTATGGTTCGCCAACCCTGAGATCAGCATGTCAACTATGGTTCACCAACCCTGAGATCAGCATGTCAACAATGGTTCACCAACCCTAAGGCCAACATGTCAACTATGGTTCGCCAACCCTGAGATCAGCATGTCAACTATGGTTCACCAACCCTGAGATCAGCATGTCAACAATGGTTCACCAACCCTAAGGCCAACATGTCAACTATGGTTCACCAACCCTGAGATCAGCATGTCAACTATGGTTCGCCAACCCTGAGATCAGCATGTCAACTATGGTTCACCAACCCTGAGATCAGCATGTCAACAATGGTTCGCCAACCCTAAGATCAGCATGTCAACTATGGTTCGCCAACCCTGAGATCAACATGTCAACTATGGTTCACCAACCCTAAGGCCAACATGTCAACTATGGTTCACCAACCCTAAGGACAACATGTCAACTATGGTTCACCAACCTTGAGGACAACATGTCAACTATGGTTCACCAACCCTAAGGACAACATGTCAACTATGGTTCACCAACCTTGAGGACAACATGTCAACTATGGTTCACCAACCCTGAGGACAACATGTCAACTATGGTTCACCAACCCTGAGGCCAACATGTCAACTATGGTTCGCCAACCCTGAGGCCAGCATCTCAGCTACTGGTCGCTGATCACCAAACCAGACAGCGTCTTCACCGCCGACAGAAACAATAAATGTAACGTATAACCATCCCTAGCTTACACACACACAGGTTCATATGGTTCAAGTGATTTTATTCATGCTATGTAAGTATTCATGTTAATAAGCCGAAATGTGTATGGATGAAAGATTTTCAGTAACTGGTGAGCTAGGAACACCAGCGGAAACTTACGGCGTTTTGATCGTGTTATAATTGTGTCAACATCAGGGCAGGATTGCTTTAACTACTTCTAGTCTGTGTCAGGGATGCTGGTAGAAGGCTCTGGAGAGGAATCCCAGCGGGTGGGTGGGGGGGGGGAAAGCTAAATATAGACCCTGATACAGGTAATGACAAGATCAACATTCGTCGCGCCCGCTCACACCGTAAACATAAACATGACTCACTAGAAGGCGCGGCAGGTGGTACACTTGGGACGGGGACGAGAACAGTCGGGATCTATCTGCCCGTGTCTTGAAACCACTTGTGGTTCTGCGTTGAAGTCAAGATCTATCTATCTGCGATGATGGATTAAAGTTCAGATCTAGTTGTGTTTCTTTAAACCACTTGTAGTGGTGGGTTAGAGTTGAGATCTCTCTACCTGTTTCTATAAAACACTTGTAGTGGTGGGTTAGAGTTGAGATCTCTCTACCTGTTTCTATAAAACACTTGTAGTGGTGGGTTAGAGTTGAGATCTCTCTACCTGTTTCTATAAAACACTTGTAGTGGTGGGTTAGAGTTGAGATCTCTCTACCTGTTTCTATAAAACACTTGTTGTGGTGCTGGGTTAAAGCTGAGATCTCTCTACCTGTTTCTATAAAACACTTGTAGTGGTGGGTTAGAGTTGAGATCTCTCTACCTGTTTCTATAAAACACTTGTAGTGGTGGGTTAGAGTTGAGATCTCTCTACCTGTTTCTATAAAACACTTGTAGTGGTGGGTTAGAGTTGAGATCTCTCTACCTGTTTCTATAAAACACTTGTTGTGGTGCTGGGTTAAAGCTGAGATCTCTCTACCTGTTTCTATAAAACACTTGTAGTGGTGGGTTAGAGTTGAGATCTCTCTACCTGTTTCTATAAAACACTTGTAGTGGTGGGTTAGAGTTGAGATCTCTCTACCTGTTTCTATAAAACACTTGTAGTGGTGGGTTAGAGTTGAGATCTCTCTACCTGTTTCTATAAAACACTTGTGGTGCTGGGTTAAAGCTGAGATCTCTCTACCTGTTTCTATAAAACACTTGTTGTGGTGGATAAGAGTTGAGATCTATCTACCTGTTTCTATAAAACACTTGTGGTGGTGGGTTAGAGTTGAGATCTCTCTGCCTGCTTCTATAAAACACTTGTGGTGGTGGATTAACTGTTGTGGGCACACTTGTCGGTCTCCCCCTCCTCTTCTTGACAATATTACATTATAAATGGAGTCACGCCCATTCTTTCTACGGTTCGTCTTCTCAGTTCACGTTTTTTTTTTCTTTTTGCGCCTCGTCATAAATTAACTCTCATCAACCTACGAAGTGAGTGAGCAGCAGCTGCCACAAGGTCTGCAGCGAGGGGTCCGCTGGTGTGCCAAGGAAGTTTGAAAATGGTGGGAAAGGATTAATTTTACTCTCCTCTCAGTAATAACCCCCCCCCCCTTTTTAAAAAAAATTTTCTTCTCCTCCCACGCAAGCTGAAAAAAGTGATAATGTTTTTTATACGTTTTTCTCCTGTAGTTCGGCTGAGGGGTATTAAAAGGAGGACATCTATCGCTCTTCAGAAAGCAAGTGCCTAACTGACTGAGATCGGCTGTTATGAGCTAAATGAAAGATACTAATAAGCTGTGTTATATGTTCAACGTTCAAGGACGCAGCTTGAAGCGATGCCTGCTCTTACCCGCGACCTTTTTTTGTCTTCGCTTGTCAGAAAGCAATTTTTTTTTTCCAGTTCAGATGAATGGAAAAAGTATGGGGCCGATATGCAGTACATTCTATTTCCTTTGAGAAGACCTTACTCTACGGGCTAAGCTACTCACACGCCTCTGTATATTGGAGATGAATTATGATGTACTTAACGCTTACATTAAAAAAAACATGAATGATAGATTGGTTTTTAAAAAAAACGAGGATTTTCACTGAAAACACACAAAGTACACAGCGATAGTTATCTCCAACCTCATAATCATGGTTCACACAGAAGCAATCGTTTCACGGAGACTTTCAATGTCTGCCTCAGTACAGCTCTTAAGACACATACTTGGTGTCAACACAGAAGCAATCGTTTCACGGAGACTTTCAATGTCTGCCTCAGTACAGCTCTTAAGACACATACTTGGTGTCAAAGGCATGCACAACAGCAACAACAAAAAAAATTATGGTTATCAAAACCCTTGATTTTCTCTACTTAGAATCTTTAAAAAAAAACTGTTTTTGTTTGTGAAGTACACTCAATAAAGGTAACCAAGACCAAACAATAACCGAACGTTATCAATCAGGCAGAATGTTTGGACGCAGAGCTGTACTTGGCTCGGGTTGTCACAGTGCATTATTCCGTTATCTACCCGTTTGTCATGAGGTCTGCCCCTGGCAGTGTACACCCGGGGCTCCACGTGTGACATCATCAATCATCATCATCATCATGTGTGACAGAACAGCTTGAAAGTGTTATAAGAAAAGGAACACTAACATCAGCTCTCATACCACGCAGAGAAAGCTGGAAGAGCGCGGCAATGAATGCTACCAACCAGTGGTTCCCAACCTTCTTCCACCAGCGTACCTCTTGCCAGCCTACGGCACTGAATGCTACCAACCAGCGGTTCCCAACCTTCTTCCACCAGCGTACCTCTTGCCAGCCTATTTCCATAAACTGCACTCCTTCAATTGGGGGAGGGGGGAGTGAGAGAGAGAGAGAGAACAGGGACAGTCTGAAGCGCAGTCAACTACAACTTTTCCTCTTACATCAATACTCACTGAGAGTAATGTCTGCGGATATGTTCGTAATAACTTTTTTCACTCTTAGAACAAAATGAGTGTGCTGCAATGTTCAATTTACAGGAGGATAATACCAGGTTCTGCTCTGTCCAACTCACACACACGTATCTCCTGCAGAACTTGCTCTAACTACCAACAACTGACCGCTTAACCGCTCGTCTAACTACCAACAACTGACCACTTAACTGCTCGTCTAACTACCAACAACTGACCACTTAACTGCTCGTCTAACTACCAACAACTGACCACTTAACTGCTCGTCTAACTACCAACAACTGACCACTTAACTGCTCGTCTAACTACCAACAACTGACCACTTAACTCCTTGTCTAACTACCAACAACTGACCACTTAACTGCTCGTCTAACTACCAACAACTGACCACTTAACTGCTCGTCTAACTACCAACAACTGACCACTTAACCGCTCGTCTAACTACCAACAACTGACCACTTAACCGCTCGTATAACTACCAACAACTGACCACTTAACTGCTCGTCTAACTATCAACAACTGACCACTTAACTGCTCGTCTAACTACCAACAACTGACCACTTAACTGCTCGTCTAACTACCAACAACTGACCGCTTAACTGCTCGTCTAACTATCAACAACTGACCACTTAACTGCTCGTCTAACTATCAACAACTGACCGCTTAACCGCTCGTCTAACTATCAACAACTGACCACTTAACTGCTCGTCTAACTACCAACAACTGACCACTTAACTGCACGTCTAACTACCAACAACTGACCACTTAACTGCTCGTCTAACTACCAACAACTGACCACTTAACTGCTCGTCTAACTACCAACAACTGACCACTTAACTCCTTGTCTAACTACCAACAACTGACCACTTAACTGCTCGTCTAACTACCAACAACTGACCACTTAACCGCTCGTCTAACTACCAACAACTGACCACTTAACCGCTCGTCTAACTACCAACAACTGACCACTTAACTGCTCGTCTAACTACCAACAACTGACCACTTAACTGCTCGTCTAACTACCAACAACTGACCACTTAACTGCTCGTCTAACTACCAACAACTGACCACTTAACTCCTTGTCTAACTACCAACAACTGACCGCTTAACCGCTCGTCTAACTACCAACAACTGACCACTTAACTGCTCGTCTAACTACCAACAACTGACCACTTAACTCCTTGTCTAACTACCAACAACTGACCACTTAACTGCTCGTCTAACTATCAACAACTGACCACTTAACTCCTTGTCTAACTACCAACAACTGACCACTTAACTCCTTGTCTAACTATCAACAACTGACGAATCAACATCACACTTCTCATCAAACAATCTTCATCAACACTAACACTGTACATCACGTAAGCTCCTGCCTAATCTACTCTGAACATCTGAAAACTACATCAAAGACACGAGCCTTCTGTTTCTGTCCTTGATACGGAAAACCGTCCACTCAACATTACTTTCACTGTTTCCTATCATACTTATCCTCTGATAATGGCAAAAGGCGAATGTTTCCACTTGGCTATTGTGTAACAAGTGTAGTGTTATTTACAAGACGTGAAAACACACAACAAAAAAATACATGCCCTCGACTGGGCAGCAAAGCAGACAAGAGACAGTTCTTTGTGCCCACTTCGGCCAAGCTAATTACCAGACATTGTCAGGGGCAATAAAAGGAGAAGGAAATATGTGACACTGGTCTCCCTTGGCTCCCATAATACCTTGATTGTTCCGAACAACATGGCGCCGCCCTGTGCTGGACAATCTGACTTACACGTGGAGTCACGGGGTAAAAAAAACAAACCGGAACACGATCTAAACTTGAACAGGCTTGACTGTGAACATTCCAGAAATGTCTTCTACTGTCTGGACAGTCGGCTTATCTTAAAAACAATGTAGAATGAGAAGGAACACAGGCTGCTACAGCGCTGAGAAAGAACTGGTGTGATTTAGATCAGAAAGATCCCTAATTAAAGTTAATGAACGACAAGACTTATCTTATCTCTCTATGTTCCTTAGCTTTTATAAAAAAAAAAACTGTTGCTCAGACACTGATAACATTAACAGTCAGGAGTCGCAGCTCACACACATATAACATTACGAGGTCAGGAGTCACAGCTCAAGCAAATATAACATTACGAGGTCAGGAGTCACAGCTCACGCAACTATAACATTGTGCGGTCAGGTGTCACAGCTCAAGCAATTATAACATTATAGTTAGGAGTCATAGCTCAAGCAAATACAACATTACGAGGTCAGGAGTCACAGCTCACGCAACTATAACATTGTGCGGTCAGGTGTCACAGCTCAAGCAATTATAACATTATAGTTAGGAGTCATAGCTCAAGCAATTATAACATTACGAGGTCAGGAGTCACAGCTCACGCAACTATAACATTGTGCGGTCAGGTGTCACAGCTCAAGCAATTATAACATTATAGTTAGGAGTCATAGCTCAAGCAATTATAACATTATAGTTAGGAGTCATAGCTCAAGCAATTATAACATTATAGTTAGGAGTCATAGCTCAAGCAATTATAACATTATAGTTAGGAGTCACACCTCAAGCAATTATAACATTATAGTTAGGAGTCATAGCTCAAGCAATTATAACATTATAGTTAGGAGTCACAGCTCAAGCAAATATAACATTACAATCAGGAGTCACAGCTCATACAAATATAACATTACAATCATGCGTCACAGCTCACGCAACTATAACATTACGAGGTCAGGAGTCACAGCTCACGCAACTATAACATTGTGCGGTCAGGTGTCACAGCTCAAGCAATTATAACATTATAGTTAGGAGTCATAGCTCAAGCAAATACAACATTACGAGGTCAGGAGTCACAGCTCACGCAACTATAACATTGTGCGGTCAGGTGTCACAGCTCAAGCAATTATAACATTATAGTTAGGAGTCATAGCTCAAGCAATTATAACATTACGAGGTCAGGAGTCACAGCTCACGCAACTATAACATTGTGCGGTCAGGTGTCACAGCTCAAGCAATTATAACATTATAGTTAGGAGTCATAGCTCAAGCAATTATAACATTATAGTTAGGAGTCATAGCTCAAGCAATTATAACATTATAGTTAGGAGTCATAGCTCAAGCAATTATAACATTATAGTTAGGAGTCACACCTCAAGCAATTATAACATTATAGTTAGGAGTCATAGCTCAAGCAATTATAACATTATAGTTAGGAGTCACAGCTCAAGCAAATATAACATTACAATCAGGAGTCACAGCTCATACAAATATAACATTACAATCATGCGTCACAGCTCACGCAACTATAACATTACGAGGTCAGGAGTCACAGCTCACGCAACTATAACATTGTGCGGTCAGGTGTCACAGCTCAAGCAATTATAACATTATAGTTAGGAGTCATAGCTCAAGCAAATACAACATTACGAGGTCAGGAGTCACAGCCCGACCAACTATAACACTACAATTATCCGTCACATCTCAAGCAACCATAATATTACAGTTAGTCACAGCTCAAACAGCTATAATATTACAGATAGTCACAGCTCAAACAACTATAATATTACAGATAGTCACAGCTCAAGCAACTATAACATTACAGTTAGTCACAGCTCAAGCAACTATAATATTACAGGGAGTCACAGCTCAAGCAACTATAATATTACAGTTATCAGTCACACCTCAAGCAATATTACAGTTAAGAGTCACAGCTCAAGCAACTATAACATTACAGTTAAGAGTCACAGCTCAAGCAACTATAACATTACAGTTAAGAGTCACAGCTCAAGCAACTATAACATTACAGTTAGTAGCCATAGCTTAAACAATTATAATATTACAGTTATCAGTCACAGCTCAAGCAATATTACAGTTAAGAGTCACAGCTCAAGCAACTATAACATTACAGTTAAGAGTCACAGCTCAAGCAACTATAACATTACAGTTAGGAGTCTGGGCGAGGGTGCCAGTGAAAATGTTCGTGTCCCACTTCAAGCGCTTTAAATTTTAAATCATATCAGATTCCAGTGGGTGCGCAACCTTGTGGAGGTTGGCCGGCAGAGAGAACCGTTGATCTGTGAGCCAAATGCTGGTATAAGTGACCAGACAGAATACAGAGTGATACAGGGCAACTTAAACAACAGATATCTGAACGAATATTATCAACCAAATATTTTAAAAAACACGCTTTCAAATCATCGAATGTGTGATTTAACGGGCTGCAAAGCCATGGCCCAGCCTCTAACAGGTAAGTCAATAACAAGATAACCCGCAACTCGAACTTACACCCAGTTTTCATTACGGTAGGCGTATCTATATACACATAATGAAATAAAACTTGTTTATGATACAGATCGCAGGTGTGCTATATATAATATACATTTCCACGCTGACGTGCTCTGTCAGTTCCCATACAAATATTCACAGAAAAGATCGACTTACAGCACTGAACTTTCGTGAAATGTACCGACTGAACTGTGTATATCACTCTTCGCTGACTAAAGCACTTGTCATAGTTAAAAACAAGGAAACAATGGGTTATCCAATAGAAAGATTTACAAACACGGATAAAAGTTCTATCGAACTTGGCTCCCATTAAGTTACCTCACATCCCTGGTTCAGTTCGCGTGCTCGGGGCCCCCGAATTCTCACTGCACGCGCGGCCACAAACAGGTTGCGTTTTAGGAGAGGCTGGTGGTTTGAGAGCTGTGTGCGAAGGGAGAGGACAGCGAGTTTTTGAGGTGGTTGCCATGAGAGATGCTCGTGAATTTTAGATGAGGTCTACAAAAACTGCTGAGAAATCAGAGGCATAGAGTGTAATAAGATGTAAGTCATGCATGAGTTGGGACTGGCAAGTAGGTTAATGTCACGCTGCCGTTAGGGTGGGGGGGGGGGGGGGGGGGGGAGAGAGAATGAAAGAAACGAGAGAGAAAGTAGAGAGAGAAAGAAACACAGCGAAAGACAGACAGAGAGATAGACCGTGAGAGAGACACGGACACAGAAACTGACAGAGATAGAGAAATGTAGAGAGAGATACTGGGAGATACAGAGTAAGATAGAAATAGAGAGAGACAGAGAGAGAGAGAGAGACACTCACACAAGGGAGAGTGAGAGACACAAAGGAGAGAGAGACACACACAAGGGAGAATGAGAGAGACACAAGGGAAAGCGACAGAGAGACACAAGGGAGAGTGAGAGAGACACAAGGGAGAGTAAGAGAGACATGAGGGAGAGTGATAGAGAGACACAAAGGAGAGTGTTAGAGAGACACAAGGGAGAGTGATAGAGACATAAGGGAGAGCGAAAGAGACACAAGGGGGAGCGAAAGAGACACAAGAGAGAGTGTGAGAGACACAAGGAAGAGTGAAAGAGACACAGGGGAGGGTGTGAGAGACACAAGGGCAGATAGAAACGCAGAGAGAGTGAGAGAGAGTGGAGCAGGGGCAGATAGAAACGCAGAGAGTGAGAGAGAGTGGAGCAGGGGCAGACAGAAACGCAGAGAGAGTGAGAGAGAGTGGAGCAGGGGCAGACAGAAACGCAGAGAGAGTGAGAGAGAGTGGAGCAGGGGCAGATAGAAACGCAGAGAGAGTGAGAGAGAGTGGAGCAGGGGCAGATAGAAACGCAGAGAGAGAGAGTGAGAGAGAGTGGAGCAGGGGCAGATAGAAATGCAGAGAGAGAGAGAGTGAGAAAGAGTGGAGCAGGGGCAGACAGAAACGCAGAGAGAGTGAGAGAGAGTGGAGCAGGGGCAGATAGAAACGCAGAGAGAGTGAGAGTGAGTGGAGCAGGGGCAGATAGAAACGCAGAGAGAGTGAGAGAGAGAGAGTGGAGCAGGGGCAGATAGAAACAGAGAGAGAGAGAGAGAGAGAGAGAGTGGAGCAGGAGCAGATAGAAACGCGCAGAGAGAGTGAGAGAGAGTGGAGCAGGGGCAGATAGAAATGCAGAGAGAGAGAGAGAGAGAGTGAGAGAGAGAGTGGAGCAGGGGCAGATAGAAACGCAGAGAGAGTGAGAGAGAGAGTGGAGCAGGGGCAGATAGAAACGCAGAGAGAGTGGAGCAGGGGGAGATAGAAATGCAGAGAGAGAGAGAGAGAGTGGAGCAGGGGCAGACAGAAACGCAGAGAGAGTGGAGCAGGGGCAGATAGAAAGGCAGAGAGAGAGAGAGAGTGGAGCAAGGGCAGATAGAAACGCAGAGAGAGAGAGTGGAGCAGGGGCAGATAGAAACGCAGAGAGAGAGAGAGAGAGAGAGAGTGGAGCAGGGGCAGATAGAAACGCAGAGAGAGAGAGAGAGTGGAGCAGGGGCAGATAGAAACGCAGAGAGAGAGAGAGAGTGGAGCAGGGGCAGATAGAAACGCAGAGAGAGAGAGAGAGTGGAGCAGGGGCAGATAGAAACGCAGAGAGAGAGAGAGGAGCAGGGGCAGAAATAAACGCAGAGAGAGAGAGAGGAGCAGGGGCAGAAAGAAACGCAGAGAGAGAGAGAGAGAGTGAGAGAGAGAGAGAGAGTGGAGCAGGGCCAGAAAGAAACGCAGAGAGAGAGAGAAAGAGTGGAGCAGGGGCAGATAGAAACGCAGACAGAGTGAGAAAGAGAGTGGAGCAGGGGCAGATAGAAACGCAGAGAGAGAGAGAGTGGAGCTGGGGCAGATAGAAACGCAGAGAGAGAGAGTGGAGCAGGGGCAGATAGAAACGCAGACAGAGTGAGAAAGAGAGTGGAGCAGGGGCAGATAGAAACGCAGAGAGAGAGAGAGAGAGAGAGTGGAGCAGGGGCAGAAATAAACGCAGAGAGAGAGAGAGAGAGTGGAGCAGGGGCAGAAATAAACGCAGAGAGAGAGAGAGAGAGAACAGATTACAGTTATAAATGAGAAATGAAGAAAATCAGAAAAGTGCTGACGTGGTAGATAAATATCACCCATCCACGTTTCAACCTACAAGGCCGTCATCAGGCAAAGAGGGGCGGGGGGAGCAAAAGTAGGACAGCATGAAAGAGAAACAAGACACAGCTCAACTGGGAAATGTCATGCTGTGCCCGGAAGAGATGACAAATTCGTGAAACTGGGGGGGGGGGGGGGGGGGGGGGGGGGAGGTTTAGGGTAGGGTTGTGGATGTGAGAAAGAAAGAAAGAAAGAAAGAAAGATAGAAAACAAGCATGACCGTAGACGGAAGGAAAGATGCTGTGGCCAACAATACAAGGATATCTTCTGTTGTGAATGGATATACGTGTATGGACGAATATCTTATGTTGAGAGTGGTCATAGATATAAGGATACCTTACGCTGTGAACCAAGGCCAACACTGGCGAATTCAGATATATGGATATCTTATGTTGAATATCAAGCCAAACATTGGCGAATTCAGATATATGGGTATCTTATGTTGAATATCAAGCCAAACATTGGCGAATTCAGATATATGGGTATCTTATGTTGAATATCAAGCCAAACATTGGCGAACTCAGATATATGGGTATCTTATGTTGAATATCAAGCCAAACACTGGCGAACTCAGATATATGGGTATCTTATGTTGAATATCAGGGCAAACACTGGCGAACTCAGATATATGGGTATCTTATGTTGAATATCAGGGCAAACACTGGCGAACTCAGATATATGGGTATCTTATGTTGAATATCAAGCCAAACATTGGCGAACTCAGATATATGGGTATCTTATGTTGAATATCAAACCAAACACTGGCGAACTTAGATATATGGGTATCTTATGTTGAATATCAAGCCAAACACTGGCGAACTCAGATATATGGGTATCTTATGTTGAATATCAAGCCAAACACTGGCGAACTCGGATATATGGGTATCTTATGTTGAATATCAGGGCAAACATTGGGTAACTCAGATATAAGGAAAAGGCAAGTAAATTCTAAGTTGTAAAAGAGAAACAAACGTAGAAGAACTTCATTTCATATAGAACGTGTAGCTGGACATTAAACGGAGAAAAACTGCAAACGTCCATAAAATTTCCCAGAAAGTGTGAAGTTTGAGTGTGTATGTAAGTGTGAAGTTTGAGTGTGTATGTAAGTGTGAAGTTTGAGTGTGTATGTAAGTGTGAAGTTTGAGTGTGTATGTAAGTGTGAAGTTTGAGTGTGTATGTAAGTGCGAAGTTTGAGTGTGTATGTAAGTGTGAAGTTTGAGTGTGTATGTAAGTGCGAAGTTTGAGTGTGTATGTAAGTGTGAAGTTTGAGTGTGTATGTAAGTGCGAAGTTTGAGTGTGTATGTAAGTGCGAAGTTTGAGTGTGTATGTAAGTGTGAAGTTTGAGTGTGTATGTAAGTGTGAAGTTTGAGTGTTTATGTAAGTGTGAAGTTTGAGTGTTTATGTAAGTGTGAAGTTTGAGTGTTTATGTAAGTGTGAAGTTTGAGTGTTTATGTAAGTGTGAAGTTTGAGTGTTTACGTAAGTGTGAAGTTTGAGTGTTTATGTAAGTGTGAAGTTTGAGTGTTTATGTAAGTGTGAAGTTTGAGTGTCTATGTATATACATGTGTGTCCAGATAATGTGAGGTTTGAGTGTATGTATATACATGTGTGTCCAGATAATGTGATGTTTGAGTGTATGTATATACATATGTGTCCAGATAATGTGATGTTTGAGTGTATGTATATACATATGTGTCCAGATAATGTGATGTTTGAGTGTATGTATATACATATGTGTCCAGATAATGTGATGTTTGAGTGTTTATGTACGCATCCCTTTCACCAAGCAAAATGTACCATAAGAAGCATATTTTTATATAAATAGGAAAAGAGACTTTTGTACGGTAAAGTAAGAGAACAGTTTTGTAGGATTAGACCTCGAAAAAATCGTAGGCAAAGCACTTTAGTGAGAGAGAGAAAAATCACACGAGAATTACCTGGGATTCGAACCACGGACACCGGTAGGACGAGACGCCGTCTAGCCACGAGAGAACAGTGTACTAAGGAACTGCGCCATCTCGCACCTCCCAGGTGCTTTGTCTACGATTTTTTTTCAAGGTCTAATCCTACAAAACTGTGTTTTCTTACTTTAGCATAAAAAAAAAACAGCATGGCTTCTCTTCTAGGGATAATAAAACTGACATCAAATACTAGCAAGACAAGCTCGGGTAGAACACTGAATACTACTCGACTCACTTCTAGGACTCGAGACTGTACAGAATGGTAAACGTATTGTCTCATGTACACAATATGCTGTTCTGGATACAAGCCTTCCCCCCCCCCCTCCCCCTCCCCTCCACCCCTTTCTAAAAATCATACATACTGTTCAGCTTCTGTGTTTGTAACAGCTTCCACGAATGTTAAATATACTGTAAAGTTATCACAGGTTGTAAGAAAACATATTTTTCATTTCGCCTCCGCCCCCCCCCCCCATTTTTAATGAGTCTAACCATACACAGCAGTTTGTTATGTTGTTGTTGTTGTTTTCAAACCGTGCTACCCGGAACTATCTCTAGCCCCATCAGGCAAGTTTCAAACATTCTTTTTTTATTCATACTATAAAAAGACTATCAGTAATTACGACTGTCTATTTTTTTTTCAAATCGGAATAAAAGACATGTGTCAAAGGTCCAACCAGGACAGACATTTTTATGTTTATGTTATGGGGTCTCATAGCATATGCGATAAACAGCGCATACTCATAAATAGGCTAATAAATAAACTGATTTAAATTTTCCATTTTCCAAGTGGAACTTTCTGCGCGAGTAAGTGCTGATGACACAGTGTTACTGTCCACAACACAAACAGGAATGGGAACACTAATTATGTCAGTCCGTAAGAATAGCGAAGAGCAGAACCTCTATCTTAATGCGAAGAAAATTAAACTGATGACAACTGACAAGACAAATAAGGCAGCTGAAATGTGCATCAATGAGGATAAATTGGAAGAAGTGGAGAGTTTCGAATAATCTTGGATCATTACTAACTAATAATGGAGATACAATGAGGGAAATTAAAAGGAGGACATCTATCGTTCTTCAAAATATAAAATAACTAAAGAAGATGTGCAGAGGAACAGACAGAACTATACAAATAAGATTTTTAAGGGCATGCATTTTTCCCATCGCAACATATGCCCCGAGACTTGGACATTTAACAGAACAACTGAGAAACACATAAATGCCTTTGAATGTAAATGCTACAGAAGAGTTCTTCAAGTTTCATAGACGCAGAAAAGAACTATATCCATACTACAAGAACTTAATATTGAAGAAGGCTGGCTAGTAAAGTGGATTAAACAAAGAAAACTTAAATATTTTGGACACATTAAACGTCAAATTTAAAAAAAGACTGTCTTGGAAGGGTGCATAATGGGAAAATGAAAGAGAAGAAGACCAATGCAAAGATGTCTGCAAGACATTATTGGTAATATGCAAATGGATGCACCAGCAGCAGTACATCTTGCTTACAACTGAGAAGCCCACAGGAGAGCTGTTATGGAGGCAAATTTCCGCAAGGGACATGCAAATGACTGACTGACTAAAGTACATGTAAAATATATATATATATACTGTATGTGTGTGTGAGAGAGAGAGAGAATGAATGAATGAATAATCTTTATTTTTCAAGGGTAAAGAATTGGGCACGCAGGCCCGTCTTACATTCTGCCCTTCATCACTCCATCTTTAATTCTTCCCATACACTTGATTTAGTACAAATATACAAATTAAATTAGGAAAAAACATATCAAAAGAGTGTAAGATTTAACTAATACATTCAAAGTAAAAGAGAAGAAGTAATTAACCTAATAAAATAGCACTGACGCACACATACACACGCAGACATATACATAAACAAAAATACATTGTAAATACAGATCATATGTTTTTTTAACAGACATTAAAATAATTTCTAACAATATCTAACAAGTTGCTTTTCTAACTATTTCATTTTAGTACTTGATGGTTGGCGAGTTACGTGTTGAGAGAGTGCTGGTTATTTTATGGAGGCATATAATTACAAGCAAGTAAATAATGAAACAGGTTTGAGTTAAAGGATGAGAGAGAGAGAGAGAGAGAGAGAGAGAGGAAGAGAGAGAGAGAGAGAGAGAGACATATTAATGTCCTGAATGTTACAAGGGTCCCATCAAGTATTTTCTTTTTCTGGTGCAAGGGCTCCTTCGGTCCCAAAAACCCACAAAGTTCAGGAACCTCTGTGGTACTAGACGTATGAGTGGTGAAACAGCTACTGCGTTAGTCTCTTAAGGAAAACGTTGATGGTTCTAATCCAACTGGAGGCGCCCAAGTCATCCAGCTGTAAAAATGAGCACCTGGTTTCTTCTGGGGTGAGAAGCACCAGGCATGACGCTGCCCACGTGACCCGCTAGTGTGCCGATAAGGGCATTAAAACCATATCCCCATGGTGTTTCCGTGGCGTAACAGGACTCCCTTTATCATCTACTTGTTAAAAAAAAAAACCCACGTTGTACATTTTGTCTAAGAAAATCTATGTCCTGTGGCATCTGCATGCTGTAGGTGTATGAAGTGTTAGCGCCTTCGCATTTCAAGGCCACTGCAGATCTGAGGCAGGACTGCTACCAAATGTCCTCACTGGTTCCCCTCCCCCTCCCCAGGTAACCTTTTTTTTTTCTGAGGCTGGGTTGACCCTGGTGCCGCCTGGTCCGAAAAAATTCCGATCGAGAGCGAAACCGAACAAGGGACTCTCTGATCAGCAGGCAAGTGCACTAACTGCTACATCGCCGAGCCACACCTTCAGTTTTGTCCAAGGGAATGAATCAATGAAATAAAATGTACAAATGTATTTCACAGTTACCTACCTTGCTGTGACTCACATTTGCTTTTTTTTTTTTTTCTTTTGCAACAGTAGACAAGCAAAGATAGAATAAGAGCGAGATTATCACGAAGAGTGAAAAATATGATACTAGACACTTCAATTTACTTATAAATTAGTCTCAGGACGATGGTAATGATCAAATACGAAAGTTTACAAAATAGGGAACAAGGCTTTCACTCAGTGTTGTATGGTTCGACCTCAAAATAAATAAATAAATAATATACAAAACAGTTTTAGAAGTGAAAGAAAGAAAAGCATCAAGCTGGAACTCTGGTATGACGGGTAACCATCGAGCCACAAGAGTACATCATATTTAATAAACCCAATATTACTACACTCACAGACTTGGTTCCTAATATACGAAAGTGACATATAACAGGTGCAGATTATATGGTACAGGTAACTCAAAAATACCATCACAGCCCAGAGTAGAACGCTTTATTACATAAAGTGTATTAATGTGTAGTATTACTTCATGTGTCAAATTCATTATTTCACTTCCTTATCTTACATGTTACTTTCTTAATTCCTTCCTCAGCCTTCCTTCTTCGCCTTGTATATTAGTTTCCTAACTTATTCCTTGCCTTACATAATAGTTACCTAACTTATTCCTCACCTTGTATATTAGTTTCCTAACTTATTCCTAGCTTTACATATTAGTTTCCTAACTTATTCCTTGCTTTACATATTAGTTTCCTAACTTATTCTTTGCTTTACGTATTATTTTTCTAACCTATTCCTTGCCTTATGTATTAGTTTCCTAACTTATTCCTTGCCTTATGTATTAGTTTACTAACTTATTTCTTACCTTATATATTAGTTTCCTAATTTACTCCTTGTCTTATGTATAGTACAGAGAAAACTTAAATACTATGGACATATTAAACATCATGAGAATTTAGAGAAGACAGTCCTGGAAGGGTACATAATGGGAAAAAGAAAGAGAGGAAGACAAAGGTGAAGATGGCAGCAAGACATCGTTGATAATCTGCAAATGGATGCATCAGCTGCAGGGAATCTTGCTTTACAACCGAGAGGCCTACCGGAGAGCTTTTAAGAAGGCAAAGCTCTGCAAGAAACATGCAAATGACTGATATTTTACTTTCCTAACTTATTTCTTTTCTCATATATCAGTGCTCTAATTTATTCTTTATCTTATGTATTATATGTAATAGTTTCTTAATTTATTAGTTTCCTTATTTACTTCTTATCTAATGTGCAAGTTTTGTAATATATTTCTAATTTTATGTCTTTTCATTTGTCTCTTTATCTTATGTATTATTCTCTTCATTTAACTCCCCTGTAAAGTTTTAGTCTTTTCAGTTATCTCTTTTTTTTTTCTGTATTAGTCTCCTCAGGTATCTTTTTTTATCTTACATACTAGCCTCTTCCATAATTTTACTTCATGACGTGTTAATCTCTTCATTTCTTCTTCATCCTAGTGTCCTAACTTCACATTCCTCTTAATAAACAATTTACACTTACAAATCTGCTACATACTGGAAAACTGTTTAGTTTTTTGTGTAATCAGTGTGTGAGAATATGTTTCATATACATTTAATTACTATATATATATATAAAAATTTAGTTGTTACTTGTGCATGTGATGTGTCTGTGGTATACATTTAAAACTGATGTTGAATGTTTGTGGTGCAGTGAAAATTGTTTGTTTACCAACATGTCAAATTCTCTATCCTTTTAAAGTAAAGTTCGCTCATTTGATCTCTCTCTCTCTCACTCACTCTCTCTCTCTTACTCTGTTATTCGTTCATTTGTGTTGTTTTTTTCTGTTTCACACTCTGTTATTTGTTCATTTGCTTTATCTCGTTCACTCCGTTATTAAAAAGGAAGACATAATTCATTATAGAGACAACAACATAAGATTCTGTTTTTGTGCAGATAAAGAGAAAACATACACAGAAAAGCTAGTCTTATACAAACATAAGACTTTAGTCTTATTTAGTCATTTCTAAACAGCGCGCAGTATAAACAATGGATACTCATACAGGTCTGTGAAAGTTAATGTGTTTCAATACTCTCTGTAACGGTTTGTAAAACCTACTGTTCAACTCCTTTCTGGTGACCACCTGTCATTTATAATCTTCCTACTGCGAAGCGTGAATGATGTACTCATTGTTTGTGGTTTATGGTCTGGGTCTCCATCAGCGTCCTGTAGCTGATAGTTGACATGTGCAAACGTTCGTCTGCTCGAAGTGTGAGGAAGCCGGCATTACAGGCTACACTTTAAAGGAATAACTTACCTTATATATATGCTATGTCCCAATGAAATAACAAATCCAGGCACTTCTGTAAAGAACCCTGTCCACATTGCAACGTTATTTACTCCCACGTCTGGTTTCACCACTCCTCTAACTTCAAACATTGCTATCCACATCACGTTTACCGTGTTCTTCCATTCAGGGGTCAAAGGTTACACCGGCTGCCAATTTGGGAAAAGACTTTCCTATGGTCCTCTATGCACGATGCAAAATTACTAGTAGTACACGTATATATACAGATAAGAATACTAGTAGTGTACGTATACATAGATAAGTATAATAGTAGTGTACATATACAGAGATAAATATACTAGTAGTGTACGTATACATAGATAAGTATAATAGTAGTGTACATATACAGAGATAAGAATACTAGTAGTGTACGTATACATAGATAAGTATAATAGTAGTGTACATATACAGAGATAAGTATACTAGTAGTGTACGTATACACATTTAAGTATACTAGTAGTATACGTATATACAGCTAAGTATATCTAATGTTAAAATCACCAAAACCATTAAAAAACAAGTTGAATTCTTTCTAGAGTAAATGTTTACGAGAATTAGAAAAATATTTTGGCCAAACACTATAAGAAATAACATCTTTTTTGGCAGAAATGCAGATGAAGCCACTGACACCAATTATTGAGGGAAAACGCTGGCGATGGTTGGGACATGTGCTCCGAATGACTGACAACTCACTACCAAAAATAGCGCTAAGATGGACACCACAGGGGAACAGAAGTAAGGATATACCAAAAGAGACATAGAGAAGAACAACAAAGAGGATGTTGAGCAAAAGAGGGCACACCTGGGCAAGAGCAGAAAAAAGGTAAAGGACAGGCATTTGTGGAAAACCCTTGCGGAAGCCCCATATGCCCTGTGCACTTAAGGTTCTTATATATATATATATATATATATATATATATATATATATATATATATATATATATATTGTTCTTGGTCTTGTCATATTTCTATCCGATATAGCCTATATAATATTATATACTAGTTTCAGCTGCAAATATGACAGTAATTTCACATAAAGTATTGAGCACAGAAGATTGAGGTGCGTACATTTTGTTGTTGTTTTGTATAGCAAGCCAGGAGCGGTCCTATGAATTTTACCCCGTACAGTTGCATAGCTTGTCGTCACATCCAGTTCTCGGATCAGTACTTAATACTTTAAAACTGATTGTGTTAAGTAAGCTTTAACATGTCTGACCATTAATTCTAACAGCAATCAATTTTTTTTTAATCCCATGATAAACTATAAATATATTATCATCATCATTTTCGTCATCATTGTCGTCATCATCATCGTCATGATAAAGATAATGTGTAAAATTGCTAGTTGTTGCAAACGTTGGCTAAATGTATTAGAAAAATTACTGCGACTCATTGAAGTGAGGTTTGTTTATAGTTATGTATAACTTTTCTCCAGATATTCCGACTCTAAAAATATAGAGAATTTTTTTAATCCGAATGTTTTACGCTGGCGCTGTGAGGAGGGGGGGGGGAGAAAGAGGGCGGGAGAGAGAGGGAAAGAGGGAGAGAGATAAGTAGAGAGAGAGAGAGAGGAAAAGGGAGAGAGAGACAGAGAAGAGAAAGATCGGGAGAGGGAGAGAGAGGAAAAGAGAGAGAGAGGGGAGAGAGACAGACAAGAGAGAGATCGGGAGAGGGAGAGAGAGAGGAAAAGGGAGAGAGAGGGAAGAGAAAGACAGAGAGAAGGAGAGAGACAGGGAGAGGGAGAGAAAGAGGAAAAGGGAGAGAGAGACAGAGAGAAGGAGAGAGATGGGAGAGGGAGGGAGAGAGAGAGAGGACGTTACAAGCAAAACATTAAAATACAAACATTTGGCAGCAACATAAGTGCTATGATAAGTACAATTCACTGGATTATAAAAGTATTGACCATCGCATTTACCCTTTCCTCTGTCTTTTAAAGTAGAATTTAAAGTGGTTATTAGCTATAGGTATTATATTATGGTAACATTGATGTTCTTTCCCTAAAGATTCTGTGAAGACATTGTTACTACTGACACAGTTATATTTTTGGAAGAGTGATAGATGTCCTCTATTTAATTTCCCTCATTGTATCTCCATTATTAGTTAGTAGTGATCCAAGATATTCAAAACTCTCCACTTCTTCCAATTTTTCCTCATTGATACATATTTCAGCTGCCTTATTTGTTTTGCCAGTTGTCATCAATTTAATTTTCTTTGCATTAAGATAGAAGTTTTGCTCTTAACTATTCTTACGGATTGACATAATTAATTTTTCCATTCCTTTTTTTTTCTGCTGTGGACAGTAATATTGTACCATCAGCATGTCTTCTTCTTCGTTCGATTCTATCACCAAGATCGCCCCGTGATCCTACTGAAAAGGGAGAGAGAGAAATATGGTCAATACTTTTATACCTGTGGTTCTCGCGACAGCCTCATTTAAGATGGAGGCTCAGATCATCGTGGAGCTTGGGCCTATATTCTCGATGAGTCACAGAAGCGGGATTGCGTGACACTGTGGTTTTCGTTGCACCAGTTTAGTCTAGAGTTGGACTTTCTCACCGGAAAACCTCGACGTGTTTTGGATATCAGTATATCCCCGCCGGGTGAGAGATGGTTGCCCGTCCAGTCCAGCATTGGACTTTCTCACCGGAAAACCTCAACGTGATTTGGATATAATATATCCCCGTCGGGTGAGAGGTGGTTACATATCTAGACTGCACTGGTCCAGTGTCTCCGACTTCAGTATTTTGTGGTCGTGGCCGCTAGGCTTCCTAGTTGTGACCAGGACGGAGCTTTTGTCCAGGAGTACGAATCCTCGCCACTAGTGAGTTTCACCCCTTGGTTAAGCCGGTTTAGGCGTATTGTCCCAGTACGGGTGTATATTGGACGTGACCGGCCTCTAGAGCGGAGGCACCGTGATATGCGTACCTTTCGTTCCACCCATAGGTTAAGCTGGTTTAAGCATATTTCACCAGTATGGGTGTAAATAGGACATGGCCGGCTCTCGCCGCGAGACTACTGGACATACCGATTAAACTTCACTTTATCTTTTCCATCACCTTTTTTCACAGCGGTGCCGCACGGCAACCCTAATCGCATTTTTTTCATTGGCCGGTAGGAGTTTCACCCCACGCGCAAGAGCCGAAGAATCTCGTCAGCAGTGTCTTGGTTTAACCCCTGAGTTAAGCCGGTTTAGGCAATCTGCCACAGTATGGGTGTATATAGAACGTGGCCGACCTCTAGAGCAGAGGTGCCGTGATTTGAGTAGCCCTGACCTCGAGACTACTGGTTACTTCACTTAATCATTTTCTTCACCTTTTCCACGGTGGCGCCGCGCGGCAACCCTACTCGCATTTTTCTTCATTAGCCGGTAGGAGTTTCACGCACAGCAGCTGAAGAATATCGCCAGCAGCGAATCAGCAAATCTAATCTCTTGTATTTCATAACCTCCAATTTTAATGGCATCATTATTATATTTGATTGAAATATGAGAGTGTTTAAAAAAATTACCTAAAGTAACAAAGACTCAGATGTAAATAGCACAGAAATTTGACATATTCTCATGAACACAAAACTGAATAGAGTTCATAAAATTATAAGAGTAGTTGCTCCTTTAGTTATTAAGCCTGTTGATGAGCGCTGATTTATACTGCATCAAACTTTGCATAATAATCTGCATATATTTATGATTACTTGCAATTTATTTATATAAGAACTATTGTTATAGACAACTAACTTTGAAGTAAATTTTATAATTCTGAACATGTTTTAGCAAGTGAAATATTTGAATATATTGAACGTAATTTCTCCAAGAACCTAAAACACAAGCAAAAAGTGCTACACATATTATGTGCCCATCCTTCTCGGAGCAACCCAGCTGGACACTGGCTTATATCTGTAGCCGTGTTAAGACTAACAATGAATCAAGGTTTCACAGAGTCAACTAGAGCCTGGTTGACTTGGAAAGCATTGGGTCGTGCAAGGTTCCTCCCACAACACAGGGCTGGTTGGAAAGTTATGAGGCTTGGGTGGTATGGTAGATGATAGCGGATCGCTATACAAACAACAAAACATTACCATGTGACTGGGTGGTTTCTAGTGTCTAAGCACTAGCTCACACTTCGGTAGCTTCACGCTTCCTGATACTCATTGCCGCACTCAGCGATGGGAGGGAGGGCTAACATAACTGGGAGCGCTTTACCACCTTTTTTTTTTATTTTGCAACATAAGCTGGAGACACATTTTTTACATCTGCAGTTGCCGATAACATATCTTGGGTGCATATATGCTGTTACTCGTGGATTACCTAAGATTTGCACAAATATTATGTGGAAAGCTGCATAAAACATTACCTTGTTGCAGAAAAAAAAAACCTCCTCAGTGTAACCCATTTAAGAAAATAAACCTTACAAAAGATGGCTCCCACAGTATTAGCTTTGGACTGATAGCCTTGGGAAAACAATTTTTCCCCAATTATCTGATAGCATGAACCACACCAACAATGGGAAAAGATACCTGCCAATGTTTGCGACAGTTAGTATTTTAGATACCATTATCATCACCATGATCTTTGTGAATTTTTTTTAACTTTCTACATTGTGTGTATATTATGTTTCCATCCTTCTCGGGGAAACCCAGTCGGATACTGGCTTATATGTAGCAATTTTCGAATCCCAAGAACATGACATATGCTCACATTCAATGTATTATGTGAAATCGTGCCTTCAGATATTATGCAAATAATTAACAAGATTTTGCAAAGGCTCATTTATCTGGATCTAGTCAAAAGCTGGAAAATCACAAAAACTATAGAAAACAAGCTGAATTCTTTCCAGACTAAATGTTTACGAAGAATTAGAAGAATAATTTGGCCAAACGCCATAAGAAATAACATCTTGTTGGCAGGAATGCAGATGAAGCCACTGACACCAATTATTGAAGAAATACGCTGGAGATGGCTGGGACGTGTGCTCCGGATGTCTGATGACTCAGTACCAAAAACAGCAACTAAGATGGACACCACAGGGGAACAGAAGTAAGGGTAGACCAAAAGAGACATGGAAAAGAACTACAGAGAGGATGTTGAGCAATAAAGGGGTCACCTGGGCAAGAATGGAAAAAAAAGTAAAGGACAGGCGTTTGTGGAAAACCCCTGCGGAAGCCCTATGTGCTTTGAGCACTTAAGGTTCTGAGAGAGAGAGAGAGAGAGAGTGTGTGAGAGAGAGTAAGAGAGAGCGTCAGAGGCAACTTTCAAACTTTTGTAGCATTTGCTAGTAAAGGCTATCACATTTATCACTTATTTACCCCAAATTGTAAAACTACGTTAGAGTAAGAAATTTAGTTTCTTTTTTTTTTTTTTAAAGTTTGACTGCAAAGTAAATGATGAAATCACAAAAGAAAATTCTCTGAACTGAGTTACAGAGAACTTTCAGACATTTCTCACCTGTTTTATTTACCTGTTCCCTCACAGACAGAGGTAATTCTTCTGTACAGGTGACATAAAAAAAAAACATTTTCATTTTATCTCCAGCCATTTTTCCCAGCCTATAAATGGGACCGGAGGAATTCCTAGGAATATTCCTCACTCAAGTAGTAGTACACCTTGCCCACCCCCACCCAGTTCTCTCTACTTGATGGTGGATCAGGGCAAGCTGCTCTCAGAGTCATAATTTGGTAGACCAGTGAAGGATTTCTCTCAGAGTCATAACTTGGTGATAGATCAATGAAGGATTTCTCTCAGGGTCATAACTTGGTGGTAGATTAATGAAGGATTTCTCTCAGAGTCATATCTTGGTGATAGATCAATGAAGGATTTCTCTCAGAGTCATAACTTGGTGGTAGATCAATGAAGGATTTCTCTCAGAGTCATAACTTGGTGGTAGATCAAATGAAGGATTTCTCTCAGAGTCATAACTTGGCGGTAGATCAATGAAGGATTTCTCTCAGAGTCATAACTTGGCGGTAGATCAATGAAGGATTTCTCTCAGAGTCATAACTTGGTGATAGATCAATGAAGGATTTCTCTCAGAGTCATAATTTGGTGGTAGATCAATGAAGGATTTTTCTCAGAGTCATAACTTGTAGGTAGATCTGGGCATGGTTTCTCACTACTTTTCTGACTGTGATCCCCCCCCCACCCCACAACCCCAGTATCTGAGAGAAATGATATCTCCAGCCTTTAGTCAGTCTCCAGAAACTCGGTGCAGTGTTTAGGGAAGCAGAATTTCGAATGAGAAAGCCTGAGATATGGCAGTAAAAAGTTATACTTCACTGCTTCTGAAAATGAAGATGGAAATGGCTGGGCCACATTCATTCATTTGCATGTCCCTTGCGGAACTTTGCCTCCCTAACAGCACTCCTGTAGGCCTCTCGGTTGTGAGCAAGATGGCCTGCTTCTGATGCATCCATTTGCAGATCATCAATGATGTCTTGCTGCCATCTTCGTCTTGGTCTTCCTCTCTTTCTTTTTCCCATTATTTACCCTTCCAAGACAGTCTTCTTTAAATTTGATGTTTAATGTGTCCAAAATATTTAAGTCTTCTTGTAGTATGGATATATTTGTTCTTTTTTTGTGTCCATGATATTTGAAGAACTCTTCTGTAGCATTTACATTCAAAGGCATTTATGTGTTTCTCAATTGTTTTGTTAAGTGTCCAGGTCTCGCTGGCATATTTTGAATGGGAAGACACATGCCTTTAAAAATCTTATTTTTGTAGTTCTGTCTGTTCCTCTCAACAGATTCTTTATGGGCCACATACGAATGGAAAAAAACAAGGTGTCTCTATACCACCTTGATTTGGACATCTCAAGGAAAAAGAAAGAGGCACAGGCCATTATAAACATGGAGATGAACAATACAAGAAGAACTAAATGAAGCCATTTGCTCAAGATAGGACTGGGTGGAGAACCTTTGCTGATGCTTTATGCTCCACTGGGAATACAAAGAGCTATGTTCATGATCATTTTGAAAACCAGTTATCAACTTCACTCCTGACAAATGTGATTCAAGGAAATCATTCTTAATTATGGTTGTACTGAATACAAGATTTTAATTTTCGACTGAATATACAAATTCAAATGTTCAGATGACTGAATGCAAATTACAAACACGAACAGTGCACCTGTGGAAACAAAGACGTGTGCTAGAAGTATTTGTGTATATATGATTTTACTGATATGCATCAACATAAATTAGACACAAATTTAAAATGAAACATTTCTATCACATATAAAGTATATGTTGTACTGGGCTGTAAAAGAAACTTCCTGAGATAGTTCTAATTTAGAAATTAGCTTAACAATTCTTAAAACTTAAAAAAAAAAAAAAGAAACCTGTACCATTTACATAACAAATCAACTGTCCTGACTTTGTGATTGTCGGTGTTTTCAACAAGAATGTTAATGCTACACCTGGACTACAGCAAGGCTGTCAGAACAGAAATCACTCACTGATTGTGACTTCTGATCCTGGCCCTAAGACAATACACTTTCCTTCTGTAAAAGTTCCTACAAGTACAAAACATACCCACAATGCTAGTCTTAAAACACCTGTGTTATCCACAGCTGTGTTTCAGAAAGTAGGAGACCTCACTTACCCCTTCACCCAGCAACATGCTTACACTGCGTTCTCATTTCTTTGTCCTATATTACCTTCACTACCATGATACAGAAATTATTAAGTAAAGGGAAAAGAAGTAAAATCCCCATTTCTATGCCACAATCTCTGCTGAGATCTCAGGCCTGTATTTCCAAGGCCATCACCACATGAAAGTGTGATGTGGTCAGTATCATGCCTGGCCACATTTACCTTCCCAGACTTCTCTGGTACTCATTTTTAGAGGCTGGGTCAACCCCAGGGGCCTTTTACGGCGTGTACCAGAAAAAATCCCAGTGCTGGGACTGAATCCGGTACCACCAGATCAGTAAACAGAGCACCTAACCACTCAGCTAATCAGGTACAATCATGTGAGCATTCAAGTTTTGTATTATTCAATGTTTTGTTTTTAAATTCAAATACAGACAGTCCTTGATTTCTCAAAGGGTTCTGTTCCAATGGCCTTGTTGAGAAATGAAATGGAGATAAAGCAAATTTCATATGTGCCGACATGCGATACATTACTGTCAGTAGACATACATGTTTTATCTGTACTTTACTGTCAGTAGACATATATGTTTTATCTGTACTTTACTGTCAGTAGACATACATGTTTTATCTGTACTTTACTGTCAGTAGACATACATGTTTTATCTGTACTTTACTGTCAGTAGACATACATGTTTTATCTGTACTTTACTGTCAGTAGACATACATGTTTTATCTGTACTTTACTGTCAGTAGACATATATGTTTTATCTGTACATTACTGTCAGTAGACATATATGTTTTATCTGTACATTACTGTCAGTAGACATATATGTTTTATCTGTACTTTACTGTCAGCAGACATATATGTTATATCTGTACTTTACTGTCAGTAGACATATATGTTTTATCTGTACTTTACTGTCAGTAGACATATATGTTTTATCTGTACATTACTGTCAGTAGACATATATGTTATATCTGTACTTTACTGTCAGCAGACATATATGTTATATCTGTACTTTACTGTCAGTAGACATATATGTTTTATCTGTACATTACTGTCAGCAGACATATATGTTTTATCTGTACTTTACTGTCAGTAGACATATATGTTATATCTGTACTTTACTGTCAGTAGACATATATGTTATATCCATACTTTACTGTCAGCAGACATATATGTTATATCCATACTTTACTGTCAGCAGACATATATGTTATATCCATACTTTACTGTCAGTAGACATATATGTTATATCCATACTTTACTGTCAGTAGACATATATGTTATATCCATACTTTACGGTCAGTAGACTTATATGTTTTATCCGTACTTTACTGTCAGTAGACATATATGTTTTAAACACAACAAAAAAAAACCAAAAAAACTACAGTGGCCTTATAATTTATATACAGATTTCAAAAGAAGTATTTTCACATTAAATAAGGACTTTACATTTTTTTAAAAACTGTAAATTTACAATGAGAAGTTACTGGATCGATGGTCAGAAAAGTGAATCGTTGTAAAGCAGGATGTTGGAAAATGGAGACTGTATTTGACTTTCATTATTATTTGGCTCGATACAAATTCAAATGGAATATTTTGGAACATTCTTACTTTTTAATTACTGGTAAACATTTCATTAAGAACTCTGAAAAAGAAACATGAAAAAAAAGAAACAGAACAAATAATAACAAGTTTTGACCCTCAAACCTTTTGCATGCAAAAGAAAAAAAGAAAACGAAAAAAAAAAAATAACTGTTAAACACTCAAATAACATTCACCTCAATATTTCAGCATTTTTAAAATGAATTTCTATGCAAAGAATTAATGTGGTTTTACTAACTTTATTGAAATTCTTGGAATTTCAGAACAATCTCATTTGATGAGATTATTAACACCTTATAAAAAAAATAAAAAATTCATGACATTTTGAGTTCATTATTTATTTGTCAATTTATGCACATATGATTCTACTACAAATATGTAACTAAGCTAAAAAGAAAGAGGCAATCATAATAAAAATGTAATTATAAGAAGGGCACATTATATAAAGGTGACCTGAAAAGTTTTGCCTACACTTAAAAAAAAAAAAAAAAGAGAAAATGTCGCTTACTTATTTGCTACTTTTTGATATGTCTCCTTCAGCCTCAAAACATTTCTATCCGTGAGTCACGGATCTGTGCAGTCTGCCACTGGAAAACATCAAAATGGTGGGTTTTTTAATACTTTTTCCTCACTTCTTCACGCGTAAACTTCACCACATCACAGCACTCACACCAACACAAGGATCCCTAAACTGCTAAGGATCATCAGTTAAGCATCAATGGATGCAACCTTCCTTCCACTGAGAAAATCAATAACAGCAAGTTTGTTTGAACTGCATGTCTCTAGCATGGAAGACTGAGAGGAATTTCAGGTCTTCCTTTCCTCACACAACTGACCCCTACCAGTATAAAGTGGATATATCCACTTTTATCCACAATATTCCTGAGAGAACAAAACTTTTTAACACATCTCCACAGAAATAAATGATATCTGAAAGAGAACTGATACAGCTGTAGACTGAAAAATGATCGCTGCCACAATCTGTTGGCACTGTACAAGTTCCTTCTCATTTCCCATTACTTTTATACAAGGTCAAGGTTTATCCTTTTAAACAAGGAGAACCAATTAGAAAGAAAGGGGACTTAAATGAAGGCTGCATTCATATTTTTCTCTTTGACGTGTTAAAGTATTACTAAAGTTAATACATCCCAAGCTATAGCAACAAGAACAAACAGGTCACAGACTAATCTAGAAAAGAACACATCACTAGGGCAAATACTGGTTTGTTCTCCATGGAAAAAAAGACATCTTCAGAGGCAATGATGAAAATGGCGTGAATCTTTTCATGCAGAACTCTAAATAAAAGGTGAGAAACAAAAAAGGTTAACGTATGAGACTGTGTTGGGTGGAGAGTTTTCGCCTGTGCTTTATGTACCTCTTGGTGTAACTAAGACTTATCTTAACAGCCCAGTGCTTAGATCTGGGGTGCCAGGCACAGAAATTGCCTTATATGGTTCTTATTTAGCAAACAAACAAAACATGATGACAACAGACAAACCATTATAAAAAAAGGAAAGCAAAATTCTAAACAACATTCATCCAAAATTATGTACATGACATATATAATTTATCACTGGTCCTTGTATATGTATTTCTTTCTCTCATTAACTCACTTCTATGCATATAAATACATGTGTGAACATATGCATATACACAAATATCTGTGTGAACATATGCATATACACAAATATCTGTGTGAACATATGCATATACACAAATATCTGTGTGAACATATGCATATACACAAATATCTGTGTGAACATATGCATATACACAAATATCTGTGTGAACATATGCATATACACAAATATCTGTGTGAACATATGCATATACACAAATATCTGTGTGAACATATGCATATACACAAATATCTGTGTGAACATATGCATATACACAAATATCTGTGAACACAGACATATAAACAAATATCTGTGAACATAAACATATAAACAAATACCTGTGTGAATATACGCATATACACTGATGCTTGTATGAACATATGCATATACACAAATACATATGTGAAATTATGCATATACACAAATACATGTGTGAACATATGCATATACACAAATATCTGTGAATATATACATATACACAAATACCTGTGTGAACATATGCAAATACACAAATATCTGTGAACATACACATATACACAAATACCTGTGTGAAAATATGCATACACAGATACTTGTGTGAACATATGCATATACACAAATACCTGTGAACACATACATATACATGAACACCTGTGTGAGCATACGCATATACACAAATACCTGTGTGAACATATGCATATACACAAAGACCTGTGTGAACATATACATACAAATACCTGTGTGAACATTACACACACATACAAATACCTGTGTTAACATATACATATACACAAATACCTGTGTGAATATATACATATACATACAAATACCTGTGTGAACATATACATCAATACCTGTGTGAACATATACATATACACAAATACCTGTGTGAAATTACACGTATACACAAATACCTGTGTGAACATATACATATGCATACAAATACCTGTGTGAACATACACGTATACACAAATACCTGTGTGAACATATACATATGCATACAAATACCTATGTGAACATACACATATACACAAATACCTGTGTGAACATATACATATGCATACAAAAACCTGTGTGAACATACACATATATACATAAAAACCTGTGTGAACATACACATATATACATAAAAACCTGTGTCAACACACATATACACAAAAACCTGTGTCAACACACATATACACAAAAACCTGTGTCAACACACATATACACAAAAACCTGTGTCAACACACACACATATATACAAAAACCTGTGTCAACACACACATATACACAAAAACCTGTGTGAACACACATATATACATAAAAACCTGTGTGAACATACACATATATATATAAAAACCTGTGTCAACACACATATACACAAAAACCTGTGTCAACACACACATATACACAAAAACCTGTGTCAGCACACACACACATACACAAAAACCTGTGTCAACACCCACATGCACAAACAAAGTTTCAGAACTGTTTTTCATTTAGAGAAGAAGCAGTCTGAAAACTTTAAAGAAAAAAAAAAAAAAACTGAATATAATAAAAGCAACCAGAAACACACACTGGAGGCAGGATGGAGAAAAAAAAAAAACACCAACTGAACAAGTAAAAAACTAATCTGAGGACAACTCAACTTTCTCAGCTAAGAGAAAAAAAAAAAAGAATATATATGTTTTTTATCAGGACACAATTTTCTGCCACTGTATTACAGAAGTCATATTTATTTATCATATCTGATGTTGAGAGCAGGAGATGATGGAAACAAGGCCAAGGGGTAGACCAAGACAGAGATGGAAAGACAACATAGAAGAGGATATAAAAGAAACTGGTGTCACCAACTGGAGAGAGAAGATTAGGAACAGAGAGCAACGGAGGAGAATTTTATCTGCAGAAATGAGCCTTAATGGCTGGGACAGCTGAAGAAGAAGATGTTGAGAGTAGGAACTTCTCAAAACATTATCTCACATTTAAAAAAACGTTTCTGATTTAAGTTTTGATTTGTAATAGAAATGTTATTAATTTGTTACTTTTTTTTTTTTTTTTTAAAGTTATGAACCTCAAGATCTTTGCTGTTATTTCCTGATTTTTTTTTAATGCTGGTGAGGACTGCCAAGAGGTCTTCCCTGGAAAATGCAATTTTCCTTTCTAGTTAGAAGGAGAAATCAATATGGTCCAAGCTGGTTTTCGACAAAGAGGATCAACAGATCATATATTCAGTATAAGATTAATAATAGAGAAATGCAGAGAGTTTAATGTGAATCTATGTTTATCTCTTATAGACTATTCAAAGGCATTTGATTGTGTACAACATCAGAAACTTTGGGAAATGGAAAAAAATGGGATTTCCAACACATTAGATACAATTAACATCACTGCTGTATCTAGAACAATAGGCAGCACTAAGAATAAATAGTGAAACAACAACTGGATGCATCAGCCGCAGGGCATCTTGCTTACAACTGAGAGGCCTACAGGAGAACTGTTAGGGCAGCAAAGTTCTGCAAGAGACATGCAAATGACTGACTGACTGACTGAATTATACTTACTTTTATTTATCTTGTTTCTATTTATTACTTCTAATGGTTTCTCTGTGTCTTTGTACTTCCAGCATAAGGACAGCAAGCTACCCAAATCTTGGACTCTTGTCAGCTCTACTGTAACTTATCTGTTGTGCTGTGCATGCTTACTGTACTGAACATGTTTTTTGTTATCTTAATAAAACTTCAATGTATCTCTGTACTTGCTCAATAATTTCTATTACAGCCAAAGAAATCTTTGTACAAGTGGTGGTGTCCCTACAATACAAGAAGTTTCTCTCAAAAGTTACTTGCTGTGTTATTCTTCAGTATTTACATTACAAAATAGGCAAAATGTCAACAAGAAAAAAAAACAAAGCAAGGAATTGTCATTATCACAACCTTGTATAAAACAAAAAAAACCCTGTACAAAGCCCTCAAAATTCTTTGAACAAAAATATCTTTGTTCTGTGTTTAACCTAAGCAATTTAAGTCCTACAATGAACTCTGGAAGTTGGCTTCCTCCGCAGGAACCACAAAATTAACCCTTTTCTATCCTTTGTCCAACACTTATTAGACAAGCCTCCTGATTAAACAGAAAAGGTAGAACGTATTCACGCTAACTGACACATTCATCAATAAATTTTCTTCATAAATTTAACTTTGACGCCAGAAAAGTGGGAAGTTTTACAGCCAATTAAAAAATAATAGGTATACAGAGCTTAAATAAGCGATATTCATTCAGGATAGTAAAGTTCATCCACCCAAAAAAGATGATAAATGAGTACACTATTCCAACAAACACATTTCTACAATGTTGAGTTAAACATTTCATGCAGAATTCTCTCAAGCGAAAACTAATAAAGGTGTGAATGTATTACATTATGTTTGGAGATTTAAAGACAAAACAACTTCACCGGTAGTTAGAATTTATATATCTTTCTTTCGGTAAACCTTCGATTCAATGACAAGAAGTCTAGGACAATGATCAAGTTTGCTGCATTCCAGCATTCTCCATTGTCCATCCAAAAATGCAACAAATAATCAGATAACATCCTTCTACAGAACTACAGAGTCAGTCACCAGAAGCACCCGATTCTTATTTCTTTTAATACAAATAATCTGAGCACGGGATGTAGTGGTAATCTTCTGAAGATACGGAACTGTGAAAACTTCACTTGGTGAGCCCACTTTCCAGATGATGATGATAGAAATAAAACGGCCAACACAGAAAATGAAAATGCATATTATGTTCTGTTGTAAAGGATCCATAAAATGGCTTACAGATGGAAATAAAAATAGTGAATCAAAATTTTCCGCATTTTTTTCTCCATTATATTTTCACACAGTCTGTTGGTATTACACCACAGAAGTGTTAGGTACCTCTTTTTGAATCATAATGTCCATTTATAACAACATTTACTATTTTAGCAGCCAAAATACACAAGTCCAACCACTCTAGCATTCAACACACACAAATTCCACCACTCTAGCATGCATCACACAAGTCCCACCACTCTAGTATTCAACACACATAAGTCCCATCAATCTAGCAATCAACACACAAGTCCCACCACTCTAGTAATCACCACACATAAGTCCCACCACTCTAGCAATCAACACACAGCTCACAACACTCTAGCATTCAACACACACACAAGTACCACCACTCTAGTATTCAGCACATACAAGTCCCACCACTCTAGCAATCAATGCACAGCTCACAACACTCTAGCATTCAACACATACAAGTCCCACCACTCTAGCATTCAACACATACAAGTCCCACCACTCTAGCAATCAATGCACAGCTCACAACACTCTAGCATTCAGCACATACAAGTCCCACCTCTCTAGTATTCAGCACATACAAGTCCCACCTCTCTAGCATTCAGCATATAGAAGTCCCACCACTCTAGTATTCAGCACATACAAGTCCCACCACTCTAGTACTTAACACATAGAAGTCCCACCACTCTAGCATTCAGCACATACAAGTCCCACCACTCTAGTACTTAGCACATAGAAGTCCCACCACTCTAGTATTCAGCACATGCAAGTCCCACCCCTCTAGCACACAAATTCTGGTTGCAGTTCCACACCTTCTAAGTCTGATCCAGTCTCTTCAGAGAGGTTTGGCTTCATAGATCTCCATATGGACATCCCCTGGTGTTCTCATCCCAGAGTCTGTTTCTCACTTTAGCATGTTAGAATGCAACATCAAAAGTATCTAACAGATATACCAACAGAAACTTACAACAGTACAACAGTGACAACCACATATATAAGTGCTTGATGGTGGAGGATAAACCTTCTAGCAAAGTGTTCTCAGTAATGCCTTAGTGATGTTTTCGATAACCGGCTGAGGAAGGCCAGGTAACTCCTCAACAAAACTCTGAAAAGGCAGGTAACTCTCTCTCTCAACAAATGGCCCTTTAAGGACGAGTAACTCAATCTATCCCTGAACTATTTCTCACAGAAAGCTAACTCTTTCTCAACAAGGCCTTGTAAGAGCAGGTAACTCTACAAAGCCCTGAAAGGGTAGTTTTGTTTTTTTTTTAATGCCTATACAAAGACAGACAGCTTTCACTGTATTTGCCAGGCTAGCAACTTTCTAACAATGCTTTTGGAAGTGCAAGTAACTCTTTCAACAATATCTTTGGAAAAAGACAACTTCTGCAAACAGTGCCTAAGCTTTATAACCATACATCAATCTGTATCCATGTCATCATCATCTTCTTCTTCTTCACTGGCCGCCCCTGTGCCATTTGGGATGGAAAATTTTTCATACGTGCTGGAGTTAAGGTTGTAGTTATTATTTACTGTTATCCTTGAACTGTGACCTTTGCCCAACTGCTGAGACTTTCTTGATTGACTGAGGCTTCTTCTCTGGTACACCAAGACATAAGCGGCTTTCGTCTACAGAAATAAAATAAATAAATAAATAATGACGCAAAAGACGTCACAAAGGTTTCAAAGCTAACACTGAATTAAAGCATGTCTTGTTCTCTGTTTCAGTTTTTATTATCATTTGCAAGAAGAAAAAAAAGAGAAAGACAATTTTACAGTTTTTAATATACTTCCCTTTATTTAGTTGCTTACAATTAGTTTTATTACAGAACTCAGTTGTGACTTTAGGTGCATTAAGAGTTAAGAGGTAAGTCTAAAAGAAATGAGGAAAAGTACATGCAATGAAAAAAAAATTTCAAACATCACTAGTTCAAGACAGGACAAAATTCTATACATCACTAGTTCAAGACAGGACAAAATTCTATACATCACTAGTTCAAGACAGGACAAAATTCTATACATCACTAGTTCAAGACAGGACAAAATTCTATACATCACTAGTTCAAGACAGGACAAAATTCTATACATCACTAGTTCAAGATAGGATAAAATTCTAAACTCCACTAACTCAAGACAGGACAAAATTCTAAACATCACTAGTTTGAGACAGGACAAAATTCTAAACATCACTACTTCGAGACAGGACAAAGTTCTAAACATCACTAGTTTGAGACAGGACAAAATTCTAAACATCACTAGTTTGAGACAGGACAAAATTCTAAACACCCGTAGCTGGAGATAGGACAAAATTCTAAACACCCGTAGCTGGAGATAGGACAAAATTCTAAACACCCGTAGCTGGAGATAGGACAAAATTCTAAACACCCGTAGCTGGAGATAGGACAAAATTCTAAACACCCGTAGCTGGAGATAGGACAAAATTCTAAACACCAGTAGTTAGAGATAGAACAAAATTAAACATCAGTAGCTGGAGATAGGATAAAATTCTAAATACTGCTAATCAGAGACTGGATAAGACTATAAAAATCACAAGTTAGAGACAGGACAAACTTCTAAACATTACTAGTTAGTGACAAGAGAAAATTCTAAACATCACTAGTTAGGACAAGATTCTAAACATCACAGATAAGACAATATGACACCACAAGCCATGAACTGTTGCAAGAATAATTCAGAAAATACAAGGTCTAAACAAGTAAATACTGAATAAGACCTGCTTTATCAAATTAGAAAAGTAAAATTCAACAACACAAACAAAGTATAACTCATAACAACAGAAACGAAGTATAACTCACAACAACATGAACAAAATAAAACTCACAACAACAGAAACAAAGTCAAACTCCCAATAACAACATAAATAAAATAAAACTCACAACAACAGAAACGAAGTATAACTCACAACAACAACATGAACAAAATAAAACTCACAACAACACAAACAAAGCCTAACTCTCAACAGCAACAGAAACAAAGTCAGACTCCCAATAACAACAGAAACAAGGTATAACTCACAAATCAGAAACAAAGTATAACTCTCAACAACAACATGAACAAAGTAAAACTCATAACAACACAAACAAAGCCTAACTCTCAACAGCAACAGAAACAAAGTATAACTCTCAACAACAACATGAACAAAGTAAAACTCACAACAACACAAACAATGCCTAACCCTCAACAACAACATGAACAAAGTAAAACTCACAACAACACAAACAATGCCTAACTCTCAACAACAACAGAAACAAAGCCAAACTTCCAATAACAACATAAATAAAATGAAACTCACAACAACAGCATCAGCTGAAGAGCCTGTAACATTAGAATCATCAAAGTAGTACCAGCCACCATCATCACTGTTCAAGGCAAATGCTGTGTCTAAAGAAGGGAAAACAAACCATAACTAATTAGACTGCACTTCAATATTTACTGGGGAAGCAAAATGAAACTGTCTTTCGAAGAATCAGGATCAAACAGAGTCAGAATAGAAAAAAAAAAAAGTAGCACAATCTGCCACATCTCCATACTGCTGGGTTGAAAAGACTTAACTAAACAAGGTTAATACTGTTTGTCTGATAACTGTAGTTCAGGCAAACTGTAGACCCGAAATACCATGGGAGAGTAAGTGGGTGGGTGGATGGACGGAGGGACGGACAGACGGACGGACTGACAGGTGGATGGATGAAGCAGCAGTATTTTAATATCAAACTAACTCTGTAATTCTGAATCTACAATTAACGGCCACAGTTTTAACCCGAAAAACCTGACTGGCAAATTTATTTTCCAGTTTCATCTTGCCTTGCTCCTCATGACAAAAATTTGCTGGCTTCATAGTTGAAATCAGCATCTGCACAGATGCCATAAACAGCCACTGCAAGAGAGCAATATTCTGGCGGGAATATTCCAGAATTTTTGGCCATTTCATGCAAATAAACACGACGGACCACACATGAGAGTTGTTTTTGAAGTGTCATCTCTTTAGAACTTTCCTTGTCTTCTGGTGGTTGCTAACAAATGCTGAATGACTGCGACTGAGTCTTACAAGTTACAGCTAAGTCATCTTAATTCATTTTTTTGTTTTTCTTTCTTTTCATTACATAGCATTCATGTGAATTTATACTTTAACTCCTCTATTTCCTTGTCCTGCGCATTTTTGTATGATTAAGGCTCACGCCAAAATGTCACAACTGTTTGCTCGTTAAGTAATAAAGCTGTTTGTACTTTTTCCCTAGTTTATATATTTTGGTATCACAGCTTTACTGCAGTGGCCTTGTGTATACTTATACACCAATTATTGTGAGTGAGTGAACTCTGTATGATGAAGGGCAGAATGTTAGACAGGCCTGTGTGCCCAATACTTAACATTCTGAAAATAAAATGTTTGTTCGTTCCTTCGTTCGTTTGTGGTTCAGGAATGGGGAATATGAAGCCTGAAATTACTCAGGGCATCAAGGTTAAATGTTGTGTAGTGGATAATAGGCATCTCATTTCTATAGAAATGACACTGAAGGATCTGCAGAACATCTGTGAGCATCACTGAATACTTTTATCACTTCCAACCAATGCCAACAGAAAATTCTAGAATGCAAAAACTTACAATGGCCACCTCCTAAACCTCCATAATGGTTTGTTACAGCAATGAGATCATACAAATCGTAATCAGTTGATTCTTCATTGATGATGTACTTGCGTAGATCCAGCCCTCTGCAAAATAGAAACAAACTGTGTTTTTTCTATCACTGAAACAACATCTGTCGAGTGAAGCCGTTAGATTAAGAAAATGTAAAAACTTGACACATGAGAAAATGTTCATGAAAGCTATAAGAGTTCAAATTACATTTTTTGTTGCACTCAAAGAGCATGTTCTAATCACACTTGAAACCTACATATGCAAAACAGCAAGAAGCTGAGACACCATTCTGTCATCAGAACCAGCAATCCATAGCCAGTTTCATCATTCCTCATTTCTGTAATGTCTGAAACAACAGTTTACTATATGAGGTAGGAATCAGCTGCAACCCTTAAATGTGGGGTTTCGAGACATCTTGCAGTAAATCAATCAGGGAAGTTATCAAACCAATACTTCCAGGATACACCCTGGTAAACTAAGGAAACCTTGGCAGCACATACAAATCCCACCACTCTAGCATTCAACACACACAAGCTACACCATCTCTCTCTCTGAACCTTAAGTGCCCAGGGCACATGGGGCTTCCGCAAGGGTTTTCCACAAATGCCTGTCCTTTGCCTTTTTTTTCTGCTCTTGCCCAGGTGAGCCCTCTATTGCTCAACATCCTTTCTGTTGTTCTTCTCCATGTCTCTTTTGGTCTACCCTTACTTCTGTTCCCCTGTGGTGTCCATCTTAGTGCTATTTTTGGTAGTGAGTTGTCAGTCATTCAGAGCACATGTCCCAACCATCGCCAGTGTCTTTCCTCAATAATTGCTGTCAGTGGCTTCATCTGCATTTCTGCCAACAAGATTTCTTATGGTGTTTAGCCAACATATTTTTCTATTTCTTCGTAAACATTTAGTCTGGAAAGAATTCAACTTGTTTTTTATGGTTTTGGTGATTTTCCAGCATTTTAGAACATTACTCTTAAATATCCTGATTTTTGTATTTATGCTTAGTTTTTTAGATTTCCATATAGTCTGCAGCACTCAAAAGCCGGGTTTGCTCTAGTAAGTCACATATGCTATACTCTAGCATTCAACACATACATGTCCCACCACTCTACCAATGAACACACACAAGTTCTACCATTCTAGCATTCAACACACACACATGTCCACCACTTTACCAACCAACACACACGTCCCACTACTCTAGTATTCAACACACACATCCACCATCCTACCAATCAATACACACACATTCCACCACTCTACCAATCAACACACACACATTCCACCACTCTATCAATCAACACACACACATCCCACCACTCTATCAATCAACACACACACATTCCACCACTGTACCAATCAACACACACACATTCCACCACTCTACCAATCAATACACACACATTCCACCACTCTACCAATCAATACACACACACATCCCACCACTCTACCAATCAAAACACACACACACATCCCACTAATCTACCAATCAAAACACACACACACATTCCACCACTCTACCAATCAAAACACACACACACATCCCACCACTCTACCAATCAAAACACACACACATTCCACCACTCTACCAATCAAAACACCACACACATTCCACCACTCTACCAATCAAAACACACACACATCCCCTAATCTACCAATCAAAACACACACACATTCCACCACTCTACCAATCAAAGCACACACACACATTCCACCACTCTACCAATCAAAACACACACACACATCCCACTAATCTACCAATCAAAACACACACACACACATCCCACTAATCTACCAATCAAAACACACACACACATCCCACTAATCTACCAATCAAAACACACATACACATTCCACCACTCTACCAATCAAAACACACACACACATTCCACCACTCTACCAATCAAAACACACACACACATTCCACCACTCTACCAATCAAAACACACACACACATCCCACTAATCTACCAATCAAAACACACACACACATTCCACCACTCTACCAATCAAAACACACACACACATTCCACCACTCTACCAATCAAAACACACACACACATCCCACTAATCTACCAATCAAAACACACACACACATCCCACTAATCTACCAATCAAAATACACACACATTCCACCACTCTACCAATCAAAACACACACACATCCCACTAATCTACCAATCAAAATACACACACATTCCACCACTCTACCAATCAAAACACACACACATCCCACTAATCTACCAATCAAAATACACACACATTCCACCACTCTACCAATCAAAACACACACACATCCCACTAATCTACCAATCAAAATACACACACATTCCACCACTCTACCAATCAAAACACACACATCCCACTAATCTACCAATCAAAATACACACACATTCCACCACTCTACCAATCAAAACACACACACATCCCACTAATCTACCAATCAAAACACACACACACATTCCACCACTCTACCAATCAAAACACACACACACATTCCACCACTCTACCAATCAAAACACACACACACATTCCACCACTCTACCAATCAAAACACACACACACATCCCACTAATCTACCAATCAAAACACACACACACATTCCACCACTCTACCAATCAAAACACACACACACATTCCACCACTCTACCAATCAAAACACACACACATCCCACCACTCTACCAATCAAAACACACACACACATTCCACCACTCTACCAATCAAAACACACACACACATTCCACCACTCTACCAATCAAAACACACACACACATTCCACCACTCTACCAATCAAAACACACACACATCCCACCACTCTACCAATCAAAACACACACACACATTCCACCACTCTACCAATCAAAATACACACACATCCCACCAATCTACCAATCAAAACACACACACATGCCCCACCACTCTAGCTTTGTGGGCCTCTCTCCAACACCATCACCAGCACAACATCATCAAACACTGGAGTCCTGGAAGCAGGAAACTAAAAACACAAGAACTCCTACTGTAGAGGGAACTCCACAAGCACATCGATCTTGTCTCTCCAGTACTTGTTGTAGGAGAATCTCTTCAGATGAATGATCAGAACGTCAGGCAAGGACCACAGATCAAACTTCTTGGACGCCTGTTTGTGCTGCTTGCATTCTGGACAGTACCTGAGACCAGCAAAAACACATTACAAACACAGATGTACCCGGAGACAACAAACACACAACATTCTAGCAAGAGTTGTAACTGAGACAAGAAACACAACACTTTAGCATGAGTTGCATCTGAGACAACATACACACAACATTCTAGCAAGAGTTGTAGCTGAGACAAGAAACAGAACATTCTAACAAGAGCTGCACCTGAGACAACATACACACAACATTCTAGCAAGAGTTGTAGCTGAGACAAGAAACAGAACATTCTAACAAGAGCTGCACCTGAGACAACATACACACAACATTCTAGCAAGAGTTGTGACAGAGACAAGAAACACACAACACTCTAGCAAGAGTTGTAACTGAGACAAGAAACACACAACACTCTAGCAAGAGTTGTAACTGAGACAAGAAACACACAACACTCTAGCAAGAGTTGTAACTGAGACAAGAAACACACAACACTCTAGCAAGAGTTGTAACTGAGATAAGAAACACACAAAACTCTAGCAGGAGTTATAACTGAGACAAGAAACACACAACACTCTAGCAAGAGTTGCACCTGAGACAACATACACACAACACTCTAGCAAAAGTTGCACCTGAGACAACATACACGCAACACTCTAGCAAGAGTTGTAACTGCGACAAGAAACAGAACATTCTAACAAGAGCTGCAGCTGAGACAACAAACACACAACACTCTAGCAAGAGTTGTAACTGAGACAACAAACAGAACATTCTAACAAGAGCTGCACCTGAGACAACATACACACAACACTCTAGCAAGAGTTGTAACTGAGACAAGAAACAGAACATTCTAACAAGAGTTGCACCTGAGGCAACATACACACAGCATTCTAGCAAGAGTTGTAACTGAGACAAGAAACAGAACATTCTAACAAGAGTTGCACCTGAGGCAACATACACACAACATTCTAGCAAGAGTTGTAACTGAGACAAGAAACAGAACATTCTAAGAAAAATTGCAGCTGAGGCAACATACACACAACATTCTAGCAAGAGTTGTAACTGAGACAACAAACAGAACATTCTAACAAGAGCTGCACCCGAGACAACAAACACACAACACTCTAGCAAGAGTTGTAACTGAGACAACAAACAGAACATTCTAACAAGAGTGGCAGCTGAGGCAACATACACACAACATTCTAGCAAGAGTTGTAACTGAGACAAGAAACAGAACATTCTAACAAGAGTTACAGCTGAGGCAACATACACACAACATTCTAGCAAGAGCTGTAACTGAGACAACAAACAGAACATTCTAACAAGAGTTGCACTGAGGCAACATACACACAACATTCTAGCAAGAGTTGTAACTGAGACAACAAACAGAACATTCTAACAAGAGTTGCACCTGAGACAACAAACACACAACACTCTAGCAAGAGTTGTAACTGAGACAACAAACAGAACATTCTAACAAGAGTTGCAGCTGAGGCAACATACACACAACATTCTAGCAAGAGTTGTAACTGAGACAAGAAACATAACATTCTAACAAGAGTTACAGCTGAGGCAACATACACACAGCATTCTAGCAAGAGTTGTAACTGAGACAAGAAACAGAACATTCTAACAAGAGTTGCACCTGAGGCAACATACACACAACATTCTAGCAAGGGTTGCACCTGAGACAAGAAACGCACAACATTCTAGCAAGAGTTGTAACTGAGATAAGAAACAGAACATTCTAACAAGAGTTGCAATTGAGACAACACACAGACAACATTCTGGCAAGAGTTGTAAATGAGACAAGAAACAAGGCATTCTTACAAAAGTTGTGCCCGAAAAACACACACACAACATTCTAGCAAGAGTTGTACATTACCACAGCAGTGGAACAATGGAAAATCTGAACACACAACAGCACAAATCTCCTCACAAATACAGGGCTATATCTTACTACATAGTAAGACTGTGGCATTATGTCAGCACAAATCTCTTTATCATTCAGGTAACACTGTGGCACTATATCAGCACAAATCTCCTACCATACAGGTAAGACTGTGGCACTACATCAGCACAAATCTCTTACTATACAGGTAAGATTGGGGAATTATGTCAACAGAAATCTCATCTTACAAACAGAGCACTCTAACAGACCCTGAATGAACATTCTTCCCAATTTCACCTGCAGTGAGCTTGGACAGACTTGGAGATATTTAAACGAGAATGTTTCTTATGTGAATAACTCTTTTTCTCTCAATACACTGGCAGCAATGTGAACTGGCAATCTCCGGTGTGCCTCATCTTGCAGGCAAATATTCTCCATTTTGTGACCTCATTACACCGAAGATCAAGGTAGAGTGTGACAATACACTGGTTAATGAAGAACAATTTCGGCACCTGATGGGATATGAACTTCAAACTCTATGATTAAACATCCCCAATGGTTTTACTGATTTCCTATGCAGGGTATGAAGCAGTATTTTACATGCTACGTTTCACTTCAAAGTACTCTGAAAACTGGCCAAACTTTGATAATTCCTTTGCCAAACAACTCATTATTTTCCAAGCTGTTTCTCATCACTGTTCTACTGCTACAAGCTTGTAGGTGTTGACTTCATGCTTGGTTTGGTAACAGCATGTCTTAAAGACTCTGTTTAATATTACAGTCCTCCATGGATGGATGGATGGATGGATGGATTGGATGGACGGATGGATGGACAGATGGATGGATGGATGGATGGATGGATGGATGGATGGATGGATGGATGGATGGATTGGATGATGGACAGACGGATGGATAGATGTGTCCCTGGTACTGTTCTAATGATATCCCTGGCACTGCTTAAAGAATGTCTTTTGCTAGTTAATTTCATGTCAGGACTCACTGAAATCAGCCACTTAATGATAATACAAGGTCAAACCTAAATAAAGACCCTACCATGGATCCTGTTCACTAAGTTGCTCCTCTTTCATGAACAGTCTGAGACAGTCATCGAGCTGAATCACAGTTTTCTTCTGAGAGTTACGGGACTTCATGCTTTCATGTTCTTCAAAATCCTGGTGCAGAAGAATAGATATTCACTGTTTCAATCAGTGATAATGAGAAGCAGGTGAAGTGAAGAAATTTAGCATCTCCTGCAACAGCTAAGACGACTGGCATAGAATGTCTGAGAAAAATTTAAACGAAAATAAGGAAATAGTTATTATCTCCCTGTACCAGCAAACTACTAGCACTGGCAGCTGATGAACTCACAACAAAAGTAGCTTTCTGGATATGTAAATATGACACGATGGCTTTCCATATTTTGACATGTTGACATAAGAACCTAACTTCTTAACAGGCTCCATCACCATGGGGATAATATGGCAGTCCTTTCATTTTTACCACACTAGAGATTCACAACAGCCTGTTACTGGTGACCCTCCTTGAAGATGAAAAGATACACCGATCAGCTGCAGTCCACTAGTTCAAATAAATAATGCCCCTTCTCTAACTCAGCTGTTCCATCATCTGAACAAAAATGTGACTGTAGAAATCAGCACAGATATGTCTGGTACTTCTGGCAGACTTTAAAACATTCTTCACACATCAAATACTTGCTAATAACAGCAGACATCAGAGATATTCCAGCTGTGTCTGGATCAAATTACACAAAATACAAGAACATTAATCTCCTGAAGCTGGTGTTCTAGTAGAACATAATCACTGTATGCAATGGAGAAGATTTTTGTTAGATGTCCTTTGACACAACAGCTGTATGAGCACTTTTTGTGCGTTGGTTGGGTTTTCTGATTCGGTACAATAACTGCAACAATGTACTTTCACTAGTACTTCAATAATCTATCACAAACAACTTAAAACTTTCACTAGTATTTCAATAATCTGTCACAAAAATATCTATCACAAACAACAATGGTAAAACTTTCACTAGTATTTTAACAATCTGTCACACCAATGTTAAAACTTTCACTGATACTTCAATAATCTGTCACAACAATGTTAAAACTTTCACTAGTATTTCAAAATCTATCACAAATGATAATGTCAAAACTTTCACTAATACTTCAATAATCAGTCACAACAATGTTAAAACTTTTACTACTACTTCAAAATCTATCACAGACCAATGTCTGATAATGGAATATACCTGAGCTGCCTTTTCATCAAAGAATCTATCTTTGGCAGACTTGCTCCAGTCCACAGCAACATAAGTTCGATCTGGGAAAGAAACATTTGAATGACATTATTATTTTCTCCAAAATACATAGTCTTCTTCTCCAAAATTCAACAAGAAAGTGGCTGGCAGTTACCCCATCTACAGATTCAGTAAAACATCATTTTCTATCTCATGACTCTTTCTTCAGAATATGAGATATTGTCCATAAAAACATGAAAGTTGGTCCCTTTATGGACAATATCTCATATTTCTGAAGACAGAGATATCCAACTTCCATTCTTTTATGGACAATATCTCATATTTCTGAAGACAGAGATATCCAACTTCCATTCTTTTATGGACAATATCTCATATTTCTGAAGACAGAGATATCCAACTTCCATTCTTTTATGGACAATATCTCATATTTCTGAAGACAGAGATATCCAACTTCCATTCTTTTATGGCTTTGTCTTCTAAAACTTTTTCATCTGCCTGCTACTGAAACTTTACTAACTTCTGCAGTAAATTTTCTAAAACCTCTTATACACTCACTGTTTATCCTTAAAGGTCTCCCATCGTCTGCCAGAACAATATCTGCTTCATCTCGACCAAAGCTATTTGTCGCTGTAAGAGTGAATATCCGTTTGATCCCAGGACACACAGGAAGTGCAGAACACGAGGCCACAGCGTCTCCTGGATCATTTTTGTTATTTGATACGTTCTTGCCACCCTGACAGTTCTCTGCATTCACCTGTACAACTAATTGCAGAAAATTATGATTAACATGCTGCACTAGTGATGGTTCTGAAACCAAAACAAGAAACATTATACTGTTATAAAGCATCAGGGCACAATAGATACAACCTACCAGAGTACTGTTATAAAGCATCAGGGCACAATAGATACAACCTACCAGAGTACTGTTATAAAGCATCTGGGCATAAGAAATACAACCTACCAGAGTACTGTTATAAAGCATCTAGGCACAACAGATACAGCCTACCAGAGTACTATTATAAAGCATCAGGGCACAATAGATACAACCTACCAGAGTACTATTATAAAGCATCAGGGCACAATAGATACAACCTACCAGAGTACTATTATAAAGCATCAGGGCACAATAGATACAACCTACCAGAGTACTGTTATAAAGCATCTGGGCACAATAGATACAACCTACCAGAGTACTGTTATAAAGCATCTGGGCACAACAGATACAACCTACCAGAGTACTGTTATAAAGCATCAGGGTACAAGAAATACAACCTACCAGAGTACTGTTATAAAGCATCTGGGCACAAGAAATACAACCTACCAGAGTACTGTTATAAACCATCTGGACATAATAGATACAACCTACCAGAGTACTGTTATAAAGCATCTGGGCACAAGAAATACAACCTACCAGAGTACTGTTATAAAGCATCTGGGCACAAGAAATACAACCTACCAGAATATTGTTATAAAGCATCTGGGCACAATAGATACAACTCACCAGAGTACTGTTATAAAGCATCTGGGCACAACAGATACAACCTACCAGAGTACTGTTATAAAGCATCTGGGCACAACAGATACAACCTACCAGAGTACTGTTATAAAGCATCTGGGCACAATAGATACAACCTACCAGAGTACTGTTATAAGCATCTGGGCACAATAGATACAACCTACCAGAGTACTGTTATAAAGCATCTGGGCACAATAGATACAACCTACCAGAGTACTGTTATAAAGCATCAGGACACAACAGATACAACCTACCAGAGTACTGTTATAAAGCATCAGGGCACAATAGATACAACCTAACAGAGTATTGTTATAAAACATCAGGGCACAATAGATACAACCCACCAGAGTACTGTTATAAAGCATCAGGGCACAATAGATACAACCTAACAGAGTACTGTTATAAAGCATCAGGGCACAATAGATACAATCTAACAGAGTACTGTTATAAAGCATCTGGGCACAACAGATACAACCTACCAGAGTACTGTTATAAAGCATCAGGGTACAAGAAATACAACCTACCAGAGTACTGTTATAAAGCATCTGGGCACAAGAAATACAACCTACCAGAGTACTGTTATAAACCATCTGGACATAATAGATACAACCTACCAGAGTACTGTTATAAAGCATCTGGGCACAAGAAATACAACCTACCAGAGTACTGTTATAAAGCATCTGGGCACAAGAAATACAACCTACCAGAATATTGTTATAAAGCATCTGGGCACAATAGATACAACTCACCAGAGTACTGTTATAAAGCATCTGGGCACAACAGATACAACCTACCAGAGTACTGTTATAAAGCATCTGGGCACAACAGATACAACCTACCAGAGTACTGTTATAAAGCATCTGGGCACAATAGATACAACCTACCAGAGTACTGTTATAAAGCATCTGGGCATAAGAAATACAACCTACCAGAGTACTGTTATAAAGCATCTGGGCACAATAGATACAACCTACCAGAGTACTGTTATAAAGCATCAGGACACAACAGATACAACCTACCAGAGTACTGTTATAAAGCATCAGGGCACAATAGATACAACCTAACAGAGTATTGTTATAAAACATCAGGGCACAATAGATACAACCCACCAGAGTACTGTTATAAAGCATCAGGGCACAATAGATACAACCTAACAGAGTACTGTTATAAAGCATCAGGGCACAATAGATACAATCTAACAGAGTACATGTTTTGTAGCAAGTTGAGGCAAAAGTAAACTTTTTGTAACAGAAAATGAAATAGGCAAAGGAAAAACGATTTCGAAGCATAAGGAGATTGCAGCAAAAATACCCTGTTAATGGACAAATTATGAAAGCGAAGCATACAATGAAGAAGCAACAGCAATTTCAATGTGGATAGTTTGACATTTTCCCTTCCGATTATTCTTTCACTTAAATACACGCAGAAAGTTGATTATTGTGATCAGATGATCACGTATTTTGTATACAAACTGTACCAATAACGTCAAATGAATGTAACTCAACTGATTTATCAAAAAAGAAAGGAAAAAACAAGCATTTTTATCATCAGAAAAAGCTAGACAACTGTCCATGCCAAATAGTTTAATGACAGCATCCATCAATCAGTGTCAAAATGGTTGGAATCTGACCTGGATGAGGACTCTAGTTTCGGAACATTTTTTTGCGTGAAGGGTGCTTCAATCAATCTCATCTTCATCCTAAAGCCTGTTTCAGCATGTGGCACACACAAGCCATACTTGAATATTAAAAGATATCAAGGTGGACAGACGTGTATGGTTCGGTTTTACAAAGAGACAGAGGGAGTGAAGAAAGTGAGAAAAAGTGAGAAAAAAACACAAATGGTAGAAAGTATGAAAGTAAGATGAGAATGTCATTGGTTTCATGTAACTCTCCCAGCCTCCCCCCTCCTACACCTTCTTCTCTAGCTGCTGTAAGGTTTTTATTGCCTCCTAATCTCTTTCTTGCACCTCCTCCCCCCTCCATATTGTTCTCTCCCTTTCACCACCGCTGACATCTGATTGGTTAAAGTTGTTTCCTTTGTGGTCTCCCAGCCTCATCTTTAGGGCGCATCACTGTATTCTGTACTAGGAAGGATGCCACAAGGAAAATTTTTTCATTTTTAGTTTTCTTCTTTTTATTTATGTGTTGTGTTGTTTTTGCATGTAATCCTTGAAAAAGGCTAACGACGAAATATTGGATGTTGTATGCTTTTCATTTATACATTCTCATCTTACTTTCATACCTTCTACCATTTTTCTCCCTCTGTCGCTTTGTAAAACGGAACCACACACCTCTATCTACCTTTGAATAACATTACACAAGATATTTACAGAAGAAAAAGTTTAAATTCAGTAATCAGTCAGTCAGTAATTTGCATGTCCTTTGCGGAACTTTGCCTCCCTAACAGTTCTTCTGTAGGCCTCTTGGTTGTAAGTAAGATGCCCTGCTGCTGATACATCAGAAACTCAGTAATAAAGATGTAAATATCCACGCACAATATGTTACCTTGGTTTCAATTAGTAAATAAATGTACATCTTTCACAAACAACATACTGTACTAGACTGAATGTCAAATATAAACTGTTGGTCAGATGAAGCTGAAACTTGGACTTATTTTATCCTGGAAGGCTTTTAAGTGCTTCGGATTATATTTACGAGGCAATCTGGGTAAGAAAATGTTTCCTTTTTTTTTTTTACTTTAAAGAAACATTATTTTAGTCCCCGGGATCTGCAAAGAATAGGACCACTGTACCCTACCATGCATGATCGTAAAAGGCGACTAAGGAGGGTTCAGCATAGGGCCAGCAACCCTATCTGGTAAAAAAACTATCAGACTGCTACAGAAACGGAAGCAAGGGAAAAAGCAAAAAATAGCACTAAGATGGACACCACAGGGGAGCAGAAGTAAGGGTAGACCAAAAGAGACATGGAGAAGAACAACAGAAAGGATGTTGAGCAATAGAGGGCTCACCTGGGCAAGAGCAGAAAAAAAGGCGAAGGACAGGCATTTGTGGAAAACCCTTGCGGAAGCCCCATGTGCCCTGGGCACTTAAGGTTCAGAGAGAGAGAGAGATTTTAGTCAATGCAAGTGCTGTTTTTTTTTTTGCAGAATTATCTGTAACATTCAAAACAAGTTAAATATTTACTTAATTTTAATTCTGCATTCTGAATTTTAATTCTACATTCATTTACCTTCACTTTCATATATCATACATGTGTCTGCACCTTCACTTTCATGTATCTTACTTGTGTCTTTACATTCATGTATCATACTTGCATCTTCACCTTCACGTATCATACATGTGTTTTCACCTTCACATATCATACTTGTGTCTTTACCTTCACTTTCATGTATCATACTTGTGTCTTTACCTTCATATTCATGTATCCTACTTGTGTCTTTACCTTCACTTTCATGTATCATATATGTGTCTTCACCTTCACTTTCATGTATCATACATGTGTCTTCACCCTCACGTTTAGAAAAACAAACAATTCTTTCATTCTCTACTTTTCTTGAGAAAATAATTCTGGCAAAAACTATTTTAAAAACTCAATCCTCTAAGAATTTACATTCTGAATGAAAACGGTCTACATGAAAACAAGTGCCACCGTTTACCTGGGACAGAACGTTCACTGCCAGCCTTCCCTTTCACTTCTTCATCATCTTTCTCCCGGCTTCCTCCCTTGACAGCTACAGAAGAATAGTTCGTGTTCCCCGAGGAAGAATCCTCATCATCATTGTCGTCATCATCATCATACTGCGACTCCTCCTGCCAGTCATTTAACTCATCCGGGACTCTGACAAAACGTCTGTACATGAGAAAGCAAAATAATCCTAGCTGGGACAACAAAGGGATCACAGTACAGTGCTGTCCCACCAGTCATGTTTCTTCCCGTTGACCCACTATAACCCAAATAGTCTTTTATTTTAGTGGGACTAATCTGTGCATGATATCCATTTTTGCCCTTCTCTCACTGACAACTATGGGCACAATGTAATCCAGAGTGCCTTGCTGTTCAAAACAGACATTCTCTGTCTTTATAAGAAGTCTTTCCTGACCACCAAGTGGTGGGTACTCATTCTGGCAAAGTAGGATGGATGGAGGATGATGGTTGGAAGTTGATTACACCTGAAGACTGACCAAGAGACTAGGTCACTAGCATTTCAGCCAATCTTCTGTAACAAGTGAGACACCCTGGATCACCCAATCTTACCCTCTAACAACTGAGAAACCCTGGATCAGCCAATCCTATCCTCTTCTGTAACAAATGAGAACCCTGGATCAGCCAATCCTATCTTCTTCTGTAACAAATGAGAAAATCTGAATCACCCAATCCTACCCTCTTCTGTAACAACTGAGAAACCCTGGATCAGCCAATCCTATCCTCTTCTGTAACAAATGAGAAAATCTAAATTGCCCAATCCTACCCTCTTCTGTAACAACTATGAAACCCTGGATTTCCCAACCCTATCCTCTTCTGTAACAAATGAGAAAATCTGGATCACCCAATCCTACCCTCTTCTGTAGCAAATGAGACATTCTAGACTGCACTGCATATAGGCATATCAGTGGATGAAGAACAAAATAAGATATCCTATGAAACTTGGTCTCACAAATACTGAACTTTACCTAAGTCACTTCAAATGAAGATGGAAATAAAAACTGTTCATGAATCACTTCCCTTCTTCTTTCCTGTCACTTCCCAGTCTTTACTTGCAAATTTTCTTTGTCTTGTGTCTAATGAGCTTTTTCTGAATTTTTCAACGTACGTGCCACTTCTGCCTGTTTGGCTGAGTGGTCAGGCACTCAGCCTATTAATCTGGTAGTACCGAGCTGAAGTCCCTGCAGTGGGGATTTTTTTTTTTTCTGGAAAACAAAAAGGCCCCGGGGTGTACTTAGCCTTTTAGGTAGCAGTTAAATCTGATAGCAACCACATCACAACTTTCATGTCCTGATGATGCTGAAATACAGGCCCTAGCACCATATCCTCAATATGCCTCAATGGCACATAAATGGGGATTTTACCTTTACCTTTATCTGCCAATTCTGGTTTTGTTTTGTTTTTTACACTGAACAAGCCTGATGCTTCCATCCTCTGATTACTCAAAATGGCAGTAGAGTCTGCTAAAAAACTGCACACCCCCTGCTTTTTAGTTTCACTCAGGGGCTGAAAGTACAGCTGCCATAACCTGCTTCAATGCCACAGTGATGATGCTCCTCAAAATCTTCACAGCATCAGCTCCAAATAACACCACTTTGAAGTTCCATGGAAACAGAAGACAAGACAAGATAATACAAGCTTCGTGGTCACATGAAAACCCTGAACACATAAAATTTGTGTATCCCAGCTTAACACAGACCAACTTCAAACAAACTTACGACATTCTCTGCAACAGCAGCTGGTACAGATTTTCGTATGTGCAATTCTGCTTCGGCATGGCCAACAACATCGGATGACCGAACAAAGGCTGACTAGAACCGCAAGCCTGGTCGCAGTTACGCTGGCTGTACCTGGAAAAAGATCAGTCATCATTGTTACGCTGAAAGAAATTACTACCAATAACAAAAAAAAAAAAACAGCTTAAATATCGCACAGTGAGCTGCATTAATGCAGCAGATTAGTTACTGCTTGCTGACTAGGCAACCTGGTTTCATTCTCACAAAAACTTCCAGGGTTCATCCAACCTCAATAAAAAAAAAATTGAGCACCAGGGATAACACTCTGGGAAGGAAGAGGAATGATGCCACTAGCTATGGAGTTCATGCTAACTGTGACGATCATCAGCAGTTTCTGGTCAGCTGCCTAGTCTGACAAGGCAGCAGAGCACTTATGGGTTTACCATGTGCAACGATGATAATTGGGTGACTCATGAATTTACCTTTGCCTTTTATCTAAATATTCCACAGATCTTCTTACATCTTATATCCTTCCCGTGCCGTTAAACATTACATAGGGCTCACATAGTTGTTTGCCAAGTTTTCCTGTTTTCGGCAAGTTTTTCAACTTCATCAAGGGATGTTATGCCCACTAAACTGGCTTCTCTTAACAATGTCCTCTTTAGAGTTTCACATGACCTCTTTTTCTTCGGCCTGTTGTGCTCCACTTGATAGCTTGTTTTGGTATTCTCTGATTGTTTCTTCTCATCACATGGCCTACATATGTCCATCTTCTTTTTCTGATCACCCATGAGACAGGTTGTTGTTTGCTCATCTGCCTTATCTCTGTGTTGTTATTAAACTCATTCTACTTTATACCAAGTATTTTCCTGAGGCATTTGTTTTCAAAAGACTCTAATTTCTTGTCTATTTCTTTAGTTGATTTCCAGCTTTAACATGCATAAATGAGAGTGGATATTACATTTGAAATGAATAGTCTTAACTTGGTTTTTGTGCTTATAACTTCTGAATTCCATATGTTCTCAAGATTTTTGAAGGACAATGCTACTATGCAATTCTAACTTCCTTCCTGGTGTCACCATCCTGGTCTATGTAGCTGCCAAGGTATGCAAATTGGTTTACTTCATCAACAACTGTTCCTTCTATGTATATTTTTCCTTCTTGATTAATGAGAAATTTCATTATTCTTGTTTTGTCTTTGTTAATTTCAAGACCTATTTTGCTAGCCAAGGAAGACAGGGAATCTGTTTTTTCCTGCTTTTTCCTGCATCTATTTCACATTACATTACAGATCTTACATGTGTATAATTCTGTTAACCCTGATGATTACAAGGTGTTTTACTCCTTACATCGGAAAGTGAAATGTATTTTTCACTTTATCTGTACATACAGTAAAATCTCATTACAATGGACTTCAAAGGGGCTCGCAAACTAATCTGTTATATCCAAAGTTCGCTATATCTAGAATAAAAAAAATATAGGAGTGTGGCCAAGACCTGTGGACCTGATTCAGTATTACCAAGGCTCCATAATAAATGGGATCCGTCTTCTTCTTCAAACATTTTCAGACGTCAACTTGTATATTTTTTATGCAGCTGGTGGCCATCTCAAGGGCATGGACATCCCCATACAGTTTGTTCTGGACTGGTGTAGTAGTTGGCCGTGTCTGCCTTCTCTGCTGTTCACATGTTGGGCACTCCTGTGGTACGTGGTCTGCTGTCATCTTACTCGTCCTGCACGCACATTCGTCAGTTGATCCTATTTTGAATTTGTTGTACAAATGGCACCTAACCCTGTTGTGCCCAACAGGCAGCCTCAGGATGATGACTTGCTCTTCTCTGTTTAGCTGGTAGTAGGCATCACTTCTTTGGTGGTCTGGGTGCTTTCTCCCATTTGTTCATGTAACTGAGATTTATCAATGTTCTGGTCTCCTCAAATGATATGCTTGTGCCTGTCTGTGGTGGGTTTACCTCCTTCTTTTGCTGGGGTGTCTGTGGTTTACCTCCTTCTTTTGCTAGGGTGTCTGTGGTTTACCTCCTTCTTTTGCTGGGGTGTCTGTGGTTTACCTCCTTCTTTTGCTGGGGTGTCTGTGGTTTACCTCCTTCTTTTGCTAGGGTGTCTGTGGTTTACCTCCTTCTTTTGCTGGGGTGTCTGTGGTTTACCTCCTTCTTTTGCCGGGGTGTCTGTGGTTTACCTCCTTCTTTTGCTAGGGTGTCTGTGGTTTACCTCCTTCTTTTGCTGGGGTGTCTGTGGTTTACCTCCTTCTTTTGCCAGGGTGTCTGTGGTTTACCTCCTTCTTTTGCTAGGGTGTCTGTGGTTTACCTCCTTCTTTTGCTAGGGTGTCTGTGGTTTACCTCCTTCTTTTGCTAGGGTGTCTGTGGTTCACCTCCTTCTTTTGCTGGGGTGTCTGTGGTTTACCTCCTTCTTTTGCTGGGGTGTCTGTGGTTTACCTCCTTCTTTTGCTAGGGTGTCTGTGGTTTACCTCCTTCTTTTGCTAGGGTGTCTGTGGTTTACCTCCTTCTTTTGCTAGGGTGTCTGTGGTTTACCTCCTTCTTTTGCTGGGGTGTCTGTGGTTCACCTCCTTCTTTTGCTGGGGTGTCTGTGGTTTACCTCCTTCTTTTGCTAGGGTGTCTGTGGTTTACCTCCTTCTTTTGCTAGGGTGTCTGTGGTTTACCTCCTTCTTTTGCTAGGGTGTCTGTGGTTCACCTCCTTCTTTTGCTGGGGTGTCTGTGGTTTACCTCCTTCTTTTGCTGGGGTGTCTGTGGTTTACCTCCTTCTTTTGCTAGGGTGTCTGTGGTTTACCTCCTTCTTTTGCTAGGGTGTCTGTGGTTTACCTCCTTCTTTTGCTAGGGTGTCTGTGGTTTACCTCCTTCTTTTGCTGGGGTGTCTGTGGTTCACCTCCTTCTTTTGCTGGGGTGTCTGTGGTTTACCTCCTTCTTTTGCTAGGGTGTCTGTGGTTTACCTCCTTCTTTTGCTAGGGTGTCTGTGGTTTACCTCCTTCTTTTGCTAGGGTGTCTGTGGTTTCATTTCCTGGTATGCCACGATGAGATGGGATCTGCTGCATTACTACCCTTTTGGACCATGTGTGTAGCTGGTGGTTTTATGTTCACAGGTCACTGGTTTCTTTGTTTCTGTGAATGGGGGCCCATTATATAACAGGACTTTACTGTATCTGTAGCATGTCGGTGATGAAAAAGTTTGATGGTAGTCCACAGGTTTTTGTATACAAATATATAAAACTAAATATATAAATTAACCAAAGCCACCTCGATAAAGCTGTCATAATAGATAATTAGATTATTTAGAAAAGGTAGGTACAGCTTTGAATGCCTATGAATGTAAATGCTACAGAAGAGTTCTTCAAATATCATGGACACAGAAAAGAACAAATATATCCATACTACAAGAACTTAATATTGAAGAAGGCTGACTAGTAAAGAGGATTAAAGAGAGAAAACTTAAATATTTTTGACACATTAAACGTCATGATAATCTAGAGAAAACTGCCTTGAAAGGATATATAATGGGAAAAAGAAGGAGAGGAAGACCAAGGCGAAGATGGCTGCAAGATATTATTTATAATCTGCAAATGGATGCATCGGCAGCAGGCCATCTTGCTCACAACCGAGAGGCCTACAGGAGAGCTGTTAGGGAGGTAAAGTTCCGCAAGGAACATGCAAATGACTGACTGAGGTACAGCTTTATTCATTATCACAGTACAAAGGTTCTATGGTATTAGATGTTTCCAAAAATCTTCTAATGCCGAGCTGTACTGCAGATTGTGCTGAATTGTTCCTTCTTCCTATTTATTACAAGATATGTGGTACACTGTGCAGATGAGGACAATCCACTATCATTCTGCTTCATTACTCCTCTCTCTCCCAAGATGCTTCTGCTATGTCTCACTTTTTTCATCATTAATCTTCTGAGTCTGACATGTTCATGTCTCATAGTTATGATCGCATCTGATGCTCAGTGGAGTAGTGCAAAAAACAAAAAATTAACAAATAAAAAAACATCATCACGAATTCTTCCAATCTTCTTCCACTCTATTATCTTCTCTCTGACAATTTTGTCCATGGCACAAACCACAAATAGTTTACAGTTTACAGAATCCACGAATGAAGTTTAAAGCACATGCCATCTCCATTCAGACCCAATATGGGGCCGCCCATTTCGGCCACAATCACATCTTCTTAACCTGTACCCTTTTCTCTTGTCAGTTCTCTCACAAGAGTGCTGAACTGATGTCACACATTTTCTGAGTACAACTTGTCACAAAGGAATGTGTGTATTCTTCGACTGACAATGGTTATCATGGTCAAATTCTAGTGTCTCCAGAATTGGCTCTTTCTGTGACATGTTAAACTCAAGAGACATTTAATAATAACCAAAAGTGGATGAATATGTCCCAGTCAGGGTTTTTAACTTTCTTATAAAATATTATCACCAACTTATCTGTCATAACTTTACTCCAACTCTATCATAAATCACTTACATCTACGCTTGTAGTATATCAATGTTTTCACCTTTTTTTTTTACTCAGCTAATCATCAACAACCTCTTTCATAAATCATAAATCTCACCCACAAAGACCCAATAACTCACTGTTTTCACACTTTTAAGAACCTGATTATCACCAATATGTGCGTATATACATACATACGTACATGCATACGCACATACGTACATGCATACATACATGTATATTCATTCATTCTTCTTCTTCTTCTTCTTCTTCGTTCACTTCTACCACCAAAAACCGCACTGTGAACCTACTGAATTCACACATGTGGTCCTCGTTAGGTCCGGTGGTCCCCTGTGTGGTCCAAAATAGACCACATGAGTTCCACGAAGGACCACAAGGGGTTCAGAGTATCACAGTGCTTTAGCCTGTATTCTTGGTGGGTCTCGGAAGCGGGATTGCGTGACACCGTGGTTTTCATTGCACCAGTTTGGTCTAGGGTTGGACTTTCTCACCGGAAGACCTCGACGTGTTTGGAATATCAGTGCATCCCCGCTGGGTGAGAGGCGTTAGCCCACCCAGGACAGAGTTGGACTTTCTCACCGGAAAACCTCGACGTGTTATGAGATACCCGTGTATCACCGCCGGGTGAGAGGTGGTTGCCCATCCAGTCCAGGGTTGGACTTTCTCACCGGAAAACCTCAGCGTGATTAGGATACGCAGACATCCCCGCCGGGTGAGAGGTGGTTGCCTATCTAGACTTCCCTGGTCCAGTGTCTCCGACTTCAGCATTTTGCGGTCGTGGCCGCTACCCTTCCTAGTTGTGACCAGGATGGAGCTTTTGTCCAGGAGGACGAATCCTCGCCACTAGTGACTTCTACCCCTGGGTTGAGCCGGTTTAGGCATTTCCCAGTATGGGCATGTTTGGGACGGGACCGACCTCTAGGGCAGAGGTACTGTGACATTCATAGCCTTCAAGATTCACCCCTGGTATGAGCCGGTTTAGGCAAAATTCACCAGTATGGGTGTTTATCAGGCGTTACCGACCTCTAGAGCGGAGGTGGCATGACATGTCTAGCCATCGAGTTCCACCCCTGGTGTGTGCCGGTTTAGGCATATTTCACCAGTGTAGGTGTATTTCGGACGTAGGCGGCCTCTAGAGCAGAGGTGCCGTGGTATAGCTCTCGTAGCGATACTACTGGACATACCAGGTTAAACTTCACTTTCCACCACCTTTTCCCATCGGCGCCGCACAGCAACCTTTATTTCCGCATTTACTTCCTTAACCGGGAGGAGCTTCACTCCACGCGCGGCATTTGAAAAGTCAAGCCAGCAGTGACTTAACCTCTGGGACAAACCGGTTCATGCATTTCACACGATATGACTGCACTCAGGACGTGGCCGACCTCCAGACCAGAGGTGCCGTGATTTGACTGTTTGCTTCGCTTTATTCTTTCAACCACCTTTTCCGCAGTGATGCTGCGCGGCAACCTCATTTGCAAATTTCTTCATTGGCCGGGAAGAGCACCGCTCCACGCACGGCAGCTGAAGATCTCGCCAACAGCGATTCATTCATTCATTTGAATGTCCCTTGCGGAACTTTGCCTCCCAAACAGCTCTCCTGTAGGCCTCTCGGTTGTGAGAAAGATGACCTGCTGCTGATGCATCCATTTGCAGATCATCAACAATGTCTTGCAGCCATCTTCATTTTGGTCTTCCTCTCTTTCTTTTTCCCATTATGTACAATTCCAAGATGGTTTTCTCTAGATTATCATGACGTTTAATGTGTCCAAAATATTTCAGTTTTCTCTCTTTAATCCTCCTTACTAGCTAGTCTTCTTCAATATTAAGTTCCTGTAGTATAGATATATTTGTTCTTTTTTGTGTCCATGATATTTGAAGAACTCTTCTGTAGCATTTACATTCAAAGGCATTTATGTGTTTCTCAGCTGTTTTGTTAAGTGTTCAGGTCTCACAGGCATATGTTGCGATGGGAAAGACACATGCCCTTAAAAATCTTATTTCTGTAGTCCTGTCTATTCCTCTCCACAGATTCTTTAGTTGTTTTACTTTCTGAAAAGCGATAGATGTCCTCCTTTTAATTTCCCTCATTGTATCTCCATTATTAGTTAGCAGTGATCCAAGATATTCAAAACTCTCGACTTCTTCCAGTTTTTCCTCATTGATACATAATTCAGCTGCCTTGTTTGTTTTGTCAATTGTCATCGATTCAGTTTTCTTCGCATTAAGATAGAGGTTTTGCTCTTCATTGTTCTTACGGACTGGCATAATTAGTTTTTCCACTCCTTTTTGTGTTGTGAACAATAATACTGTGCCATCAGAATATCTAATCTCTGGTATTTCATAATGTCCAATTGTTATGGCATTGTAATATTCTTTGTCTACATCTTCTCTAACATTCCTCATTATATTTTCAGTATACAAGTTAGGCAACAACGGACCCCTTGTTTTATGTCAAACCAAGTTGATGTTTCACCATTTATTCTTACTGCTGCTTGTTGGTCTAGATACAGGCAGATAGAGGTGTATGGTGCAGTTTTACAAAGTGAGGAAGGAAGTGAGCAAGGTGAGGAAAAAAAACGAATAGAAAGTATGAAATGTATAAATGAAAAACATACAACATCCGATATTTCGGCGTGAGCCTTATTCGAGGATACATACAGAACGAAATACAAACATATATAACTTATCTGAAGCGTCCTGCTCCAGGTGAGAGGCAGAAATTTGTGTGATACAGCAGTGATATTAACTGTAACAAATATGTTTGAAATCCAATTTTTTCCATTATTTCCCAAAGTTTCTGGTGTTGTACACAATCAAATGCCTTTGAGTAGTCTATAAAGGCTAAATACAGATTCACATTAAACTCTCTGCATTTCTCTATTATTAATCTTATATTGAATATATGATCTCTTGATCCTCTTCCTTGCCTGAAACCAGCTTGGACCATACTGACTTCTTCTATTTTCTTACGAAGTCTACCCATTATGATTTTTAACAGAATTTTACTGGCATGACTAATCAGGGCAACAGTTCTGTAGTTTGTGCATAATTTCAGATTACCCTTTTTTGACAGTGGTATGAATACAGATCTTTTCCATTCTTTTGGCCAAATATCTGAATGCCATATCTTTTTACATAATGCATGATAAATTGTTGCACATTCCTTTCTTCCTGCTTTAATAAGTTCAGCTGCTATCTCATCACATCCTGGTAATTTACCATTTTTCAGATTCTTTATTGCCCATAAAACTTCTTCTGTTGTTGGTTCGGGTTCTTTGTCCTCCAATAATAATTCACACTGTTGATATCTGCTTTCACAGTAGGTTGTTTCATACATCCCTTTGCAATATTCCTTCCATCTTTCTAGAAGTTTCTCTGTCTCTGTCAAGGTATTCCCCATCTCATCACAAATTACATTTAGCTTAGGTGTGACATTTCTCATCAATGTCTTTAAACATTTCACTATCTCTTCCACATTTCTGATGTTCTTCTATTCTTTCACAACAATCTTGTATGTATTGCTTTTTGTCTTTTCTTATGTTTCTTCGTACTTCTTTTGCTAAAGATTTATATTTCTCTTTGTTGCTGTTTGTCAATTTCCATTGCGTCTTCATTTCTCTACGTTGTTTTATCAGTTCCAGTGTGCCTGCATCTTTTGTGTTTTCTTTACTGAAACCATGTCTTTAGCTGTTGTTATTAAGATATCTCTGGCCTGGTAGCCAATTCATCTGGTGTCATCTCCTCCTGTACATCCATCAGGATTTCGAAATGGTTCTTCACTTCTATACCGTATTGTTCTGGTATTTTTGATAAGATCAAAGCAGAGTGGTCTTGATCCTGTAACTGTCTTTTTTATCTTTATCTTCACGTCCGCTATTAATAACTCATGGTCCGTGCCACAATCAGGACCTGGTAAAGTTTTTGCTGATGTTATACTTGATCTCCACCTTCTTTGCACTTAAATGTAATCTATTTGATTTTTGGTTTTCCCATCAGGTAATGTCCATGTGTAAAGTCTTCTTGGATGTTGTTTAAAAAGTGTGTTAGCAATTATTAGCTCATTTTCCATGCAAAATGCCATCAGACTGTCACCTGCCTCATTTCTATGTCCTATGCTAAATTTCCCTACAACATGTCCTTCATCTTCTGCTCTTTCTGTACCAATCTTTGCATTAAAATCCCCCATTAATACGATATCATTTTTCTGTACCTGTATAGTCGTGTGCAGTATGTTATAAAAGTCTTCTACTTCCTCTTCTTCTGCTGCTGATGTAGGTGCATATATCTGGATGATTGTTACATTTCTAGGAGTGCCCTTAAGTCTTATTATGAGGATTCTATCATTTACTGGATTGTAACCTAGTAATGCTTTTGATGTTGATTTGTCCAAGTAAAAAGCCACTCCATTCTTTCCTCCTAATTCTCCACCAGAGTATATAAAGATATTATCACTCTCACTCTTGAAGTGTCCTGATCCTTTCCATCGATATTCGCAGATTCCCAAAATGTGTATCCCCATTCTTTCCTCTCGTCACTTATTATTTGATACTTCCCCTCTTACATTCCATGTTCCTACTCTTATTTTTCTTTTTAGTTTGATGCAGGAGTTTTTCCTTGGTAACACCGTCAGGATTTTGTCTGTCATCACAATTACTAGTACTGACCTCTGTCTCACACTCTTCCCCAGTGTTAAAATTAGATCTATCTGGCCTGGGGAACTCACCACCAGATCTTTTTCCTATTTGACTTTCCATGTTGCTGTATGGGTTTCTTGGTATATTTTCAGAAGATAGTTTACCATTGCTTTTCTTCTGGGCGGCGACTGTACTAGTCAGTGATCATAGCCATTGTCCCTACATTGAGATCATCTGTCTACCATCATAAAATGGTGATCATAACCAACATTATCTGTCGGCCGCTCTCCCATTCCATCCACCACCTGCTCCTATGGCTTCACGTCACCCTGATCAGGGTGCTATACAGGTACTCCACCTTGCCCAAAGGTGTCCCGCAGACTGACGGAGGAAAGGAGGCGTCGTACTTCTCCTTTGATAGGGGATACCCCTACCCTGCTAACCGTATATATATATATATATCTCTGAACCTTAAGTGCCCAGGGCACATGGGGCTTCCGCAAGGGTTTTCCACAAATGCCTGTCCTTCGTCTTTTTTTCTGCTCTTGCCCAGGTGAGCCCTCTATTGCTCAACATCCTTTCTGTTGTTCTTCTCCATGTCTCTTTTGGTCTACCCTTACTTCTATATATATATATATAACCAGTGACAAAAATCTGACACAATATGCTGGCACAGTGACTTACTTTTTATCTCTAAAATATACAGGGACAATCATGGTGCTCTGATCCTCTACGTCTCTGACTGGAATTTCATATCTAGAAAGAAATATATTAAAACATGTCATTCACTTTCAAACTTATTTGTAACAGTTTCAGACAATAATTGGATTGTTAACAGAATATTCTGTATGCCCATGGCTTTTTTTTTCCTGCTTTTAAAGAAATGAACTATTCCAAGACCATATCCATGCTAGGTCAGTCCACTTGTAAAGCAGAGGTAACAGGACCACAGAACCAGAGTGATTTCCAGTATAAATCTGAACCGGAACAGCCTGGCGGACAAATAAGACTGATGCAGCTTCCAAGTAGGGAATGTTCTCCCCAACTTCTTCCATGCCCTCTTACTTTACATGATCCACCATTATCATCAGCGTGGAACACAAGACTCAACTGCCTAGACCTCCAGCTCTATGAACAAGAACTCCAACCTGTCAGCACACCAGTAACTTATACGTGACAAATGATAGATCTTTTTGTCAGTATTTTCTGATCATAAATCTTGTGGCATTTTCACTGTCAACGAGTGCCACATTGCTAAAGTGTTCACATGTCAAGGACAGAGCTGCTAGAGATAAGCAATGTTCCCTCTAAGGAATGATCCAGCAGTAAGAAAAATATTTCTATGTGAGCAATAATTTAATTAGACAGATTATGAGTAGCACATCACTCGGATAGTCCTTGAATTTCACTGCCCTGCATCTTTGCTGAGCAGACTTCCACATTTACAAAAGTCTGCTGAGACAGCAGACGCCAATTATAAATTACAACTTTACTATTTTAGGTTTTCATTAGGTCTAATCTAACTAAAATGTTAATTAAACTTCTGCCAGTGGCTGGAAACTTGGTGGAAAAGTTTAAATATTCTAAATTTTAATATTCACATTTTTTTTCAGATATGAATATATGAATTTCATCATTCAGCTGAATATAAATTCGAAACAAATATCTGCTGCATCTCTGTTAGCTCCACCACCACAGCAAGAATGTGACACATATTTAAACAAATATACTTACACAAATATGTCATCCCTTTCTAGAATGTTATTCACTCCTTCATCCACAGTGAAAATTTTGTGAAATCTGTGGTTATATACGTCTGCCACTACCATCTACAAAAAAAATGTATACTGTGAAATCTATGGTTATATACGTCTGCCACTACCATCTACAAAAAAAATGTATACTGTGAAATCTATGGTTATATACGTCTGCCACTACCATCTACAAAAAAAATGTATACTGTGAAATCTATGGTTATATACGTCTGCCACTACCATCTACAAAAAAAATGTATACTGTGAAATTTATGGTTGTATACGTGTGCCACTACCATCTACAACAAAAATGTATACTGTGAAATCTGTGGTTGTATACATCTGTCACTACCATCTACAACAAAAATTATATTGTGAAATCTATGGTTGTATACATATGTCACTATCATCTACAATAAAAATTATATTGTGAAATCTATGGTTGTATACATCTGTCACTACCATCTACAACAAAAATTATATTGTGAAATCTATGGTTGTATACATATGTCTCAACCATCTACAACAAAAATATATATTGTGAAATCTATGGTTGTATATGTCTGCCACTATCATCTACAACAATAATGTATATTGTCTTCTTCTTCTTCTTCGTTCGCTTCTACCACCATGACCACCCTGTGATCCTACTTAATTTACCCCTGTGGTCTTCTATAGGTCCTGTGGTCCCCCGTGTGGTCCTCACACGAGGTCCCCGAGAGGATCACAATAGGTTCAGAGTATCGCATGGCCTGAGCCTGTATTCTTGGTGGGTCTCAGAAGCCGGATTGCGTGACACCGTGGTTTTCGTTGCACCAGTTTGGTCTAGAGTTGGACTTTCTCACCGGAAAACCTCAGCGTGTTTTGGATATGAGTATATCCCCATTGAGTGAGAGGTGGTAGAATGTATATTGTGAAATCTATGGTTGTATACATCTGTCACTACCAACTTCAACAAAAATTATATTGTGAAATCTGTGGTTGTATACATCTGTCACTACCAACTTCAACAAAAATTATATTGTGCAATCTATTGTTGCATACGTTTGCCACTACCATCTACAACAAAAATGTATATCGTTAAATCTGTGGCTATAAACATCTGTCACTACCATCTACAACAAAAATGTATATTGTGAAATTTGTGGTTGTATACATCTGTCACTACCATCTACAACAAAAACATATTCTATGAAATCTGTGGTATATAAATGTTTGTCACTACCATCTACAACAAAAACATATTCTATGAAATCTGTGGTATATAAATGTTTGTCATTACCATCTACAACAAAAACATATTCTATGAAATCTGTGGTATATAAATGTTTGTCATTACTATCTACAACAACAACACATTCTATGAAATCTGTGGTATATAAATGTTTGTCATTACCATCTACAACAACAACACATTCTATGAAATCTGTGGTATATAAATGTTTGTCATTACCATCTACAACAACAATATATTCTATGAAATCTGTGGTATATAAATGTTTGTCATTACCATCTACAACAACAACACATTCTATGAAATCTGTGGTATATAAATGTTTGTCATTACCATCTACAACAACAACACATTCTATGAAATCTGTGGTATATAAATGTTTGTCATTACCATCTACAACAACAACATATTCTATGAAATCTGAAAGAGAAGAGCAGCGGAGAAGGAACTGAGGTGAAAGGAAGCAGGAAGAGAGTGACAGAGAAGAAGAATGAGAAAGGGACAGTGAGGTTAAGGAAGACAAAAGACTGTGAGGCACAGAGGGAAGGAAGATACAAAAGAAAAAGGGAACAGGGAGAGAGAAAAAAAAAATGACTAAATGTACTGACTTTGTCTGCCGAGACACGAACTTGCGATGAAAGTGCCACACACAAATCACGAATGCTGCCTGCTTTAGGTACCATCAGTAAAAACTGTCAAATGTGACAAGGTCACAGAATATCAGAGAGCACATCCAAAACAGAGCGGTTATATTTTACTACTGTAGCTAATCTTACTTACATCTTACATCACTCCTGTGCTGTTAAACATCACACAGGGCTCACATGGCAGTTTGCCAAGTTTTGCTGTTTTATGCGAGTTTTTCAACCTCATCAAGGAATTGTATGCCTACTAATTTGGCCTCTCTTAACAATGTCCTCTTTACAGTTTCATGTGGTCGACCTCTTTTTCTTCAGCCTGTTGTGTTCCACTTGAAAGCTTGTTTTGGGATTATCTGATTGTTTCTTCTCTAATCGATTTATGTTCATCTCCTTTTTCTGATCACCAATGAGACAGGCTGTTGTTCACTCATCTTCTTTATCTCTGCGTTGTTCTTGAATTCGTTCCACTTTATGCTGAGTATTTTCCTTGGGCACTTGTTTTCAAGAGTCTAATTTCTTGTCTATTTCTTTAGTTGTTTTCCAGCTTTCAAATGCATAAATGAAGGTGGATATTACATTTGAATTGAATAATCTTAGCTTGCTTTTTTGAGTGTCATATGTTTTCCAGATTCTTGAAGGTCAATGCTGCTTTTGCAATTCAAACTTTCTTTCTGGTGTCACCATCCTGGTCTATTAGCTGCTGAGGTGTGCAAATTGGTTTACTTCTTCAACAGCTGTTCTTTCTGTGAATATTTTTCCCTCTTGATTAATTGGAAGTTTCATTATTTTTGTTTTGTCCTTATTAATTTCAAATCCTATTTTGCTAGCCAGTGAAGACAGGCTATCTGTTTTTTCTTGCATGGAATTCACATTGTCAAACATTTGTAGAGATCCTTAATGATGATGACAATTTTTGAAGAGATTCCATAAAGTCTTAAAATTCTCCACAATGAATCTCTCAGGATTAATGATTTTGCTTTTCAGTATGTTCAAGTATTATTCTTAGAGTAAAGATCTGGTTGAGACAGTTTCTCCCTTTTTGAAATCCTGCCTGTTCTTCTCTCATTGCAGTATCCACTATATCTTTAATTCTATTCAGAATGACTTTGGAAAATACTTTAGACACAACTGATAGTAAGGTTACTCTTCTCCAGTTATTGTAGTCACTAAAGTTGCCTTTTTTTTTTTTTTTGCTATTTAACTCTTCCCGTGCCCAAGGAAAAAAAGTGGACGTTCCCGTTCGTGCCACGCAAAAAGCGCGGGTCCTGATCTGTATAGTGGGCATAGTTGTAAAATGGAATGGAAAACAGTATTTACATGTACTTCCATGTACTTATTATATTTCAAAGTATAACTAAATGTATGAAAATTTAATAAATGCAGCAGAGTTTTTTTAGGAAAAAAGAAGTAATGTGGTGTTTTTAGACAATGATTGTGCCCAGCTCACCATCAGATAGGTCTAGATATGCACTACTTACCATCTATGTCTAGATCTACTTGTCGATCTCGTATTGTGATTCTATGTTGCATTCTCGCTAAATTAATGTCTGAAATAACCTACTAACTATTTCTCCAGTCGTCTAATATGTCTAAATCTACTTAGGATACATTCAAGTGCAGTGGGGTGGTCACAGGCCATGTCCATACCCCTATCTACATCATCAAAAATTGAAAACTTTTGATGTTTCTCTTCCTTTTTCTCGCTCGGCATTGCTCGTAACTAAGGACTCATCCACCATTTTGAAAAGTGTCACCGGAAACATGAACGAAATATGTACAATCTATATGTTACATCGGTTGGTTTTATTGAAACAAATGAATTGTCACTATAACAACTATGGCACGCAACTCAGTAATCGGAAATCCTCACTATAGCAACTATGGCACTGGAAGAGTTAAACAATAATTCCTTTTTTTCCATTGTGGCTAATGCATTACGATTATTTGAAAATTGCTGTACAAAGTAGTTAAATATAAGCTGACCCTGTAGTGTAGTTTTTTTTTTAAACAAATGAACAAACATACAATGAACCAGACATGCTGGTCATGTGACATGCTGCCATTTATGTCTCAGCTTTATCACTGCTGCACAACATCAGTTTAGTACAGACAAATCCTGACTTACAAACTGGCCATGTAAAATAATGTCACATTAACGTACAATACTGCCACAATAATGTAAAATAGTAACATACAATACTGCCACACTATGTAAAATGGTAATGTACATTGCTACCACACTAACATACAATACTACCACATTATGTAAAATGGTAATGTACATTGCTACCACACTAACATACAATACTACCACACTAACATACAATACTGCCACACTATGTAAAAATGTAGTGTAGAAAACTGCCACTTAGTATATAACAAAACATGGCTCAAAGTTACATAAAAAAATCAACTTATGTATAGTGTTGCTGGATGATTCACTCACATAAGTTGTGCACTTTCTGTATATGTGTTGTACATGCATAATAATAGTAAGAAAAATTTAAGTGACAACACTTTTACATTAATCCTCTTACAGATGCATTCAGCAAATTGAAATTACTAATATCAGCTGCACAGCTAGATAATTCCCTGGACAGCAAATATAACTAAAGGAGAATGTTTGAGAAGAGCTGGAGATACAAAAAATCTTGTTAAAAAATAAGAGAGAGACAATGTACTTTCATAGGACATGCAATAGGAAGAGGGGGCATTTAAAATATTATAACAACAGGAAAAATAGAGGAAAGACGAGCCAGGGGAAGATCGAGAGAAATGACACTGGAAAGTCTGACGGGATGATGTGAGAGGAGATCACCAATTGAGCTGATGGCCTGCATGAAGGATCGTGCACTCTGGAGAAGCATAATAGCCAAGGCCTGTCAGCACGGCACCTGATGATGATGATGATGATAGCTACATATTAAACATTACTTACAGCATACACAATTATTCTGTATTCATACATTTACTCAACAAAGAAAGAAATGTAACAAACCCATGGATTTACTATGCTCAAAGAATCTTACTATGTTTCAAGAATCTTATGTTCCAAACCTCTCTGATACATACATACAGTGCCAACATACCAACATATGGATGTGAAATGTGGACACCTAACAAATCATTAGAAAACAGAATAACTGTATTTCTGCATTTAAAATGAAATATTATAGAAGGGCGCTCAGAATATCATGGACGGAAAGAGAGTCAAATAAAGAGATAATGACGGGATTATACGTCATAGAAAACTGGCTTGCAAAACCCATCAAAGTTTGAAAGTTAAAATACTTGGGCCCCATCAAGAGACTCAATGATCTGGAGAGGTGACAGCAGAAAGCATGGTGCCTAGTGAAAGGGGAAAGGGGCAACCTTGCCACGGGTAGGCTCAGGACATCATGGGAAAGTCTGATTATGTCACTGTGAGATGTTGATGTGCTTGCTCAAGACTGCACTGCATTCAGGGAGGCTGTGAGAGTGACAACATTCTGGAGAGGGAAAGCATTGTCACATGACTCTCTCTACACTCACACACACACACACACACACAACTATCTGTGTGGTTTAGCACCAACAACTGTGTGATTTAGCACCAACAACTATTGTACGGTGTAGCACCAACAACTATTGTGTGATGTAGTACCAACAACAATTGTGTGGTGTAGCACCAACAACAATTATGTGATTTAGCATTAAAAACTGTATTTTGTGGTCTAGCACCACCAACTACCATGTGGTTTAGCACCAACGACTACCATGTCTGTGTGATCTTTCTCTTACCATTAAATCTGATGAGAAAAAAAAAAAAATGTTCAGTTCAATTACATTAAGTAAAAGCTCAAAGGCAAGAAAAATAAACAGAAGCCAGTGCTCAACTGCATAGCTGCATAGAGGAAGATAACTGATCAAGATAACAGATTCTCAAGATAAAAAGCAACAACTAACTACCTGCATTGGTTTCTTTTCTGGAGCCGCTGGGACCCATATAACCTCTATCTGCCGCTCTGTTTTGATTGGCAAAGGTAACGACAAATAGCAAAATGGGTCAAAGGTCACTGAGATTAGTCTGCAGTCAGGACACTGCACTGTTGATTTAAGAAGGCCGTGGAATATGTCAACAATGATGGAGTCATTCCTCTTTTTGTAGTTATTCCAAGCTTCCTTGGCAACAATCTATTTTTCAAGTAGAAAAACGTACAGACAAAAATTTAGAATTACACATTTTAAAGAATTTATAACTATTTTATAAAACAGAATCTGCTGACGGGAGCCACAACGACTGTGTTCAAATTACAGGAAATCAAAGATAGCCTGGACCTTACTCTGTCCCGAGGAAATCAACATGTTCTCCACGATGGTGGAACTTACTTAAAGAGTCAAAATTGTACCTGGAAAGCAAGGAACACAACTTGATGCCTTTATTCCAATATTTTCACCCAAAAAAATCAGCTGCCACATTCTTCAGAAGCATCCTGTACATGAAGATCCTACATAAGCATACTTTACCGTCCATCTACATCATCTCATTCTGATATTTTTTTTTTCCCTCATCATTCCTGTCACTAACCTGTATTTTTTTTTTGCCTTTTTTTTTTTGTTCGTTACTGCATTCACCCATTTAAACTCAGACATAACCTCATGTATACAACATAGATTTTTTTAAATGTGATTATTCAACTGTCCCTCAACACACTGGCAACACTCTGTTCTATGAACTTTGGTATGCCTGGGTCTGCAGATGAATATTATGCCCTCAGAGACAGTTCTCAAACATAACTGTTAAGTACCTTATTGTAGCTGGTCAGACTGGAGCTCACTGAAAACCAGAGTTCACTTAAATCCAGTTATAATTAGAACGAACTAAAGCCCAGTGACAAATTTTTCAAACGAGAAACAGCGAAGCTTTCACGCACTTAAGTGACTTAGCACTGTGTTGTATGTCTGGCACTTGAAAAAATAGTAGACAAAGCAGACGCCAGAAAGAGAAAAATATCAAGAGAATTACCTGGGACCCAAATCATGGACTCTGGCAGGGCAAGCAGCTGCCTAGCCACGAGAACAGTGCACTACTCATTCAGCCATCTTACACCTCTGTGTAAGGCTGCTTGCCCCGCCTGAGTCCATGGATCAAGTTTTAGGTAATTCTCTTGTCATGTTTTTGGGTCATTTTTTGGTCATTTTTATTTCTCTTGCGTCTAAACTGCTTTTCGTGTACTGATTTTTCAAACACTGTGCTGAATCACTTTAAAGCTCAATTATAACTGTAGTGTTCATAAGCCTGGTTATAACCAAAGTGCAATGAAGCCCAGTTATAACTTACTCCTTTCACCTTCTGAAACCAGCACATCGACCACTAATCCTGCGCTAAAGTTTTCAAGTGATCCTATCCTCTTATTTGTGGCTCAGTATTTTCGAGTGGATACTTTACTCCTTTTGAAATGCTTCTCTCAGTTTCAGAACACCTTTATTCATACATTTCTGACAATGTTCTCTTTTAAATCCATGGCCTTTGTTGGTAGACACCTATCAACGCAATCTGAGGATAGGAGTAATCTACCACATACCAGGCCTGAAAAGTAGATGCCAAGATGCACTTCTACAAAATGCTACCTGGCAACAGGAAGTGTCAGAAAAGCCTGGCAAGTGAGTTAAGGATCAACATGATCTTTGTCATGATAAATGTTACAAAGATGACTGATAATGCACACCGTTTACAGACTTTTACAAAAACAAACTGGTAACGTACAATACGGCCACTTGATACGTAACAAAACACGGATCCAACCGCCACTTGATATGTAACAAAACATGGATCCAAGTTGTGTAAAAACTGACCGACACATAATGCTACAGAATGATCCACTTATTAAATTGGGGCTTTCTGTATATGTATGCTACATACTCAATGAGAATGAGAAAAATTATGAAAGACAACACTTTTGTATTGGCATTTACTAAGGATAAAAGAAATCAGCCATTAACATACAACAGTAAACTTAAGATAAGCCATAACCAGCTGGAGCTTTTCAACAATTTTTTTTTTTTTTTAAACTTCATAAAAATTTATAAAATTTTGCCTGGTATCAATTCACACTGTGATAAATGAAGAATCAATGACTTTTGTATCTGTCTTCACTGGACGAAGGAATACAATGCTCGATCACACTGCATTTGGAACAAAATCAAGCAATGGAACTCAGAGTATTTTTCACAAGACCACTAAAAATGTCACTGATAATAAACAGTATCACAAGCTGTTAGCAGGCACAAGCTCCCATGTCAATGCCGTCAACACACTGCTCTCTGACGACGGTGATACAGGAACTCATCCGACCCATCTTTAAATAAATGTGTACAGTTCTGATCCTCTCATGTCTTTCTTTCGGACCTTTAATCCGACATGATCTATAAATAAATCTGTAAAGATCGAAAAAACCTCACACCTTATCAGGTCGTCCTCCTGAGTCCTTGAGCTCGATGTAAGGTTTCTTCCTGATTCGGTTGAGATCCTCATGAAGTCCATCTAGCAAGAAAGCCATCAGCTCCTGAGAGTCTTGTTGCTGGTACCCTGAGAACTGTGGAGCAAACCTGCCCACAGCAATCTGTTTACAAACATAGAACTAAACTTCAGGAATTACTCAGTAAATTCAGGAACCAGTCAACAAATTTAGGAATCACTCCATAAAATTTACCTAGGGGTTAAAAAAAAAAAAAAAGCATTCTCAGCATTAATGACCATGGCATATATTCACACTTTTGGAACTTAAATTTTTGTTACCATTTTCTTGTCTCATGTCTATATCTATATCACATGACTTGATGCTAATTACTGAACTGTCTTTGTGGACATTTTTCTTTTGCTTTGTTAAATGTATGATTTAGCCTTACTTATTATGATTTTTTTTTTCATTTTTACACCTTTCATGTCAATTATCATGTATCATCCATGATGCTCAGAACTTTTTTTTACTACTTTCAAAGTTTTGTTCTATTTATTCTTTACAGATGTTTTATAGTTCTTATCTGTCATCTTTTGCCTTTCAACATTTATGTTAATTATATGAGGGAGAATAAAGAAATTCCACGTACACTTTAATAATGCTGACTTCAGCAAATGAATGTAATGGTTTTATCACTTCTCCATATAGTCCCTCCACAGATCAATGCACTCTTATTCTCCACTCTTATTTGTTGCATATCACTGATGTAAATTTGTATTTTCTCTTCTTTTCCTGTCTCTTTGTCCTTTAGGTTTTTATATGACTAAGGTGTAAATCGACATGTTACAACTGTCAAAATGAATAAAACTGAATAACTGAATAAAAGCTGTTCCTACTTTTACTTTAAAGCCTTACATTTTGTTACTGAAGCTTTACTGCTGTGGTTTTGTGTATATTTATATATTTAGTTTTATATACTGTATACTTATACTCAAAAACTATTTGTGTTTCAACTTTAAGAAAGAAATATATAATGATGGCACTTACAGACATACAGAAATTGTCAACTTGAACAAACAGTTATAATGATGGCACTTACAGACATACAGAAATTGTCAACTTGAACAGATATAATGATGGTACCTACAGACATATACAGAACTTGTTAACTTTAACAAAGAGATATAGTGATGGCACTTACAGACATACAGAAATTGTCAACTTGAGCAAACAGATATAATGATGGCACCTACAGACATATACAGAACTTGTTAACTTTAACAAACAGATATAGTGATGGCACTTACAGGCATACAGAAATTGTCAACTTGAGCAAACAGATATAATGATGGCACCTACAGACATATACAGAACTTGTTAACTTTAACAAAGAGATATAGTGATGGCACGTACAGACATACAGAAATTGTCAACTTGAACAAACAGATATAATGATGGCACTTACAGACATATACAGATTTTGTCAACTTTAACAAACAGATATAGTGATGATACACAAAATTTCCGAACTTTAACAAGACGATAAAAGTACGGTACTCAAAACCCCACCTTAAAATTCCTAGGCACTGTATAGCTCCACTGTCCAGACCATATATCCCTGATAAGTTCACTGTATGTGATGGCTATTTCACCCCTCATTCCCAGTGGATTGTCCTTGTTTAGTTCCTTCTCCCACTGACTGCTCAACATGTACTCTGTCAACTGGCTCACATTGCTCATACACTGGACAATAAAGTTGAGGCAGCAATATAATGATATCACACATATTTACTGAGAAAATATTTCATCAAATTCACACATGTAACCAATATTTCAAGATGTGAAAGATTTTGCTGAATGTTAACGAATATAAAAAAAAAAACCTTTCAACTGTGTTAACTTTTGATCATATCTGTGCATATATAAAAGACTTCAAAGAAAACATAAATTTTAAACAAATTAACTGCATTCACACAGTTTTGTCCTGCAGATGCTACGCACTGTGTTTCAAATCTCTTTTCATTTTTTCTTGGATCTTTCTGTGACTTGATCGCTTTTCTCAAGCATTTCATCTGGCTCTTTGTAAAGTGTATCTGCAAATGGTCTGTTCACAATTTGCTTGTCAAAATGTAGCCACACCTCCCTCCATGTCCAGAGTTGAGAGTGGTTGAGGGGCGGGTACGATTGGTAGATTGTTTCACTTTACTGTTCTGATGTAAAGAAAGCTTACCAGATTGTTTCACTTTACTGTTCTGATGTAAGGAAAGCTTGGGACATTGTTTCACTTTACTGTTCTGATGTAAGGAAAGCTTGGGACATTGTTTCACTTTACTGTTCTGATGTAAGGAAAGCTTGGGACATTGTTTCACTTTACTGTTCTGATGTAAGGAAAGCTTGGGACATTGTTTCACTTTACTGTTCTGATGTAAGGAAAGCTTGGGACATTGTTTCACTTTACTGTTCTGATGTAAGGAAAGCTTGGGACATTGTTTCACTTTACTGTTCTGATGTAAAGAAAGCTTACCAGATTGTTTCACTTTACTGTTCTGATGTAAGGAAAGCTTTGCCAATTGTTTCACTTTTCTGTTCTGATGTAAGGAAAGCTTTGCAGATTGTTTCACTTTACTGTTCTGATGTAAGGAAAGCTTGCCAGATTGTTTCACTTTTCTGTTCTGATGTAAGGAAAGCTTTGCTGATTGTTTCACTTTACAGTTCTGGTTTACAAAGTGAGGTGTAATGAGCAGGATAAAAAACAAGTAATTTTCTGTTATTATGAGTATTAACTGTGTAATGTGTTTCCCTGGTTCTCTGTTCTTGTGAGATGAGCAAATGTAATAATAATAATCACATTTTCATTTCTTTTCACATAATTTTCTTTGGACGGACTACAACTTGAAATGTACCTGGAGTGCGGAGTTCATGAAACATGTATTGCCCAGATTGGCCAAACCACAGATTCCTGGCCTGTTATTACTGCCGCGGTCGTAACCATTGCTGTTGTGGTAGCTGTTGATGCTGGTGTTGCTGTGGCCATGTGTGCCAGAGCCTGGGCTGTTTGACTCATGACTGAGAGAACTACTAGCACTACTGTATCCTACCATTCTGCTTCAGCAGAGGCAAACAAAAAACACAAAAAACAGCAGATTATGAAACCAAGATTTAAAAAACTCACTACACAGTACATATTACATCACAGTCATATACTACTTTTAGCAACACAGGGCATCACAGTCTTGCACCTTTTAGAACAGGCATAAAGAACTCACACACATGAACGCATGCACACACATACACAAACACACGACACACACACACTCACACCACACACACAGATATGTTGCCTGCCGACTGGCGTTGGCTATCATGCTTTCCCACAACTCCCTGCTCTGAGTGCCGATTATAAGCTGTGCTAGTGTTGTTGTTTGTCTAGTTAGTCCATCCAGAATTTTCTCTCTCTGTCTACCCCGGTCTCTTTTGCCTTTTATCACTCCTGTTGTCACAATTTACTCTACCTTGCCTTCCCGTAGAACATGTTCTAATAATCTGCATTGCCTTTTTCTGACTTTTGTTACTCTTTGTCTCATCTCTCCAGCCTCTCTCTCAGAACCTCCTCGTTAGATTTCTTTTGCTGTCCATTGTATTCTCAGCATTCTTCTAAGGGACCACATTTTAATGGCTTCCAGTTGGCGTTGTACTTCATTAGAAAAATAAAACTGACTCGATGTAGCACTGGAGTACTCTTTTCCTCACTGCCAATGACAGAGATTTATTACTCAGAATGCTCTTCATTTTCTGAAAAATTATTTTGACTTGCATTATTCTGCTCTTTATCTCACTTAGGCATCTTCCATCTGAGGTGAGTAGTGTCCCCAAATATCTAAACTTGTCCACCTGTTTCAGCATTGTGCCATTATTGTTATTTTACATTCAGGAATCACTTTTTTCTTTGAGATGACCACAACTTCTGTTTTCTTCTTGCTCAAGGTAAGACCCCTAATTTTTGCTTTCTTTTACAACTATGTTCAGCAATTCTTGTAGTTCTTTTTTTCACTCTTTGCTACTAATACTATATCATCTGCATATCTCAAGTTGTTCAGGGTATATCCGCCCACTGATATTCTTGTGTTACCTTGGTGGTGATGTTATATTTCTTTGCATTTTGCATTTAGCCACTCTTCTTTTGCTTTGCTGCATCTGTTCATATATATACACTAGCTGAGTACCTGACGTTGTCCGGGTATTTATTTATCCCAATCACGAAAGTTCTATTCATTTTCACAACCTTCTAGATGGTTCTACAAAGTGCTATTCATTTCCACAACCTTCTAGAAGGTTCTAAAGAGTCTAGACTGTTCTACAGAATTCACTTCATTCAACTAAACTTGGGCTTAATTGTCATCAGGACAATCAGTTTAGCAACCCCTAACACTATGGATTCGACATTAATCTCGGTCTTTTGGACATTTTATTTCCCACCCTCACCCCCAGGTGCCCCCCATGCAGATGGGAGCTGGACTTAAACGGCATCGAGAGTGTCACTATTCATCACTGCGACACCAAAAACTATGGATTCGACACTAATATCAGTCACTGCTGATTATTTTTACATGTCACTCCCATCCTACCCCTCACCCCCACTCCTAGGCCCCCCATGCAGATGTGAGCTGAACTTGGATGTAAACGGCATTGGAAGTGTCACTATTCATCACATTGACCCCAAAAACTATGGATTTGACAATACTATTGGTCATTTTCGATTATTTGTAAATGTCACCCCCATCCCACCTCCACCCCCCCCCCCCAGGCTGATGGGGGCTGAACTTGGATTAAACTGCAATGGGAATGTCACTATTCATCTCAGGGACCTCGAAAACTATGGATTCGACACCATTATCGGTCGTTTTCGATTCTTTGTACATGCCATCCCAACTCACCCCCTGCCCTAGGCCCCTCCATGCTGATGGGGGCTGAACTTGGACTTAAACGGCTTAAGGAGTGTCGCTATTCATCTCAGCGACACCGACAACTATAGACTCAACACTTCTATCTGTTGTTTTCTATGCTTGGTACATGCCACACCCTTCCCACCCCCAGCCTGAGGGGGCCCCCCCCCAAGCCGATAGGGCTGAACTTGGACTTAAACGGCATTGGGAATGTCACTATTCATCTCAAGGATCCCGAAAACTATGGATTTGACACTACTTTCAGTTGTTTTCGATGCTTGCTACATGCCACCCCCTTCCCACCCCCTAACCTGAGGGCCTCCCCCCCCCCCCCCAAGCCGATGGGGTCTGAACTTGGACTTAAATGGCATCAGGTGTGTCACTATTCATCTATGTGATCCAAAAACTATGAATTTGACACTAATATCAGTCATTTTCGATGATTTGTAAATGTCAACCCCATCCCATCCCCACTGCTAGGAGCCCCCCCCCCTCATGTGGTTGGTGGCTGATCAACCACTGTATGGGAGCTTTCTGTTATGAAATAAACATTCTGACCATTTTCTAAATGGACACTGAGGTAAACAATAGTAGGGTGTCTTTCGTGAATCAGAAATCTGATCTATGTATCATGTTTCTCGTTATCAATGCCAAAGGTTCGGCACCTCAGCAGATATAACGTCATCTATTTGTGGGGGCTGAACTTTGTCTGTTACAGCCGACAATCTAAAGCAGGCATAAATATTATGGGAGTTACTTCCTGTCGTTCAGTCGGGTATTGTTTGCATCGGTCGGTTTCAATCCCACACAGCCCCTCCTAGGGGTCCTAGGGAATACTTAACTCACATGGTGCATTGTCCAGATTGTAAGTCATATGTGTGCCAAGTTTGGTTGAAATTGCTCCAGGCGTTCCAGCGTGATGTGCTAACTTACATGCACATGTACGTTCATTTATATTTATATATAAATATACACACAGACAAACAGAGATAGATACACACACATGTGGGGAGGGAGTGACATATATTACTTAGTTATCAATCCAGGAAACTGTAATTCTACAATATAAAATCATTATTGTCAACTTTCCCAGCAAATTATATGGTTTTTAAAAGAGGCTACCGAGACTGGCTGCAGGCCATAAAAACTGCTGCAGCTGGTCAAAGATTGATTCTAGGCCCTGACTCCAATAATAATTCACCATAACCTATCAACATTTTCTGAATATTTATTTATTTATATAAAGACCTTCACACACTGCCTGTATCCTATGTAAAACTGACATGCTATGAAACTCCCACGCAACCCCCTGTCTACTCTAATCCTTGCTGTGTTTGCTTATAACATAAGTGCCAGGTACTGATATTTTCAGCTGCTGGATGGATGGTGTTGGAAACTCATATTAAACAATTTTTACTGCACAACAAACATAAAACTTCAGCAAATGAATGTAATGGTTTTATCACTTCTCCATATAGTCCCTCCACAGATCAATGCACTCTTTATTCTCCACTCTTATTTGTTGCATATCATTTATGTAAATTTGTATTCTGCTAAAGAAGCAATGCACACCCTCTGCTCTTATCTGAAACAATAGCCACTGCAACCTGCTCCCAAGCCGACATGATGCTGTGCCTTAACATCTTCACTGCATCAGCCGCAAAGGACACCTGCTCGCAGTTCCAAGGAGATATACGAAGAAGAAGAAGAAGAAGAAGAAGAAGGAGAAGAAGAAGAAGAAAAAGAATGCCAACATATCTTATTCCTGCTTTATATTATAAAGTACAGTTTCAACAATTTTGAAATGGCACATGTCATATGTCATAATTCTAAATAAACAACAACAAAAAAAATGTAAGAATTAAAATAAAATGTATTTTATAAGAATATGACAATCACTTCACATACTGCTAAGTGTAATTCATTTATTGATGTTTATATTAAAAGAAAAAATAAAAATTATGTAAACTTATGACAAAGACATATACAAATACAGCACAATCTCTCTTAACTAGCATCCAATTAAACGGCAATACCAAAACAACACTTTCGAAGATCTGAATTTAAACAGGAAATTTAGACCTGTGAGATAAGAAAAATATGCAGTGTACTGCAATTTTTCAATGCTGTTTAAATTTTACTTTGTGAAATATAAAATTATGTGTATTTAATTTTTAAAAGTCCACATAATTTTTGTTTATGTTAGTTATTTAATTATGGTCAGTAGATCGAAAACCATAACCATCAAACTTCATGTGGTGCAATTTCTACAGATAGCATCACAAAACATGAACAAGAAAGTAATTTATCCGGCAAAATCTTGTATCCAGAATCAGTGAAGTCCTAATGCTGCCAGTTAAGAGAGATTCTACATCACTATAACAAATACACTGCAGCAGTACGTGAACTGATTACCTGTTGGCTGGTACGCCTGACCTGTTAGAGTTATTGCTGCTGCTACTATAAGTTGAAAAGAAAAACAACAGAAAAATAGGAATTCTTATAAAACATCAACAAAAACAACAGAGCTTCAATTACATCAAAATGTTCATCTTCACTTCATCTTCCTGCATTCAACTTTTTCATCTGTCATTTACTTTTTCCCATTTATGGTCACACTAACTTTGCTGGCAAATCATAAGCAACATAAAAATATCTGTTTTATGCTATTATTAACTGACAAATGAACGGATGTGATACAAGTGCTTGCAGAAAGTGATCAAGCTGTGACCAGCAGATCATGTGTGTCCAAGGAGGAAGTAAATTTTCTTCCCTTGTGAAAGAAACAGAAAAAAAGAGAGAGAAAAAAAGAGGACACAGATCTATGAAAAAGCTTCATGGCTGCCCTACATCATCATCATCATCATCATCATCATGTCTCATCACAAAAATATATACCGAAAAAAGAAAAGATCTGAAATAACCATCAAGTAACTAAGAACAAACAGAAAAAAAGGCAATGAATGAAGTGGTTTGGACTCTTGACTAGAATGAGGCTAGATCAACCAGCTCCAAGAACCTAATGTCAGAGAATGGAAGCATCAAGAAGCAGAGGACACCACCCAGAATATAAAGCACAGATGGGATTAAAAAAAAAATCATCCATATTTGATCAAACAGGACAATATAGCAATGAACTTTGCATTAAACTACAGATAAATCAGATTGCAACATTTCATGGAAACATCTTACATCTTACATCCTTCCCGTGCCGTTAAATGTCACATAGGGCTCGCATAGTTGTTTGCCAAGTTTTCCTGTTCTCGGCAAGTCTTTCAACTTCATCAAGGGATGTTATGCCCACTAAACTGGCTTCTCCTAACAATGTCCTCTTTAGAGTTTCACGTGGTCGACCTCTTTTTCTTCGGCCTGTTGTGCTCCACTTGATAGCTTATTTAGGTATTCTCTGATTGTTTCTTCTCAGGCCAAGTCAGCATTCCAGACAATGAGACACATCTTGTGCAACAGATCCATACCAATGGAAACAAGATTCTGAGTACTTAAATGTTATATCGAGCCAATTTTTTTTACAGATGTGAAGCATGGTCTACGAATAAGAGAGTACAGTGAGAAATGGAGACCATGGAGATGTGGTTTATAAGAAGGATGTTGAAGGTACCATGGACAGCTAAGAAAACCAATGAAGAAGTCTTAAGAGGGGCTTGAGTTAAAAAGCAAATTATAGCAAAGATCAGAGGCAGACAAGCAAGATTTATAGGACATTTCCTGAGAAGAGGAAAATTGGAACACACTGTGGCAAGTGGAAAAACTGAAGGAAGAAGAGACAAAGGAAGACAGAGAGAGAAGTTACTGGATGGGCTGTCAGCGTGGCTAGGAAGAAAGTCACCAGCAGATCTCATAATCAAGTCTAAAGACAGGGAATTGTGGAGAGAAATGATCGCCTACGCCATGCAGCATGACACTTGAATTTAACTGAACTGAATTCTTCTCATCACATGGCCTGCATATGTCCATCTTCTTCTTCTATCACCCATGAGGCAGGTTGTTGTTTGTTCATCTGTCTTATCTCTGTATTGTTCTTAAATTCATTCTACTTTATACCAAGTATTTTCCTGAGGCATTTGTTTTCAAAACAGTCTAATTTCTTATCTATTTCTTTAGTTGATTTCCAGCTTTCACATGCATAAATGAGAGTGGATGTCACATTTGAATTGAATAATCTTAACTTGGTTTTTGTGCTTATAACTTTTGAATTCCATATGTTCTCAAGATTTTTTAAGGACAATGCTGCTTTTGCAATTCTAACTTCCTTCCTAGAGTCACCATCCTGGTCCATGTAGCTGCCAAGGTATGCAAACTGGTTTACTTCATCAACAGCTGTTCCTTCTACGTATATTTTTCCTTCTTGATTAATGAAAGTTTCATTATTTTTGTTTTGTCTTTATTAATTTCAAGACCTATTTTGCTAGCCAAGAAAGACAGGGAATCTGTTTTTTCCTGCATCGATTTCACATTGTCACTGATAAGAGTTATGTCATCTGCAAAATCAAGATCTTCTGTTTGGGTCCCATGTACCCAATCAATGCCGGTTTTACCTGTACAGCATCTTTTCATTATAAAGTCTATGGCAATTCCAAAAAGCAATGGAGATAATATACATCCTTGTTTCACACCTGTTTCAATCTGAAACCATTCGCTCATTCCTTCTTCTGTCTTGACTGCACAAACATGTCCGATGTAGAGATCTCTAATGATGTTGACAAGTTTAGATGGTATTCCATAAAATTCTCCACAATGAATCTCTGTGTATGCTATCAAATGCCTTTTTAAAGTCTATGAGGTTCAGGATTAATGGTTTTTGCTTTTCAGTATGTTCTTCAAGTATTATTCTTAGAGTAAAGATCTGGTCAAGACAGTTTCTCCCTTTTTGAAATCCTGCTTGCTCTCCTCTCATTGCAGAATCCACTACATCCTTAATTCTATTCAGAATCACTTTACACAACTGATAATAAGGTCACACCCCTCCAGTTACTGCAGTCAATAAAGTTGCCTTTTTTTTTTTTTTTTTATTATTAACAATGATGCCCTTTTTCCATTTAGAAGGGACTTTTTCTTCTTTCCAAATTTTATTAAACATTCTCTGTAGTTGGCTCATGTTGTCACTGTTAATAGCTTTTAACATTTCGGCTATTATTTCACCTTCACCTCCAGCTTTCTTGTTACCCTTTAGATTCACTGCTGTTTAAGTTTCATTCTCTCACGTTTTTTTTTTTTTTCTGTCTCATGGAAACATCAGGCAGAAGACAAAAAAAAAAAGGCACAAGAGTTTTGGTGCAGACTGGGGAAGGTACTTTCCAGACATCACTTGTTCAGACAAACTATCCACCCGCTTCAACACGTCGACTATGGCAAATGAACCTCATGCAGTGTTCGTCGAATTCATTAAAGTGATATGCACATCTAGTCACAGCAGGACAGCCCACCACCCACTCTAATTCAGGTAAGAGCCAGATGCTCTTAAATCCTTAGAACATTACAACAAAACATAGCCATATTTGTACCAATGACTGTACCATTAAGTCCTTAGAACATTACAACTAAACATAGCCATATTTGTACCAATGACTGTACAATTAAGTCCTTAGAACATTACAACTAAACATAGCCATATTTGTACCAATGACTGTACCATTAAGTCCTTAGAACATTACAACTAAACATAGCCATATTTGTACCACTGACTGTACCATTAAATCCTTAGAACACTACATCTAAACATAACCATATTTGTACCACTGACTGTACCATACATTCAGAAAAAAACAGGACACCAAAGCTATGAACTAGAATGAAACAACAAAATTAAAAGCATAAATGCATTTCACTATCTGCAGACTATTATGGAGCCTACTCAACAAGCACATCAAATAGGAATAACCAAGAATCAGTATCAAAGTGGCTGAAGGCAGTGGACTCTGGCCCCACCACCATCACTTCCATTCATCAAGGCACTATGGAGTGTGTGCACTACAGTGATTTTCTTCTTCAGAAGCAGTTAGAGATTTAACTAGGCAACATCAGTGACAACCCTTAGTATTTTAACCATTTATTAACACTTTCAGCGATCAAGTAAAATGGATAGTAACATAAATTTTTTAAAAGTTAAGTTAAAACATAAAAGCCAAAAAAGATATTAAACATTTAAACCTAAATGAAACACAAGAGTTCTAAAAAAAAAAATATTAAACCCTTTACCTTCTGTTCTGTCGTGGCCAGGTCCCATCATCATTTCTGACTTCGATGACAATTACCTGTTACCAAAAATAACACGAAAGCATAAATGGAACTGTTAGGTGATTTTTTTCTCTTTTTTTCTACGTTACTTTTTTTATATCTGAAGATTCAGAGTGACTGATATCCTGGTGAAGTATTAACGTCCTGTATGTGACTTACATGAACAACAAACATTCCTGGATAGCAGTTGTACTAAATTTAAACAGTTACACATTCCATTCTTGACAGCCAGTGAAGCTTACAGTTATCTCTTATCCTGGTGTTCCGCAAGGTTCTATTCTAGGCCCATTGCTCTTTGCTATCTATATCAATGATCTTCCACTTCATCTTAAACAGTGGTTCTAAGGACTGCAAACGCGCCTCAAACAGCCTCTGGCAGTCAACTCCAGCTCCTGGCCCTCCCGTGGCAGAACTGTTTAAACTGACAGAAGGGGCGAGGGCGAATATCTGGCACGTTTGGTAGCTCATCTGCCGCTGTTGGCGAGATTTTCAGCTGCCGTGCGTGGAGCGGTGCTTCTCCCGGCCAATGAAGAAATTTGCAAATGAGGTTGCCGCACAGCATCACTGTGGAAAAGGTGGTAGAAAGGATAAAGCGAAGCAAACAGTCAAATCACGGCTCCTCTGGTCTGGAGGTCGGCCACGTCCTGAGTGCAGTCATATTGGGTGAAATGCATGAACCGGCTTGTCCCAGAGGTTAAGACACTGCTGGCGAGACTCTTCAAATGCCGCGCGTGGAGTGAAGCTCCTCCTGGTCAAGGAAGAAATGCGGCAAAGAAATAAAGGTTGCTGTGCTGCGCCAATGGGAAAAGGTGGTGGAAAGTAAAGTTTAACCGGTATGTCCAGTAGTATCGCTACGAGAGCTATACCACGGCACCTCTGCTCTAGAGGCCGGCCACGTCCGAAATACACCTACACTGGTGAAATATGCCTAAACTGGCACACACCAGGGGTGGAACTTGATGGCTAGACATGTCATGCCACCTCCGCTCTAGAGGTCGGTAATGCCTGATATACACCCATACTGGTGAATTTTGCCTAAACCGGCTCATACCAGGGGTGAATCTTGAAGGCTATGAATGTCACAGTACCTCTGCTCTAGAGGTCGGTCTCGTCCCAAACACGCCCATACTGGGATAATGCCTAAACCGGCTCAACCCAGGGGTAGAAGTCACTAGTGGTGAGGATTCGTCCTCCTGGACAAAAGCTCCATCCTGGTCACAACTAGGAAGGGTAGCGGCCACGACCGCAAAATGCTGAAGTCGGAGACACTGGACCAGGGAAGTCTAGATAGGCAACCACCTCTCACCCGGCGGGGATGTTTGCGTATCCTAATCACGCGGAGGTTTTCCGGTGAGAAAGTCCAACTCTGGACTGGATGGGCAACCACCTCTCACCCGGCGGTGATACACGGGTATCTCAAAACACGTCGAGGTTTTCCGGTGAGAAAGTCCAACTCTGGCCTGGGTGGGCTACCGCCTCTCACCCAGCGGGGATGCACTGATATCCTAAACACGTCGAGGTCTTCCGGTGAGAAAGTCCAACCCTAGACTAAACTGGTGCAATGAAAACCACGGTGTCACGCAATCCCGCTTCCGAGACCCACCAAGAATACAGGCTAAAGCCCTGTGATACTCTGAACCCCTTGTGGTCCTCTCATGGATCTCATGTGGTCTTTTCGGGGACCACACAGGGGACCATGGGACCTAATGAGGACCACTGGCGTGAATTCAGTAGGATCACAGTGCGGTTTTGGTGGTAGAAGCAAATGAAGAAGAAGAAGAGAAGAAGATCTTAAACACTCTTCTTGTGACCTTTTTTGCAAATGATTGCAGTCTATACCAGTGACCACAACTGTATTAACCTAGAATCAACTCTTCAGGTAGAGTTAAACAATTTAATTAGATGGAGCAATGGCATGATTATAAATACTGAAAAAAAAAAAAAAAATCAATGCTCATAACAAGACAGAAACTACAAAACGCAACAAAAACAACACTTCGGGTCTATACGGAAACATCACAGATAGAAAACATTAGCGAGCACAAAACACTAGGTCTTAATACTGACCAACATCTGACCTGGAACTCTAATGTGCAAGGTCTAACAAAACCCATCACGCAAAAAGTATACCAGTTAACCAAAATTAAGCACTTCATCAATCAAGACACAAGGAAGACATATTACATATCACATATACAAACACATTTAGACTATTGCTCAACAATATGGGATGGTTGCTCAGTGTCAAATACAAAGAGGCTTTGCTCACTCCAAAAGCGAGCAGTAAAACTTATTAGTGACAAAGATCAAGCACAAACATATCAAAATACTGCCTCTTAAGAACAGGTTCCTCTTTAACAAAGCCAAGTTGGTACATCAAATTCTTTCACAGTATGCTCTGCCTTATCTATGGAACCTGTTTAAATTTACCCCAAAGTGCAGCCAACGCTTGAACAACATATGTCTCCCAAAACCTAGACTTGATCTTTAGAAGAAAAGCTTTACTTATTCTGTTTTTCATCTTTGGAATACACTCCCATCCTGTATAAAAAATATAAACTATACTCCTTCCTATAACTACAAACTTTTCCAATATCTCTTTGATGTCGATTATATGCCTCCATGAATCATAAAACTTAAAAGTTATTTTATACTGCTCTTACAGACACTGAATATAGTTAATTGTTTATTCCAAATAGTGCCGAAATTTTTGTCTGGTAGATAGCCATTTATATATATATGTAGTTACTTTCTGTACTGAGTGCATGGATAAGAGTGAAACGTAAATGTTATAATTTTATTTGATGTCTCTCAGCTTTCCGATGTTAATTATGTTTGTTATATGAGCAGCATATTTGTAGAATGTCTGGAGCAGAGTGAAAGATGTATGATAAAAGGCAGAATGTCAGATGGGCCAGCGTGCCCAATTCTTAACCTTTCTGAATAAAGACCAATCAATCAGTTACTCAGAACAAATGCAGTAGTCCACTTTTTGATTCACAAGGTTTATTTTGACTATTATTTATTGCATCGTCTGTGTTTTGAGATCATCACCGGCAAACGCATCTGAACTGCTGTGTTTCGAGATCATCACCCATGATGCACCAAAATAGTCACCCACAACATACCTGAACTGCTGTGTTTCAAAACTGTCACCCATGATGCACCTGAACTGCTGTCTGTATGCTGAGATCGTAACCCACACAACACCTGAACTGCTGTCTGTATACTGAGATCGTCTCCCATGATGCACCTGAGCTGATGTGTTTCAAGATTATCACCCCTTATATAAGCCACATAATTTACCATCCCCAAGCACAACCCATTATTTTACCCGCACAAACCATTATTACAGACACAAACTATTACTTTGCCTGCCTGGATATAAGCTACTACTTTACCTGCCCTGGATACAAGCCGCTGTCTTGTAAACTAGCATCCTTCTTGCTTAAAGGCTCATACGTGTTGCTCACATAGCGATTCCAAAGTCGAACTTCTTTGTCTCCAGGTATAGAAAACTGCTGTCTCATCACTTGTTCAATTGAGGCTGTTAATGAAAAAAATGTATTTTTACTATCCATCTAAAATTACATGTAAACAGTCTGCAATCTGCCTGTATCTCTGATCGCTGTTACTGTCAACTTTATACTCTCTTGCTGATGGCCTGGTGAACAGGTTATAGATCAATATATAAAACAATTTTTCTAAAATAGGAACAGTAAATGATAACATATATTGGTGAGACAGACCTCAGATTAGGGGACCACATGCAAAAACATGTGTACGACATCGCCCAGCATGCTTCGAAACCAGTCCCAAATCATTTCAATGGCCCAAACCACAGAGGCAAATCTGATTTTCTGGTAACAGCCATCAAACAATGTCACGCAGATGACACAAGCCGCCTGGCGCTTGAGAACCGCTACATTCTAAATTATGGGATGCTGGAGCCACATGGGTTAAACTTGCTGTTTAGCTACACTTAACATTCTCTTCAATCATTATAGTACCTCTCCACTAAGCTCCACCCCTTCTTACTTTTCAAACCTCCTCACAGCATCACTTTGCAACCCCTCTTCCCCAATCATCTATTTCAACTTCTCCTGGCTAGGTCAACATTGTATCACTCTCTCTCCCCTCCTTGGTTCCCCATCCACCACCCCCAGTTACAACCCACCGACCAAATATCACAGGTCTCCATTTAAACAGTCTCCACATTCTACTAAATCCATTCCTGACACACACCACCAGACAAGCCACCCCTTACTATTTACAGCTAAGTACTCCTTTTACATTTTTTTTTCTTTTTAATAGTATTCACGTGAGTCTATACTTTATCTCCTCTCTCTATTTCTTTGTCCTGTATGTTTTTGTATGAGTAAGGCTCACACCGAAACGTCACAACTTTGTAGTTGTTAAGTAATGAAGCTGTTCCTACATTTTTCCTAGTTTATACATTCCAGTAAATGATTAATTCATTCATGCATGTGACTTGTCCCTTCCAGAATGCTGTCCATCTCACAGCCTCCCTGAATGCAATGCTGTCCTGTGTAAGCTGACTGGCATTTATGACACATTCAGACTTTCCATGACATCCTGAGTCCACCTGTGGCAAGTTGTCCCTTTTCTCTTTGTAAATGATTAAAGTGATGAGAAATATTAAAGACCAGAATCATTTTTATTTAATGTAACAGACATAAAAATATGTGTTGATTGTTATAACCACAAGACTATATGTTGACTTTCACAGACATAAAAATATGTGCTGGTTGTAACAGACACAAGAATATGCACTGGCTGTAACAAGACACAAGAATATATGCCAACTGTAACAGTCACAAGAATATATGCCAACTGTAACAAATACAAGAATATATGCCAACTGTAACAGACACGCTTTGATTATAACAGACATACGACATAAGAATATGTGCTGACTGTAACAGACACAAGAATATGTGCTGACAGTAACAGACACAAGAATATATGCTGACCATAAAAGATATGCTTTGATTATATGCTGACTATAAGAGACACACTAAGATTATAAGCTGACTGTAACAGAAATGCTTTGATTATTAACAGACACAAGAATATGTGTTTACTGTAATGGACATGTTCTGACTGACTGTAACAGACACAAGAATGTGTGTTTCAGAAAAGGACTTGTTATGTTCAAACAAAGCCACATACAGTTGCATTCTGAATCACATACAAAGACCTACCAATGGTATCAGCACGACTAAAAGTGCGAGTAACCACAGCCGTTGTGTCCGAGTTCTCGCACAACTTCAGCTCTATCAAGTACACCTCAACTTTACAATATTTCACATACATGCCCTGCTCGATGACCTTTCTTATTATTGGTTCCTGTTTGAAACAAAATACAGAAGTCATGAAAGTGTGGACACATTTAGCAATGATATCAGAAGACTTTAACATTTATTGTCTTACAAGTAAGCTCTGAAAATGAAGACAACTGCAAGTGCAAGGAGGAAAAACCATGCAACACAAATATTCTTTGCTATAGTCAATTATGCCTATCAAATATTCATAGAATCTGCGCTGAATCTGCAAAATGATGCATGGCAAGTTCCGCCACAACTGCTTACATCCACCGTCTTCAAAACCATCATTTAAGACTTGTTCTGGGTGCGAGACAGCGAAGTTTATTAATGCACTGTTCTCTCACAGCTAAATAAATAGCTTCTCGTCCCATCAGAGTCCATGGTTCAAGTCCCAGGTAACTCTTGTCATTTTTCTTTCTCTCACGTCTAGAGGTGCTTTGTTTATGTGTGCTACATTACAATTGCAGCCTGGCCAGCCTTCGTTAACTGGCCCCTCTTATCTGAGCCATCTCTGACATATTCAGCTCAAACTTACTCAAATAAAACTATCACTAGATAATTGTGATACATCTTCCATGTGAAGCAATTAAACAAATTCAGAAAACAGTTCTGCTACACAGAAATGTTAACAAAACTACTAACAAAGCTAATGGAAGCCCAACATACTGATAAGCTAAGAGTCACCATCACCATCACTTGGCAACATGCATTACCTAAACTCTTTCAAAATATTCTTCATATTGTTCTTGTTCTATCTCCCTCGAACTAAAAACTGGATTTTCTTAACAGCCAGTGCAGTGATCCTGGAAGTATACACATCATGTTGAATGAGAAGCAGGTTATAGTTGTTTGCCTGCAGACCCAAGAGTGAAACAAAAAAAAGCAGAAAACATACGAGGCTTCTCAGAGGGGTCCATCACCATGGAGTTAACAACAATCATTGACTATGCTAAGCCTGTTACTGGGATCACCAAAAATGGAGATGGCACAGGATCTTACTATCCCTGCTATGGTTCGCTAGTCCTGACATTTGTGTCATTATACTAGCACAGCAACCTTCATCCCAAGCATCCTTTATCCATACAGAAGTTAACCAAGTCTAATCTGAGGACACAAGTTCTCTCTCTGAACCTTAAGTGCCCAGGGCACATGGGGCTTCCGCAAGGGTTTTCCACAAATGCCTGTCCTTCGCCTTTTTTTCTGCTCTTGCCCAGGTGAGCCCTCTATTGCTCAACATCCTTTCTGTTGTTCTTCTCCGTGTCTCTTTTGGTCTACCTTTACTTCTGCTCCCCTGTGGTGTCCATCTTAGTGCTATTTTTGGTAGTGAGTTGTCAGTCATTCGGAGCACATGTCCCAACCATCGCCAGCGTCTTTCCTCAATAATTGTTGTCAGTGGTTTCATCTGCATTTCTGCTAATAAAACGTTATTTCTTATGGTGTTTGGCCAAAATATTTGTTTAATTCTTCGTAAACATTTAGTCTGGAAAGAATTCAACTTGTTTTCTATGGTTTTGGTGATTTTCCAGCATTCACTTCCATAGAGTAGTACACTTAGAACATTACTCTTAAATATCCTGATTTTCATATTTATGCTTAGTTTTTTTGATTTCCATATATTCTGCAGCATTGTAAAAGCCTGGTTTGCTCTAGTAAGTCTGCTGCTGATGTCCTCTGTGCTGTCTCCATTTTCTACTACTCTGCTGCCAAGGTATACAAATTCGTTTACCTCCTCCACTAACTTGTTATCTACTCTGAGTACATTTCTGTTCACATTTTGCTTCATTAACTTTGTCTTTCCTACGTTGATCTTTAGTCCTATGTTGTTTGCATTCTGAGCTAGCTTGTTTATTTTATCTTGCATATCTTTGTGACTGCTTGATAATAGACAAATGTCGTCTGCAAAGTCAAGGTCCTCCAGCACTGTGTCAAGGGTCCATTGTAATCCTCTGCGTTTGTCTGATGTTGCCTCCTTCATTAACCAGTCTACTGCCAAGATAAATAATGTTGGTGATAGTACACATCCCTGTTTCACTCCTGTTTGTACCCTAAAGCTGCTGGAGGTATGCTCGCCACAGATAACTTTGCACTGAAAACCCTCGTATAGGGCTTTGATTACATTAACTATTTTATGGGGGAGGCCATGCCATCTTAGGATTTTCCACAGTGCATCTCTGTGACGCTGTCAAAGGCTTTCTCAAAATCTATGAATAATGCATATGTTGTGCTATGCCACTCATTTGCCTGTTCTAATATTTGTCTAAGTACAAATATGTGGTCTATGCATGATCTTCCTTTCCTAAATCCTGCCTGCTCTTTCCGAAGTTTTTCCTCAAGTGTTGGTACAATTCTGTTGATGATTATTCTGCAAAATACTTTACTGGTGAGTGGCAGTAGGGTAATGCCTCTCCAGTTCCCGCAATCTCTGAGGTCACCCTTCTTTGGTAGTTTTACTATAAGACCAGTTTTCCACTCCTCTGGGGCTTTTTCTAAATCCCAAATTTGTTGTAATATCCGGCAAAGTTGTTTTGGTGTTTCTGTTTCTTCTGCTTTCAACATCTCAGCAGTCACTTCATCTTCACCTGGTGCCCTGTCTGATTTTAACATCTTTATCGCCTCCTTAACTTCATTTATTGTTATTGGTCCTGTATTGATGTTTAGTTCCGTTTTTGCTTCAGGTATGTCTATTGCTTGTGCTGCTTGTGTTCTGTTTAGTAGGGTGTTAAAGTGTTCCCTCCATCTTTCAATTTTTTCTCTTTCTCCACTGACCAGTTGTCCATTTTGTGTTCTTACTGCACTTTCACATATTGTGTTGAAGTTACCTGTCATCTGCTTTGTGATTTTATATATGGTTTTCATGTCATTTGTATATGCTGCTTTCTCTGCTGTTTCTGCTAAGTTGTCATAATATTGACGTTTATCTTGACGGCATGATTCCTTCACTTCTTTGTCTTTTTGTGCATAATTACTTAAAACTCGTTCTTTAAGCTGTTGTGATTTGGTGTTCAGTAATTTTTTCTTGATTTCTTTTCTTTGTTCTATCTTTTCCCATGTGGTCTCACTTATCCATTCCTCTTTTCTCCTTTTCCGATATCCCAGCACCTCTTTTGCTGTTTCCTGTAGTGTTTTATTGAACTCTAATATGGACATTTCTGCTTCGTCTTGCAGGACACTGAAGCGGTTCTTAAGTATTATTGAGAATTCATTTCTTGTTTGCTGGTCTATCAGTTTTCTTGTATCAAAATGTATCTTTCTGTGTTCTCCGATTTTGGCTTTCCTTAATTTTAGTTTTATTTTTGCTACCAGAAGGTTGTGATCACTTCCTACATCTACTCCTTTCCTTGCTCGCACATCTTGTAGTGACCGTTTCCACTTGTTGTTTATTAGAATGTGATCGATTTGGTTTTCTGTGGTTTTATCTGGTGACCTCCAAGTCACCTTATGGATGTTTTTGTGTTGGAAAATTGTCCCTCCGATGGTCATCATGTTTTCTTCACAGAAACTGCACAGTCTTTCTCCATTTTCATTTATTTCTCCAATTCCTTCTCTTCCCATGATTCTTCTTCTATCTTCATTTCCTTCACCTACTTTTGTATTGAAGTCGCCCAAGATGAGTAGCATATCATGCTTGGGTATTGTTTCTACTGTTGCTTGGAGGCTGTTGTAAAAATCTTCTTTTAATTCCTCTTCAGCTGCTTCTGTTGGTGCATAACAAACTATAATAGACAGCTTCGTGAATCTTGAGTTGAACCGTGCATATAATAATCTCTCATTTATTGGGGTCCATTTCAGCAATGCTCTTGATGTTTCTTTTGTTATAATCAATGCTACTCCTCCTTCATGAAGATCTTCTTTACCTGACCATATTATTGTATCTTCTGTGTGCTGTGTTGTTAATTTCCTTCTGCCTTGTCCTGTCCATCTTGCTTCTTGTATTCCTAGTATGTCTAGTTTGTATCTGTGCATTTCCTTGATGGTTTGTGCTAGTTTTCCAGTCTGGTTTAGTGTTCTTACATTCCAGCTGCCTATTTGCATCTTATGTTTAGGTTCCAGGAGGTCTGCAGTCGGGCTGGGGACTTCCAGTGGCTGGCTTTCATCCACAACCTTCAAGGGCTCAATTTCCTGATGCGCATTTCTCCTTCCACCTGCATTTGCTTTTTCCCTTGCTTCCGTTTCTGTAGCAGTCTGATAGTTTTTTTACCAGATAGGGTTGCTGGCCCTATGCTGAACCCTCCTTAGTCGCCTTTTACGATCATGCATGATAGGGTACAGTGGTCCTATTCTTTGCAGATCCCGGGTACCACATGGTGGGAGGACACAAGTTAACCAGGTCTAATTTGAGAACAGAAATTAACCAAGTCTAATCTGAGGACACAAGTTAACCAGGTCTAATCTGAGGACACAGGTTAACCAGGTCTAATCTGAGGACAGAAGTTAACCAGGTCTAATCTGAGGACACAAGTTAACCAGGTCTAATCTGAGGACACAAGTTAACCAGGTCTAATCTGAGGACAGAAGTTAACCAGGTCTAATCTGAGGACAGATTCAAGGGAAGAAATAAGGGCTGCTGCAGAAACCTAGACAGAACTGAACTCTTCCCTGGAAGCAGAACTCCAGATTTAGATGGATCTGAAAGAGAAGAGGAAGATGACACCATGGTATGACCTGGACAGTCAAGTCTCTCCACAATTCTCAATCTTTCATGGTCTCCTTCATATCAAATAAACAATGTTAAAACTTCATCTGGGACTGTCACAAATATAAAACTCAGTTAAATATTTATATACCTGACCAGGTGCCACACCATACCAAGAGGCCAGCTTCTTGTATGCATCTTCCGGTAATAAAATGTAGTCCAGGTCATCAACCAAATGTTCTCTCAGAGTATTTGTATCAGCTGAAATTTTTATGTTACCAAAATTAACTTCTGAAAGTGCAAAATGGCAGAAAAAGCATGTAATTTGGGAAGCAGTGGGAGAAGATCAAGAAATATGTTCTGTTACTTCATCTTAACTTACAACATAATCTAAACTCTTAACAGTCAAGAATTAAATGTTGCTGTTAAGCGGTAAAAGAAGAACCATAACTCAGTCTCTTCAAAAAGAAGATAAGTTTTTTAATGTATTTTTGCGTTTGTCTCTTTTTTTTTTTTTTTTGTCCTAGATCTTTACTGAAATACTGGGTTGTTTTTCTAACCATTCTATTCTTCTTCTTACCTCTTACTGCTAACTTCTCTTCTTTTCTTCCTCTTTCTCTCTCCTTTTCTCTCCTCTCTCTCTCTCTCTGTTTCTGTTAAACTGCACCACACACCTCTGTCTAGATCCACTCACTAGTACCAGTTTCACCAGAGTCATTATCACAATTACCTTTTATTTAAAAAAAAAAAAAAAACTAATTTTACAGAAACACTCTAAAGAGGACACTGTTAAAGAGACCAAATTAACAGGCATAAAATCCCTTGATGAAGTTGAAAAGCTCACTGAAAACAGGGAAAATTGATGAACTACCTTGCGAGCCCTATGTGACGTTTAACGGCACGGGAAGGATATAAAATATAAGATCAGAAACACTAAACAACAGATCAGACTGTGGATATGAAAGAGGACTGAATACACTGTGATGAAGTCCAAGTATCTGTGTGATCCAAAGACACAAACACACAGAAAAAAATAAAAAAAACTGCTTGAAAAAAAAAAAAACAGGAAGAAAAGCAGAAACAAAAATCTAACACAAAAGTTGTGTGTTCTCCTACATACACATGCAGAGAAAAACATGCACTCTCACGTTTGAGCAGTGAGCAGTTGTCTATAGGTCCAGGATGTACTGCTTGATCTCCCAGGCTGTAGGAGTCCCACTGGTCATAGCCCACATACTTCTTCCACTGTTTGAACCATCTTATGTCAATCAAGCACCTGGGAATGAAAACCACTAGCGCTGAAAACACTTAACCTCTCTCTTCACATCTAATAGTTAAAACAACGGAAACTTCTCTGCCACTTTATATACTCTGTGCCGTCAAAGCTGGGAGTGTAGTGCACATTCTGTTTGATGAGTGCTGGTTATGAGGGCTTGTCCTTTATCTAGAGCTGGCTTGCAGTTGAGAAGGTGGAAACTGCAGTATGGGTAAGGTACTTTCTCCAGTGCTAACTCCCAAGAGAAGCAGGACGATTTAAAATTGTCTTTTAAGTTAAAAAATGCCTTTAAAGGAGATAACAAATAAAAGCTACAAGAAAAAAATAGTAGCTCAAGAAAGAAAGAAAGAAAGAAGAAAGAAAGAAAGAAAGAAAGAAAGAAAGAAAGAAAGAATGAATTCTTGTAAGGCACATCACCCCAAGGTCTGACATGACTGAAACAACTACTACAACTACTACTACTACTATTTAAACATCTATCACAACTTCTACAACCACTACCATTTAAAAAAGATGTAGGTAAACAGTGATCACATTAGCGGTAAATTACTGACAAAAAAAAAAATGAAACAAACCGAAACTTTTGGAGGTCATTTATTACTATAACCAATTTACATTATCAAGAATCTAGTAAAAAGCAGCCAGTGAACAACATCTCCATAATCATATTCCCTCTGTATTGAACCTCTCCTCCTTCCTCACCTGCAACACATATTTTCTAACCGTCTCTCTTCATTAGATTACAAACCTTCTACCTCAACCACACTGACCTGTTCCAGCCACCTTCTCTCGGCCAGACTATCAATGTATCACTCTCTCCCCTTTCCATGGTTCCCACTCCTTCATTACTACCTACCTATCACATACTGCAAGTCTCGATTTATGCATTCTCAACACTCTACCGCACACCACTCCTGGATCTTATCTTATATCTTATACCTTATATCCTTCCCATGCCGTTAAACGTCACATAGGGCTCGCAAAGTAGTTCACCAATTTTTCCTGTCTTCAGCGAGTCTTTCAACCTCATCAAAGGATTTTATGCCTGGATACAGCTTCTTATAAAATGCCCATTTCTGAACAAGCATCGGACAAGCCACATCATCTCACAAGTTTCAGCTAAGTGCTCTATTGATTTTATTTTCTTTTTTTTTTTTAACATAGCATTCATGTGAATCTATACTTTATCTTCTCTCTCTATTTCTCCGTCCTGTATGTTTTTGTATGATTAAGGCTCACGCTGAAACGTCACAACTTTGTAGTCATTAAGTAATAAAGCTGTTCCTACTTTTTTTCCTAGTTTATACAGCTTCTTACAAGTCACAGATAAGTGTGCTCCATTTATTCTAATTTTTTGTTCCACTCCTATTTGGTGTATATCATTCATGTGAATTTATAGTTTATCATCTTTCCCTATTTCTTCATTCTGTATGTTTTTGTATGATTAAGGTGCAAAATGAAACATCACAACTGTGTGCTCATTAATTAATAAAACTGTTCCTACATTTTTCTTAAATAGTTTTAACATCTGGTCAAGCAACAAAGAATGGGAGCCATCAGTTGCTGTAAGCTGAAGGAGGTAACGAAGAAGAGGTTGGAGCACCTAAGGATGCTTCCTGGGTTCAAGGATGATGATCCTTCCTAACTAACTGTTACCATTACCTCCAATAAAACTAATACTTCTATAAGAGTGAATGTATCACTTTGCTGCATTCATGTGAAAACTAATACTTCTATAAGTGTGAATGTATCACTTTTATTCCTGACACTGTTGCAACTACTGGCACCATCACCAGCAGGACAACTGAGACATTTTGCAAGTCAGTGCAAAACTCTCCCACTTCCCAGTTTTCATTTCATCACGATCTCTCCCTTCCCATCCTCCGCAGCCCCTTATAGCAGGAAAACCCTTCTAGGCAATGCACCAACTGGATCTTCCCCCCCCCCCAAAAAAAGGTCTTGACTACCACCACCACAGATATCTACTTCAACAGTTTTCAATATCTACTTCAGCAATTTTCAATCTATTAGTGCTTTATCTCAGCGCTTAAGCTGTTGGTATAAAGTGGAACAAATTCAAGAACAACACAGAGATAAGACAGATGAGCATACAACAACATGTCTCATGGGTGATCAGAAAAAGAAGATGGACATATGTAGGCCATGTGATGAGAAGAAACAATCGGAGAATACTAAAACAAGCTATCAAGTGGAGCACAACAGGCCGAAGAAAAAGAGGCCAGCCACGTGAAACTCTAAATAGGACATTGTTAACAGATGCCAGTTTACTGAGCATAACATCCCTTGATGAAGTTGAAAGACTCGCCGAGAACAGGAAAACTTGGCAAACAACTATGCGAGCCCTACGTGGCGTTTAACGGCACGGAAAGGATGTAAGATGTAAGCTGTTCCACTGAAAATGGCCCCATTTGTAAAACTATAACATATCAGAAATATGAATAAGATACTGGATTAACCACTGCATCATTGCACCTATAACTGCTGCATTTGGCTTTCAAACTTTAAGCAACACTTGCATGCGTTGACATGCAACTTGTAACTGTTGAAACTTGAACTTTCACCTCCAAATTTATTTGGGATATTTTCTCTTACATTTTAATTCCACTGCTTTAACAACTTAATATTTCTGGTTAGTCTTATTTCAGAATCTCACCAAGAATCTCCATCTTTCAAAGGTGATGCCAGATACTCCTCAATGACTTTTTTCTGCGATGCCAAATCTGGTGTTCCTCCCTCCGCCATCTTGAGATTTTCTGTGCGAGAAGTTTACATTCAGTCGTGCCCACCAAAGTGATGTTCTGATAATGTGAGATTAGTTTTATATTTCTCAATCTTTGTACATCTTTTTCTTATATCCTAATAAATAATAATGTTACAATATATGATTTATTTTACTCATCTTCTTTTTTACTGGAAATTCGTTGCTGCCGATTCGATGAAGTTAGAGTATCGTTCGGACAGGGAGTGGGCTACGGTGGCTTTTGTTTTTAGGTCCCTGAATGGAGCTAATAAGAAGGGGGTGTGCAATACTTCTTTAGCAGACTCCACCACCATTGGGACTATGGCTATCCCCGCCACGTTAGCCAGACTAGGCCTTTTGCTGGGAGTATAAAGGGAGAGGTGGGACAAAGTCTTGGTCGGCTATGGTTCGCCAACCCTGACGCCAGCATGTCAGCTGTTTATCGCTGACTGCAGATCGGACAGCGTCTTCCAACCGCCCCCTCCCCCTAAAAAAAAATTTACCCCCTTTCAGATCTGTGCCCGCTAGAAGAAAATTAATTGCCCTTTACACCAGCGGTTGCCAACCTTTTTTTTTTTTTTTCATCGCAATCCTAGACCATCAATGGTACATGACCGGAAACCCATGATAAAGATTGTGGAAATATTCACATTCAGTAAATTATTATGTCAATAATAGAAGCGAATACGTAGGAAAGACAAAGTTAATGAAGCAAAATGTGAACAACAGAAATGTACTCAGAGTAGATAACAAGTTAGTGGAGGAGGTCAACGAATTTGTATACCTTGGCAGCAGAGTAGTAGAAAATGGAGACAGCACAGAGGACATCAGCAGCAGACTTACTAAAGCAAACCAGGCTTTTGCAATGCTGCAGAATATATGGAAATCAAATAAACTAAGCATAAATATGAAAATCAGGATATTTAAGAGTAATGTTCTAAGTGTACTACTCTATGGAAGTGAATGCTGGAAAATCACCAAAACCATAGAAAACAAGTTGAATTCTTTCCAGACTAAATGTTTACGTAGAATTAAAAAAATATTTTGGCCAAACACCATAAGAAATAACATCTTATTGGCAGAAATGCAGATGAAACCACTGACAACAATTATTGAGGAAAGACGATGGCGATGGTTGGGACATGTGCTCCGAATGACTGACAACTCACTACCAAAAATAGCACTAAGATGGACACCACAGGGGAGCAGAAGTAAGGGTAGACCAAAAGAGACATGGAGAAGAACAACAGAAAGGATGTTGAGCAATAGAGGGCTCACCTGGGCAAGAGCAGAAAAAAAGGCGAAAGACAGGCATTTGTGGAAAACCCTTGCGGAAGCCCCATGTGCCCTGGGCACTTAAGGTTCAGAGAGAGAGAATAGAAGCGAATGTGGTTGATACTTTAATACATATGTCTGAAAACATAAAATGGTAGGATTTCTTTAATACTTTGTATATTGTTATTGTTAACAATAACTGTTTTCTGTTATCTTCTCGCTACCCCAACCTATACCCCCGCAACCCTCTGAGAGCATCAGAGAAGTAACCCCCCCCCCCCCACCACGCCTCAGGCAAGTGATCGGCCCTTATGGGAGTACACGGAGGATCCTCTGTTTTAAGGAAGGAAACGGAAGTTTTCCCCTGTTTTAAAGGCGGGCATAGAGGGTTCCCTCTGTTTTTAGGGAGGGCGTGGAGGGTTTCCCCTGTTTTGTTTTTTTTTTAGATAGAGCACGGATGGTTTCCCTTACTTTTAGGGAGGGCACGGAGGGTTTCCCCTGTTTTTACGGAGGGTTCCCCTGTTTTTAGGGAGGACACGAGAGTTTCCTCTGTTTTAAAATAAGGCACTGAGGACTTCCCCTGTTTTTATGGATGGCATAGGAGGGTTCCCCTGTTTTTAGGAAGGGCACGGAGGTTTTCCCCTGTTTTAAGGGGGGGGGGGAACGGAGAATTTCCCCTGTTTGAAGGGAGAGCACAGAGGATTTCCCCTGTTTTTAGGGATGACACGGAGAGTTTCCCCTGTTTTAAGATAAGGCACGGAGGGTTCCCCTGTTTTAAGGTAGGGCACGGAGGGTTTCCTCTGTTTTTAGGTAGGGCACGGAGGTTTTCTCCTGTTTTAAGGGGGAAACGGAGAATTTCCCATGTTTTAAGGGAGAGCACAGAGGAAGTCCCCTGTCTTTTAGGGAGGGCACGGAGGGTTCCCCTGTTTTAAGGTAGGGCACGGAGAGTTTCCCATGTTTTTAGAGAGGGCACGGAGGGTTTCCCCTGTTTTAAAAATGCGGAGGGAGGGGGGTATTAGTAGTAGATGAAAATATATTAAGGTAACCGTTGGGATGTGCTTTCTTTAGAAAAAATGGCGTAAACTATACTACCTTCGGGTTTCGCATAAAACAAATTTTGTTCCTGATTATGCGACAGAGTGAACCACATCCACAGTGGCAAAAGACACGGGAAAGCTTCATTTTTCGTCCTTCTTTGGGAGAATTAGTCATTTTAGATATCGTTATCATCATCATGATCACATCTATACGGATTTTGTGATTTACTCTGGATATTTGAATCCCAAGAATGTGAAATATTTTCACGCTCAAGCTATCACATGAAATCGTGCCCTCAGGTATTAGTCCCTATCATGTGAAATCGTGCCCTCAGATATTAGTTTTTATCATGTGAAATCGTGCCCTCAGATATTAGTTTTTATCATGTGAAATCGTGCCCTCAGATATTAGTTTTTATCATGTGAAATCGTGCCCTCAGATATTAATCTCTATCGTGTGAAATCGTGCCCTCAGATATTAGTCATTATCATATGAAACGGTGCTCTCAGATATTAGTCCCTTAATTAACAAGATTTTGCAGAGGCTAACTTATTCAAATGTAGTCAGAAACATATTTGTAGCTATTGCTGTATCATCTTCATCATTTTTTTACTCCAGATTGTAAAACTAGACCTAATAAAATTGCTTATGTTTACACATTTTGTTTAAAACTCGGAATTACAGAATAAATTATGAAATCAATCAGTCATTAGGCACGTCCCTTGTGGAACTCTGCCTCCCTAACAGCTCTCCTATAGGCCTCTCGGTTGTAAACAAGATGCCCTGCTGCTAATGAATCCATTCGCAGATCATCAACGATGTCTTGCAGCCATCTACGCCTTGGTCTTCCTCTCTTTCTTTTTCTCATTACACACCCTTAGAAGACTTTTTTCTCTAAATTCTCATGACGTTTAATATGTCCAAAATAGTGAAGCTTCATCTTAATCTTCGTAACTAGCTAACCTTCTTCAACCTTCTTATAGTATGGATATATTTATTCTTTTTTTTTGCGTCCATGATATTTGAAAGACTTTTCTGTAACATTTACATTCAAAGGCATTTATATGTTTCCCAGCTGTTTTGTTAAGTGTCCAGGTCTCACTGGCATATGTTGCGATGGGAAAGATGCATACCTTTAAAAATCTTATTTTTTTGTGGTTCGAAATGTTCCTCTCCACAGCTTTTTTAGTTGTTTTTTTTCTGTTGTATTTTCTGACGAGCGACAGATGTCCTCCTTTTAATTTCCCTCAGTGTATCTCCATTATTAGTTAGTAGTGGTCAAAGATATTCAAAACTCTCCACTTCTTCCAATTTTTCCTCATTGATACATATTTCAGCTGCCTTGTTTGTTTTGTCCGTTGTCATCAATTTAGTCGTCTTCGCATTAAGATAGAGGTTTTGCTCTTCGCTGTTCTTACGGACTGACATAATGAGTTTTTCCATTCCTTTTTGTGTTGTGGACAGTAATACTGTGTCATCAGCATATCTAATCTCCGATATTTCATAACCTCCAATTGATATAGCATCGTAATATTCCTTGTCTATATCTTCACCAAGCGCAACTTCTCAGAATCGAGTTTCAGAGAACTTTGGGACATTTCTCGCCTATTTTATGGATAGTATAAGTAAAAAAAAAAAAAAACTCACACACGTACAAAACACATTCTCATTTTGACGGACAACAGAAGAGTCCAGAGAAATTCCCAGAAATTTTGCCTGCGCTCCACCAAATTTTCAAATTAACATTTCATATTTTAAAACCGATTATTTTAAGTAAGCTTTATCCGGACAGTGACTTTAAACAGCATAATACCAATTTCTAAATTAATTTTCAAAAACTCGTAAGATAAACCATGAATTTATTACACAGTAAAAATAAGTTAAAAGAACTAAATGTTGACATATTACTTACATAATCTTAATGCTCATTACATTTAGTACGAAGAGCTTTTAAATCACAACGGTTTTGCATATGTATTAGTTTTAGTACACGTGTCTTCGCGTTATTTGCACTTAGTTGTTTCAAGTACCTAGCGTTTAAAAAAGAAAGTTTCCTTGTTATATTCTCAAAATCAAGAAGAGGTCAGTATAGTCTAATTTTTACCGACAGGGTCGTGTTCAGCTGAAATGTCAAGTCCTTGCAGTCGAGTTTCAGCTAATGTTGAACTTAAATAAGGTTACTAACACCTTAATTTCGTTTAAAACATTGTGCCATAAAACAAGATATACAAGGATGTTTCGGCTTCATGTCTTGCAATTTTGTCCATTGGCTCACCAGCTTAAATTCTATCAAAACATAATAAAATTCGCTAGTAGAATATCTTGAAGGACGAATGACTTCGACTCTAGATTCCCAGCCGGTAGTGTTAAATTAATGACTTGAGCTTTAGAGTTCCCAAAACAATGTTGACGCTGAGAAAAAACATATAGTTTCTGAACCATTAAAAAAACAATACTAAAACTTCTCTAAATGAAATTGCGGGATTGACAACTAAGTCGAGAGATTGAGAACAAGAAGGGATTTTTAAAAAGCTCGCGTGTTCAAGTTTCTAATGTATTGTAGAATATCGAATGTTTTCATTTCGCATTTGATCAGTCGTCGTACCATAGCCATGCATACTTGCAGTTGGAGTATTCATGTCCGACAACTAAAAAAAAACCAAAACATAGAGTTAACATTGAGCTTGTAGTGGCTCCTACGGAAATAAAACCAAGAAAACGCTCATGAACGCTGATACCACTTGAATGTGTATTACCAGATCTTGCGAATGGTGTTAACTGTTCAGTATGATTTACGCCGTACTTGAAGAAAAAAAAAGACAGAGACCCAGTCTTCAATGGCTAATACAATGGGATTTTAAATTAACAAGGTTAAAACAAAAATAATGAAACTTCTCATTACCTACGAAGGAAAAATACGCGTAGAAGGGACAGCTGTTGAAGAAGTAAACCAATCTGCATATCACGGCAGCTACAAAGACCAATATGGTGACACCAGAAAGGAAGTTAGAATTCGAATTACAAAAGCAGCATTGACCTTCATGAATCTTGAGAACATATGGAATTCAAAAGTTATAAGCACAAAAACTAAGTTAAGATTATTCAATTCCACCCCCATTTATGCATGTGAAAGATGGAAAACAACTAAAGAGATAGACAAGAAATTAGACTCTTTCGAAAACAAATGCCTAATGAAAATACTCGGTATAAAGTGGAACGAATTCAAGAACAACGCAGAGATAAGACAGATTAGTAAACAACAACCTGTCTCATGGGTAATCAGAAAAAGAAGATGGACATATGTCGGTCATGTGATGAGAAGAAACAATCAGAGAATTCTCAAACAAGCTATCAAGTGGAACACAACAGCCCAAAGAAAAAGAGGTCGACCATGTGAAACTCTAAAGAGGACATTGTTAAGAGAGGCCAGTTTAGTGGGCATATCATCCCTTGATGAGATTGAAAAACTCGCCAAAGACAGGAAATCTTGACGAACTACCATGTGACGTTTAGCGTCACAGGAAGGATATAAGATGTATGGTTATATCTGAGAAACAGAATCCACCACAGTACAGTATAAAATTAAATGGAACTATTCTAAATCAGGTGCAGAAATTCAAATACTTTGGAGCAGTTATAACTTCAGATGAGAAATGCAGAATATAAATTAAGAATAGAATAGGACAAGCAAAAACTGCATTTCAGAGAATGAGAAAAATATTATGCAACACAACATTATCAATGAATGTTAGAAAACGATTCCTAAAATACTGTATCGAACCTATCTTATTATATGGAAGTGAATCATGGACAATAGGCATGTCTGCACAAAAATCATTGGAAGCAGCAGAAATGTGGTTTATTAGAAGAATGTTGCGAATTCCTTGGACAGCAAAAATAACTAATGGAGAATGTTGGAGAATAGCTGGAGATACAAAAAAATCTTGTCAAAAAATAAAAGAGAGAGAGAGAGGAGAGAGAGAGAAGAGAGAGAGAGAGAGAGAGGAGAGAGAGAGAGAGAGAGAGGAGAGAGAGAGAGAGATGTACTTTCATAGAACATGCAATGAGAAGAGGGGCAGTGAAAATATTGTAACAACAGGAAAAATATAGGGAAGAAGACCCAGGGGAAGACCGAGAGAAGTCTGACGGGATGGTGTGAGAGGAGATCACCAACTGAACTGATGGCCTGCATGAAGGATTGTGTACTCTGGAGAAGCATAATAGCCAACACCAGTCGGCACGCCACCTGATGATGATGACGTACGTCCGAAGTACAGTCTGTAACTATGCTATAATATTTAGCTTTCTGTACCATAGAAACTACAGTACAGTATTTCCATTTTTAATGACCCCTGAGAAGAGAGAAATCAATTCATTTTTAATTCTTTCCCAAGATAAAGTTGTGCCGATACACGATAAGTACTGTCAATAATAGATGAAATTGTGTTTATTTTTATATTAATTAAATTTTTTCCCAGGAGTTCATCCTGGTTTTCTCATCCACTCCTTCTTTCAACTTGCCACCCCGTCAAATGCACTGATGTGCTATCGGTAGAGCATACCCTGATTCGGTTAAAGATTTAGGAAGAGAATTGCATTCTATTCTTACGGGCTTGTATTTTTGTTTCGTTTTCCACTTCCTTTCACGAGCGAGGTTTTTCATCAAATCCATCCGATCACAAGGCACTTCCTGTTTGCCTCAACACAGTCATAGCCCATAACGAGTTGTTGGTAAACAGATAAGTCGACTAGCTGTCTCTCTATTTCTCTGCACCACACTTATCGTTTTATGACTAGTCATGTAAAGGAGTTGTAAGATTTGATAAATATCATCTTAACATTTTCAAAGGATGGTTCTTCTTTTGCGAGTCCCGTCGTAAGTGCTGCAAGGAGGAAGTTTAAGACCTACAAGTCGAGAGTGACTGTCTCATTATTGACATTTGTATCGGAGGCAGAAGGTTGACAGTTTTGGCTAAACTAACTGCAGTAATTGTCGCAATACTCACTGGAGGTCATATACAGTAAAATGACGTAGATGATGTTTCTCGAAGATTTCAAACAGCCTATGTAAGTATAAGAGTAGTACTTTGTTGAGTAATAGGGAGTATGGCTTCCATGAAACATGTAAATGTACGGCAGAAGGAACCATAGGTCCATGATATCATTGACAAAATAAAATGTTAGGTTCATGATATCATTGACAAAATATAATGATAGGTCCGTGATATCATTGACAAAATAAACACCAGACTTACTGAAACATATCAGTTCATCTTCATCGTTCACTCGGACGTCAACGCCAGTCTTCCTCACAAATGAGGCAGTTTGTCTCTTTTCAGCATCACTGTAGAGCTTCTCTTGTAAGGGACTGGAGTCTGTACATGTCTTTTGCCTAAGTGGGTTGTGTAGCTGGCAAGTTTGGAGGATATGATGTGGAGTCTGTTGCTCTTTGCTGCAGGCACATTGGTCTGCTGGGCCACTTTTCAGCTTTTCTGGTGTAGCTAATGTCTTGGCCTACAACATCTTGTACTTGATATGAAGATTGTCACTTGGTTATTTCTTGAGTATTTATAGTAGTCTTCATCTGTTTTTGCTTATGGGGTGTTGTATTATCCATTTTTCTTTATGGCTCTTAGTCAGTTCTTTTTTTCTTCATTGATCTATTGCATTGTCCCCCCCCCCTTCTTTTGCAGGTCTTGATCTGTTGCATTGTTCCTGCCTCTTTTGCCAGTCTTGATCTGTTGCATTGTTCCTCCCTCTTTTGCCAGTCCTGATCTGTGGCATTGTTCCTCCCTCTTTTGCCAGTCCTGATCTGTGGCATTGTTCCTGCCTCTTTTGCCAGTCTTTATCTGTTGCATTGTTCCTGCCTCTTTTGCCAGTCTTGATCTGTTGCATTGTTCCTGCCTCTTTTGCCAGTCTTGATCTGTTGCATTGTTCCTGCCTCTTTTGCCAGTCTTGCATTGTTCCTGCCTCTTTTGCCAGTCTTTATCTGTTGCATTGTTCCTGCCTCTTTTGCCAGTCTTGATCTGTTGCATTGTTCCTGCCACTTTTGCCAGTCTTGATCTGTTGCATTGTTCCTGCCTCTTTTGCCAGTCTTGATCTGTTGCATTGTTCCTCCCTCTTTTGCCAGTCTATCTGCCTTTTCATTTCCTTGGGTGTTACTGTGGGCAGATAACTGTTGTATGACCGTTTTATTGAAAATTGTGCTTGCTAGTGGTGGGACTTCTGTCAAGTTGTCCAGGTCTTTAATCTTTTGGTGTTTCAATGCCTGTCTAATAGATTGTGGTTCTGTGAAGAATACCAAAAATACTAATTTCCTCTTGGTTTTCATGTCCTATTATTGTCACTCAATCAATCAAGTGCTGTGACGTAGGTGATCATTTCTCTCCATAATTCCCTGTCTTTAGACTTGATTATGAGATCCACTGGTGACTTTCTTCCTAGCCACACTGACAGCCCATCCAGTAATTTCTCTCTCTGTCTTCCTCTCTCTCTTCTTCCCTCAGTCTTTCCAGTTGCCCCAATGTGTTCCAGTTTTCCTCTTCTCAGAAAATGTCCTACAAGTCTCGCTTGTCTGCCTCTGATCTTTGCTGTAATTTGCTTTTTAACTCCAGCCTCTCTTAAGACTTCTTCATTGTTTTTCTTGGCTGCCCATGGTACATTATTGTCACTACTACAGCTTTCATTGCTTCTGCCACTGCTGTGTTTAGTTACTGGAGTAGGCACCTGTTGGCATAGCCATCTGTACTGATTGCAGTATCCATCCACCTGTTTTCAGTATGATTTGTAGCTGGTCTGTCTGTGTGTCTAGTACTTAGATGTCCTAGCTAAACAAGCAGTTTTCAGACAGGCAGTTAAGAGAGCAGTGCTATGCAAATGATGGGTTATAATTATTATGTGTGAACTTTGATCCTGATCATCTAGTAGCCAGCTGTCTTGTTGAGCAGGCTTTTAGGCTGGGCTGTTATTCACATAAAAACATGTGGATGTGTATATGAAAGAAAAACAAGAATGATAATTTTGGAAGCGTCATCATCTCCCTTTGAAAGGCTGGCTGTAATGCTCCTCCTACTTGAGTTCTGTCCCATGGTGTCACAGTTCCCCCAGCTGAGTTGAATCCAGTCTAGTCACAGTGCCCCCAGCTGAGTTGAATCCAGTCTAGTCACAGTGCTCCCAGCTGAGTTGAATCCAGTCTAGTCACACTGCCCCCCCCCCCCAGCTGAGTTGAATCCAGTCTAGTCACAGTGCCCTCAGCTGAGTTGAATCCAGCCTAGTCACACTGCCCCCAGCTGAGTTGAATCCAGTCTAGTCACAGTGCTCCCAGCTGATTTGAATCCAGCCTAGTCACAGTGCCCCCAGCTGAATTGAATCCAGCCTAGTCAGAGTGCCCCCAGCTGAGTTGAATCCAGCCTAGTCATAGTGCTCCCAGCTGAGTTGAATCCAGTCTAGTCACAGTGATCCCAGCTGAGTTGAATCCAGTCTAGTCACAGTGCTCCAAGCTGAGTTGAATCCAGCCTAGTCACAGTGCCCCCAGCTGAGTTGAATCCAGCCTAGTCACAGTGCCCCCAGCTGAGTTGAATCCAGTCTAGTCAAAGTGCTCCCAGCTGAGTTGAATCCAGTCTAGTCACAGTGCTCCCAGCTGAGTTGAATCCAGCCTAGTCACAGTGCTCCCAGCTGAGTTGAATCCAGTCTAGTCACAGTGCTCACAGCTGAGTTGAATCCAGTCTAGTCACAGTGCTCACAGCTGAGTTGAATCCAGTCTAGTCACAGTGCTCCCAGCTGAGTTGAATCCAGTCTAGTCACAGTGCTCACAGCTGAGTTGAATCCAGTCTAGTCACAGTGCTCCCAGCTGAGTTGAATCCAGTCTAGTCACAGTGCTCCCAGCTGAGTTGAATCCAGTCTAGTCACACTGCTCCCAGCTGAGTTGAATCCAGTCTAGTCACAGTGCTCCCAGCTGAGTTGAATCCAGTCTAGTCACAGTGCCCCCAGCTGAGTTGAATCCAGTCTAGTCACATTGATCCCAGCTGAGTTGAATCCAGTCTAGTCACAGTGATCCCAGCTGAGTTGAATCCAGTCTAGTCACAGTGCCCCCAGCTGAGTTGAATCCAGCCTAGTCACAGTGCTCACAGCTGAGTTGAATCCAGTCTAGTCACAGTGCTCCCAGCTGAGTTGAATCCAGTCTAGTCACAGTGCTCACAGCTGAGTTGAATCCAGTCTAGTCACAGTGCTCCCAGCTGAGTTGAATCCAGTCTAGTCACAGTGCTCCCAGCTGAGTTGAATCCAGTCTAGTCACACTGCTCCCAGCTGAGTTGAATCCAGTCTAGTCACAGTGCTCCCAGCTGAGTTGAATCCAGTCTAGTCACAGTGCCCCCAGCTGAGTTGAATCCAGTCTAGTCACATTGATCCCAGCTGAGTTGAATCCAGTCTAGTCACAGTGATCCCAGCTGAGTTGAATCCAGTCTAGTCACAGTGCCCCCAGCTGAGTTGAATCCAGCCTAGTCACAGTGCCCCCAGCTGAGTTGAATCCAGTCTAGTCACAGTGCCCCCAGCTGAGTTGAATCCAGCCTAGTCACAGTTCCCCCAGCTGAGTTGAATCCAGCCTAGTCACAGTTCCCCCAGCTGAGTTGAATCCAGCCTAGTCACAGTGCCCCCAGCTGAGTTGAATCCAGCCTAGTCACAGTGCCCCCAGCTGAGTTGAATCCAGTCTAGTCACAGTGCTCCCAGCTGAGTTGAATCCAGTCTAGTCACAGTGCTCCCAGCTGAGTTGAATCCAGCCTAGTCACAGTGCCCCCAGCTGAGTTGAATCCAGTCTAGTCACAGTGCTCCCAGCTGAGTTGAATCCAGCCTAGTCACAGTTCCCCCAGCTGAGTTGAATCCAGTCTAGTCACAGTGCTCCCAGCTGAGTTGAATCCAGTCTAGTCACAGTGCTCCCAGCTGAGTTGAATCCAGTCTAGTCACAGTGCTCCCAGCTGAGTTGAATCCAGTCTAGTCACAGTGCTCCCAACTGAGTTGAATCCAGTCTAGTCACAGTGCCCCCAGCTGAGTTGAATCCAGCCTAGTCACAGTGCTCCCAACTGAGTTGAATCCAGTCTATCTCTTATTGTTGTCCACCCATGTGGAAACATACATTGTTGATCTCTGACTCTTTTTTTCCATCAACTTTTTTCATCAAGTGTGGTTTTCATTATCATAATAAACCTCTTGGTATGACAGAAATATTTGAACTATCTGCCCATCATATTTTCATTACTTCTTTTTCAAGTCTCAGTTGATTTGGTACTTATGTGTTCTTTTTTCTGTTATTGAAATGTACACATTTCCCATATACTGTGAATTTCATGGACAGAAATGGAAACTTTTGAATGCATAGTAGTGGTTGCCTCCTGCAAGACATTTATCAACTTGTTTAGTGGTTTCCTCCCGCAAGACATTTATCATCTTGTTTAGTGGTTTCCTCCTGCAAGACATTTATCAACTTGTTTAGTGGTTTCCTCCTGCAAGACATTTATCAACTTGTTTAGTGGTTTCCCCCTGCAAGACATTTATCAACTTGTTTAGTGGTTTCCTCCTGCAAGACATTTATCAACTTGTTTAGTGGTTTTCTCCCGCAAGACATTTATCAACTTGTTTAGTGGTTTCCTCCCGCAAGACATTTATCAGCTTGTTTAGTGGTTTTCTCCTGCAAGACATTTATCAACTTGTTTAAAGTCCTGACTGTCAGTGCTGCATTAAACAGATGCATGAAGTGAATGAATATGTAATAGGTTTGTCATAGTTGATAAGCCAGACTAGAGATCAACATCAGCAAGCGTATGTGAATATGTAGTAGGTTTGTCACAGTTGATAAGCCAGACTAGAGATCAACATCAGCAAGCATATGTGAATATGTAGTAGGTTTGTCACAGTGATAAGCCAGACTAGAGATCAACATCAGCAAGCATATGTGAATATGTAGTAGGTTTGTCACAGTGATAAGCCATACTAGAGATCAACATCAGCAAGCATATGAAACAGTCTGTCAAGTTACACTGTTTTTGATAGATTAATGTACCCAATATTCATGTTATAAAACAATTTGTTATGTCATTCATGGCCAAACCACTACTACTACTACTACTACTACTACTACAATTACTACTACTACTACAATTACTACTACTACTACAATTACTACTACTACTACTGCTACTACTACTACTACAATTACTACTACTACAATTACTACTACTACTACTGCTACTACTACTACTACAATTACTACTACTACTACTACTACTGCTACTACTACTACTACAATTACTACTACTACTACTGCTACTACTACTACTACAATTACTACTACTACTACTACTACTGCTACTACTACTACTACAATTACTACTACTACTACTGCTACTACTACTACTACAATTACTACTACTACTACTACTACTGCTACTACTACTACTACAATTACTACTACTACTACTGCTACTACTACAATTACTACTACTACAGTTACTACTACTACTACAACAACTACTACTACTACTACTACTACTACTATTACAACTACTACTACTATTACTACTACTACTACTATTACTACTATTACTAGTACTACTACTACTATTACTACCACTACTGCTACTACTTCTTCTTCTAGTCCTTCTCCTCCTCCTCCTCTTCCTTCTTCTTCTTCTTCTTATTATTACATTTTCAGACATCGACTTGTATATTTTTGAAGTAGTAGGTCATACTTGTCTTCTGTGTTGTCCATATGCTGGGCAGTCCTGCAGTATTTTGTCTGCTGTCATCTTACTGGTGCCACATGCACACTTGTCAGTTGATCCTATCTTGAATTTGTTGTACAGATGGTATCTTAGCCTGTTGTGCCCACTAAATGTCCTCAGGATGATGAGATGCTTTCCCACCTGGCAGCCTTTGTGAGGCAGGGAACACAGATCTGTTTGCTTAAAAACTCTGACCTACTTCTGTAGCCCAGAAACCTGTAGCAATCGACACTAATTGTAATTGTTATTTTTGTAAAATGTAATGTCAGGTTGGTGGACGGATGGGGACATGGAGATGGGTAACAGGGTATGAGGAAAATCTGCTGTGAAACCAGTGAATCCAGGACGTGACAAGCCTATGGGTCTTTACAACAATGGCTGTCAGAATGATGTAAATAAAACAGAGCCAGCAGACTATAGATGGCAGAGAATGGATATCATTGAGGCACTCATTGGATTCCTCATCCCAAAGTTGGACTGTCTCCGTGCCGTCCGGCCAGCCAGCATTGCATGCTGGATCTGACATGGAGAAGGGACTTAAAGTACAGCCACCAGAGGCTGGAAAACAAAGTTTTGGCCAGGCCAGCCTACACCAGTGTCTTTTATGGCAGTCCGAGCAAGGCCACAGTCTGCTCTAGCAAGGAAAGGTTCTGAAGTCAGAGGTACCCAGCCAAAAGATGCATCACAAAAATCAGGGTACCACGCATCATCGCCAGTGTGCGTACAAAGAAGAAGAAGAAGAAGGTGATGAGTTACTTTTCTCAGAGCATTAACTAAGGCACATGAAAAATAACCTTCAGATGCAGCAGGATTCAAGGGAGTTTAATAAGGTGACGTACATCCCACTTCCGTTGTCTTGAGATGGTAGTTCGCTATTATCTGCACAACTAATTCACTCCAGAGAACAATTATGTGCCTTACTGTGCCTCATGGCACAGAAGATGCAAGTAGAGATTAATTACCACAGATCCACTTGATGAACTGTAGGTCGGTGAATCTGCTTGCAATAATTGCTGAAAACTTGCTTTGTTTTGTTTCTCTGTAGTCAACATTTGACAAAAAACAGCATGGAGGAAGTGGCAGGACTTGAGGACATCCCTATAACCACGACAGCACCTCCATTTTCTGTGGTGACAGTTCCACCATGCCAGTGGATTTTATATAGGGACATTAAGTCATCAGGGTATGTTTAGTTTCTGTTTTTTTGTCATATGTAGAGTTCATACAGGGACATCTTGAGTTAAGGTTATGTTTTATATAGTTCATACAGGGACATCTTGAGTTAAGGTTATGTTTTATATAGTTCATGCAGGGACATCTTGAGTTAAGGTTATGTTTTATATAGTTCATGCAGGGACATCTTGAGTTAAGGTTATGTTTTATATAGTTCATGCAGGGACATCTTGAGTTAAGGTTATGTTTTATATAGTTCATGCAGGGACATCTTGAGTTAAGGTTATGTTTTATATAGTTCATACAGGGACATCTTGAGTTAAGGTTATGTTTTATATAGTTCATGCAGGGACATCTTGAGTTAAGGTTATGTTTTATATAGTTCATGCAGGGACATCTTGAGTTAAGGTTATGTTTTATATAGTTCATGCAGGGACATCTTGAGTTAAGGTTATGTTTTATATAGTTCATGCAGGGACATCTTGAGTTAAGGTTATGTTTTATATAGAGTTCATACAGGGACATCAGTGAGTTAAGATGTTTTATATAGAGTTTATACAGGGACATCTGTGAGTTAAGGTTATGTTTTATATAGAGTTCATACATGTCTATTACAGGTATGTTATTTACAATAACATCAGAGACTCAGGGTTTGTTTGCTGTGTTTTGTAATTTGTTTACAGTTACATCATTATATCAAGTCTTTAGTTTATATCAGTGTTATTTATGTTTATTTTAATGATGAAACTGATGTCTGCCTCATCATTTCTTGAGCTAATTGGTGTCTTGATTCCCAGTCTAGCAGAGAAACATGTGAACCAAGGCTCACAGCATTTGAAGTGAGGTCAGCTTAAAGGAAAAAGAAACATTTTTTTGTTTTGATATTTCTTTGTCAGTTAAAGCTGGGTCGTCACAATGTGCAAATGGCCATGAGTGATATCTGCTTCAGGGAGGATCTCTCACATACTGAGTCCAGCTTTTTGTAACATTTGATTTGACTGCTAATACACTTTTAGTTTCCATGAGGTAGTCTTGTCTCAGTTTGCTAAGCTGAGTTATTGACCATGTAATGTGCTTTCGTGAGTACTGTCCACTTTGTTATGTTATGTATTGCTTTATTCAGAAGGGAAATTTGTATTAGGAGGACTGAAGGTAAAACAGATGATACAGTTATCAGGGCCAGCAGATCGGGGCAGAACAAGACTCCACTCTGCTTCATCTTCCTAAAGAACAGATTGTTGTGTAACTTCACACAGGTCATCTTGAATCTAGGAATTAGCATAATCTCTTTGGGGGCAGGCCCATGCATGGTCTTCTGTCTGTTTCAGCAACCGCCGAAGAGTATGGACACTAACTGTGCCAGTCAGCTGTTTGTTCTGGCAACCTCAGATTCTACCAGCCAGCCAGCTGGCTCTTCCTTCCATCCTCCTCACACCTCTGTCCTTCATCTTCTGTAGATATACATCATCAACACGTGCCCTTTCCTCTTGCACCAGTTCCCCAGCCACCAACTTCAGTATATCTGTCTTGTCCATTGAAATCATACCTGTTGCATTAGCATTTCAGGCAAATTGATTGGCTACCTCATTGTCTCTCACTTCTGCATGCTTCGGGCAATATATCCACGTCAGCCGGGTGACACTGGATTTTCCCAAGTGCTGAACCCATTCATGATGTAGCAAGCCACTTTCTGTCTTGTGAAGCATGCTTTGAGAGTCTGTCACCACCACCAGCGTGTGTATCATCCTGTTGGACTAGCCAGGACAGAGCCTTGGTCACTGCTTCAAACAGGCCAACATGGCAAAAGTTCACATGCACCACGGTGGTGGAACATGCTGAGAGGTCAGATTGTCAAGTCTGTTTGGGGAATTAAAGCCTCAGTAACTCATTCACCCAGCAGTGTAATGGATCTGGCACAAGACCTTTACTGCATCATCTTTCAAGAGTTTTATGTTCACTACTACAGCAAAATCAGACTCTAAGAAAAAAAAAGCTAAAGAGAAGAATTGATGCAGCAGAAATATGATTCTGCAGAAGACTAGGTCATATAACATGGAGATTGAAAAGAACAATTGCACATGTTTTAGAATGGCTTGAAGCACAACATGGACTTCTCAAAGAAGTAAGGATGGAGAAAACAAATACTTTGGCCATGTCAAAAGACATAACAACATACTGAAGACCATGCTGGAAGGAAAGGTGGAAGAAAAAAAGAGGTGGATAAAGATGTAGATGAAAAGATAGCATGAGAATGGACAGGACACAGACTGGTTGAATGCGAGGCAAGGGAGCAGGGAAACTGGAGATTCATTACTGCTAACCTTTGTTCTGAAGAGGGCACATGATGATGATGATGATGACGGCAGCAAACAGCCATAACTGGTGCAGCATCACCATGAACATCGGTTGTTTTTTTTTTTGTTTTTTGTTTTTTTTTTTACTCTTCAAGTTTTTGTGTGTTATTTTTCACAAATATTTCATGTTGCTTTCAGAGTCAGAATCTGGGATGTTATTATTTTCATACCCAATGGCCTGTTCATGCTGTTTTTGTTGTTCACCTTGAGAGATGCCATCAACAAGCTACGAGTGTCCAGCACTCCAGTGTTCACAGCCTTTTATGGACTGGTCAGTTTTCTTGCTTTTGTTCACACATCTGTATCAGTTTTATTCAATTTTATAGCAGTGATGTTTAACCCCATGATGCCAAGTTCCATCAAAAATGGGAATTTCCAGATTTTTTCCCCTCGAAATGCTAGTGCAGTGGAATCATGGTTCTGTTAGATCAGTAGTGTAAGCTGTTTAGATCTTTCAGCTATGCCAGGATGGATTAATGAAGTGTTTAAAAGATCTTTTTTCATCATCTTTTTTAAAAGAAAATAGTCATTGATATGAAATTAGGGTCACAGAGGTCCTGAAAGGTCTCTGAGGCTTGCCAGTATTTTGTATTATATGTTGTATGTGTAAATGTATGCTCTCTTCTTTCTCTGATTCTTTGTCCTGTATGTTTTTGTATGAATAAGATATAAGTTGAAATGCTACAATTGAGTATTCTGGTAATGAATACCTTTTACCTACTTTTTTTTTTTAAACTTGACATGTAATCTTATATCCACGTCATGTAAACCTCAGTTTTCCCATCCTCTCTGTCCATTTCACAGAATGCTTTAGCTGCCATGTAAACCTCAGCTTTCCATCCTCTCTGTCCATTTCACAGAATGCTTTAGCTGCCATGTAAACCTCAGTTTTCCCATCCCCTCTGTCTGTTTCACAGAATTCTTTAACTGGTGTGTAAAGCTCAATTTCCCCAAAGTTACCTCTTTAAGAGTTTTAAAAAAAAATGAATTACAGACATACTTCAGAGATGTTTGATTCAGTCCCAGCCCGTTGCAATAAAGCAAATAATACAATACAGCGAGTCATGTCTGTTTTGTTTTTTCTTCCAGATGCATATAAAAACCTAAAATCATGTTTATAGTATAGTCTATTAAGTGTGATATAGGCCAGGTCTAAATAAACAGTGTAATGTAAAATTAACAATACTTTATTGCTAAAAAATGTTAATCTTCATCATGTGAGCCTTCACTGAATTGTAATCCTTTTTTGTGTGGGGGGGAGGGGTCCTCTTGGTTTGGTGTTGATAGTTGTTGTTTATGACCATGGTGAGGTTTGCTGAAGGTTGGGGTGGATGTGAGTTTCTTAAGATAACAGTGGAGCTCGCTGCATTGACTGATACTTCCTTCCATGTAGGATTCCTCTGAAGCATGCAGTAGCATTTGATACCATTTTACTCACAGTAGAGCGTCTTTCAGAACTGGGATTACTCCTGTGAAAAACTTGCTGCTGCTTCTGTATTCCTTTTGTAATATTCCTTATTGCTCTTTCAGCACTATTGTGCTTAAATCATTTCTAGCTTTTCATTTAAAGTGAGAGACATGCAACTCTTCCTTTCACTCGCACACTTAGGGGCCATTGTATGGTTCAAAGGTTCAGAATCAGACTCCGATGTCACTGCATTCAGGACAGCCCCATATATTCTCCGCCGCATGCCACAGCATCCATCCAAGAGTGTGTTTGCTAATAGTTCCCATCAAGTGTTGGTTCTTTATGATGTGTTTTCTGCCACACAGTTCAGATTTCCTGACATCATCCTTAATTTGTCCAGGCTCCAGCAGCCGCTTCACTATTACATTGTTCTTCCATTCCCGCTCTTCGTTTTCCCGCACCTTTCCAATACGGCTTTAGCACTGTCGCTCTTGTCCATTCTCAGCCTGCTATTTATTTTAGCCTGTCCAGTAAGTCTGTCTGCCACTTCATTGCCATGTACTCCCATATTCCCTAGACAATAAAGCTACGTAAGGATCCTCACAGTTCACTGGTTAAACAGATGAACCCATTCTTTTCCAAGCAGTTTTTTTTCTCAGTCTTACAAAGCATACTTTGTGAATCCTGAATTTCGGTTTACATGGTGACCTCAAAGGCTCCCAGACCTTGTGCCACTTGTCTTCCATTGCTGTAGACAAGAAAACCCCAACCACTTCTTCTGTTCCGTTTTATATTTTCTATTGCCGCTGTATGATTATTAATAGGCCCAATTTAAATATAATAACATTGGAAAAGTTTGAAATATTGCAAGAATTGGTAGAATGTGGCATGAAACATGCAGACACGGTAAACAAAATGGTGCCATTCAACTCATTCATTGCAGCGTTAGCGTTAAAAAACCTTTGGACAAAGAAGGTGCCTTGTGAAAATCTCACACACAAATCACTTGAAAAAGCTACAGTGTCTGTGAAAGATAGTAAAATGAAGCACAATCAAGTGAGGTATTCCTGTATCTGAAAATATTATAAAAATAACATTATATACATATATAATAATAAAATAATAATAATAATAATAAAATGTATCCCTTCATATTGAACTGGATGTTGATTAACAGTTCAGTCAAAGCTTACTTCTCCTTGTAACATCATGCATCTCACATCCTTCCCATACTGTCAGACATCACATAGGGCTCATATTGTAAGTTCGCCACATTTTTCGTTTTCGACAAGTTTTTCAATCTTGTCAGGGGATCTTATGCTCACAAATTACCCTCTCTCAAAAATGTTCTCTTAGAGTTTCACATAGTCGACCTCTTGTCCTGTTGTGTCCCATTTGATAGCCTGTTTTGGGATTCTCTGATTGCACATGACAGCAGCAAATTCTCACCACTTCCCGTGTTCGCAGTCAGATGTTACTGATTCGTTATGGTATTGCCTGCTACAAATAGAAAAAAAAATAACGTCATGTTGTTTGGGTCGCACGCATGAGGGTTAATATACAGAGAAGAAATATAAATATATTTTTTACAGTTTTAACATAGACTGGCTTATATTTTTACATAGATGAGAGTTAATATTACGTTGTTTTCCTTATGTAGGTACTCTGTGTTTGTGCGATCAGTGTTTTACGATGTGTTGTGTCTATGACTGTGAATGCTGCATTGCCTGTTGGAGACTACACAGACAAGGTTTGTTTTTTTCTTCTTTATTAATTTTTTTTTTTTTTTTACCTTGAATGAGAAAACCATGAACATTTTTTTCATATTTTTTGGAGTTTAAGATTTCATGAAAATGTGTTTTCTTGTCTTGTTTTTTTAAGTTGTTTTGTAGTCTTCTTTTAGAGAATGTGTTGGTCTGCCAGAAGTATAGATATAATAGAGTGATGGGATGGTTATCAGGTTCAGTCCACCAGGAGTATAGATATACTAGAGTGATGGGATGGTTATCAGGTTCAGTCCACCAGGAGTATAAATATACTAGAGTGATGGGATGGTTATCAGGTTCAGTCCACCAGGAGTATAGATATACTAGAGTGATGGGATGGTTATCAGGTGGAGTTTTGGTCCACCAGAAGTATAGGTATACTAGAGTGATGGGATGGTTATCAGATGGAGTTTTGATCCACCAGAAGTATAGATATACTAGAGTGATGGGATGGTTATCAGGTGAAGTTTTGGTCCACCAGAAGTATAGATATACTGGAGTGATAGGATGGTTATCAGGTCCAGCATTGGTCCACCAGAAGTATAGATATACTAGAGTGATGGGATGGTTATCAGGTTGAGTTTTGGTCCACCAGAAGTATAGATATACTAGAGTGATGGGATGGTTATCAGGTGGAGTTTTGGTCCACCAGAAGTACAGATATACTGGAGTGATAGGATGGTTATCAGGTCCAGCATTGGTCCACCAGAAGTATAGATAAACTAGAGTGATGGGATGGTTATCAGGTACAGTGTTGGTCCACCAGAAATGACAGAAATGATGCTAAGAAAGTTAGCAGTATAATTAGCCAGAAGGACTTCATCAGATCCTCTTATGTGCTTCCAAAGAAAGGAAGAAAGTTGTGATTCTTATGTGTTATATATAGCCATTACATATACTCTCTCACTTGCTTCCATATCAGTGCAGAAAAGAGAGAACACTTAGTATGATATCATTCTAAAGCACATAGTTTGTGCCATTGTAATGAAGAAGTAGACAAATGTTATAGAAAAAAAAAACTTGTAGCTAGAAAACATTTCTCTCCTTGCTGAGATTCTGTCTCATAATCATCATCATCAGTGTCCTGTGCTGCCTCCTCTTGGAAGGTTGACTTTAATGATCCTCATCTTGCGTCCTGTCTCATTTTTTGTTCTGTTTCTCTGGCAGTGATTTTATAGAGCAATGTAATGTTATAATTTATCAGAAATCACATTGTTATGTAAATGTTGAACTGACTCCAGCATGTTCAATGTTTTGCAGTCGCTGTGGTTGGTTCTGAGATTTTTCCTGCTGGCTACAGAGCTGTCTGTGGTTATCTTCGGAGTGGCTTTTGGTAAGTTCCATTTTGCCAGGGTTTGATGTTATGATTTTTGATGCATAAAAGAGACAGTGGATGCATCAGCAGCAGGGCATCTTGCTTACAACTGAGAGGCCTACAGGAGTGCTGTTAGGGAGGCAAAGTTCCGCAATGGACATGCAAATGACTGAATGAAAAGAGACAGAGTTGGAGTATGCTCTCTGACAGTACTTCACCACATGCACTATCGGGCACAGCTTCTTCTTGCAGGTCACAGCTAAATGCTCCCTTTTTTGTCCTTTATTTTTTCCACTCCTATTTGATGTATATCATTGATGTAAATGTATGTTTTCTCTTCTTTTCTTATCACTTTGTCATGTATGTTTCTGTATGATTAAATAATTGAAATGTTACATCTGTATGCTCATTAAGTAATAAAGCTGTTACTACATTATACTGTGTTTTAAATAGCTTTACATTCAGTCATTGGAGAATGGTTAATGTAATTTGTTTATAAAACCATTGTGTGAAATATTTTGTGTGAATGAAAGTAGGTGATAAACAGATGTTAGAATAGTGTTTACTTGTTTATGATTGTATTCATTCTGTGGTGACGGATACTACCACTGAGGCTCTGCCATTTTATGTGGTCCTTGATGTTTCTAATCATATTGGTTGCCTTTCTTGTTAACCTGGTCAGATGTATACTAGTTGCCTTTCTTGTCCAGTGCAACCTGTTCCAATGTATATTATTTGCCTTTCTTGTTTAGTGCAAACTGACCCAATGTGTATTATTTGCCTTTCTTGTCCAGTGCAACCTGATCAGATTTTTTTTTTTTAAGGGTAATCCTATTTTTGGTATTTGCTTTGAGCTTTCTTGTGATTGTCAGATTATATAATGTATGTCCTTGTACAGTATGTTATACCAGAATTCAGTGTGTAAAACATTTGGGTACACACTGAATGTGTTAAGGATTGTAACTATAGTAGCTGGATCTGGGAAGAAGTCAAATCCTGTCAATGTTTAGTTAGCACCCACTACAGCAAATCATTTCCACAACTTTTCACCCAGTTAGATTAGACCTGTAACCATAGGTCCATTCCTTGGCAAACTTTGCATCGGTTTGTAATTTTTATAGTAACTATTATCCATCCAGGTGTTTAATTTAAAACATCTATACTGGCAGCAAGAAGCAGCAGTTCGAGTTGAAAATAGAATTGGAAAATATCAACCTATAAAACAAGGGGTGCGATAAGTATGTGTACTATCTCCAGATCTTTTTTCTCTGTACAGCGAGAATATTCTAAGAACGATCATCACAGAACCAGGCATAAAAATTGGAGGATACAATATTAACAACCTTCGGTATGTTGACGACACAGTACTGATAGCTGAGAACCAACAAGACCTGCAAAATCTCTTGGATAAAGTCGCCAAAGAAAGTGAACAGAAAGGCCTTACTTTGAACATCAAAAAGGCAGAGACTATGGTTATATCTAAGAAACAGAATCCACCAACATGCAGTATTAAATTAAACGGAAATATTCTAAAGCAGGTGCAGAAATTCAAATACCTTGGAGCAGTAATAACTTCAGATGGGAAATGCAGAACAGAAATTAGGAACAGAATAGGCCAAGCAAAGACTGCATTTCAGAGAATGAGAAACATGTTAGCTAACACATCTTTATCAATGAATGTTAGAAAACGAGTCCTAAAATGCTATATAGAACCTATCTTGTTATATGGAAGTGAATCATGGACAATAGGCAAGTCTGCACAAAAATCATTGGAAGCAGCAGAAGTGTGGTTTACTAGAAGAATGTTGCAAATCCCCTGGACAGCAAAAATAACTAATGAAGAATGTATGAGAAGAGCTGGAGAGACAAAAAACCTTGTCAAAAAGATAAGAAAGAGACAATGTACTTTCATAGGACATGCAATGAGAAGAGGGGGCATTGAAAATATTATAACAACAGGAAAAATAGAAGGAAGAAAATCAAGAGGAAGACCAAGAGAAATGATACTGGACAGTCTGACGGGATGGTGTGAGAGGAGATCACCAAATGAACTGATGGCCTGCATGAAGCATCGTGTACTCTGGAGAAGCATAATAGCCAACGCCAGTCGGCACGGCATCTGATGATGATGATGCCTGTTAAAATTCTTAGTATAAGTCTGTCCTGGTTCTTAGCTAAAATAAGATAATGATTTGGACAGCATACCTAACAAGCAAACCTTATACTTGTCTCATTTTGTCCAGTGTAAGCTGGTCCAGTATTTATTGGTTGCCTTTCTTGTCCAGTGCAACCTGGTCCAATATTTATTGGTTGCCTTTCTTGTCCAGTGCAACCTGGTCCAATATTTATTGGTTGCCTTTCTTGTCCAGTGCAACCTGGTCCAATATTTATTGGTTGCCTTTCAAGGAAAATACAGTACCCTAAAACACAGAAATGAAACATTTATGAGGTCTTTCCTCTGTAACCAGGACTCTTAAACTGATCAAGACCCATCCTCAGTTTTGCTGAGTTCTACCTGGAAACAGATTGTGTGACAATAATATTCCAAACAGAGGTCCGGGGGGGGGGGGGGGGGGGGGAGGGTAATGCGTAATGATTAGCACATTGGTGGAGTTGGCTGAGTGACCTGGTGCCGCAGGAGGGCATTATCCCATCTTCTGTGTTGTGTAGTTTGTTATAATCTTCATCTGTCATCTTCATTTATCGTCATCATCATCATCGAGCAGAGGAGCAAAATGTAACATTTATAGCATTTGGAACAAGCACTGAAACTACTTTTTTCTAGGAGATAAAAATGTTGATTGGATGCTGTTTGGATTTGTGGTTAGTAATACGGTCTTCTTGATGTCATCGTCTTGTTTTACCCACTTGTCTCTTGCCTTCCCAGGTCACCTGGACAGCCGCACCAGTATACAGAGAATCTTGATTGTGACCTTCACAATAGCTCTGGCCTACTCCATCATCCAGGTATTCAGACCAAATATAATGGACAGTTAGTTAGTCGATGGATCATCCTCATTGCTCATTGGACGATTAGTCCATAAGTGCTCCGATCCCATCTTCAGTATTTCCACCAGTGTTTGGCGGCTGACGATACCAGTTTGGTGTTGATTAACCAGTCTTCTTTGCTTCTAGATGTAGCACTCTTGTCAGGTCGCTCCGTGTATGACCGTATGTTCCAGCAATCTGTTCATAAAATGGAAAATGTTACTATACTCCAAACTCTTGGAACCAATCTGGGAAAAATGTAATGATGAATTACTGTAGTTACAAGATGACAGGAATATTTGAGATTGGAACAAGAAAGTAATCAACTTTGTACTGAAACTGAAAAATTTACATTTCATGCATTGAAGGAGTTTGAAATGAAACTACAGTTTGTTGGAAGTTGTATGAAATGAAACTACAGTTTGTTGGAAGTTGTATGAAATGAAACTACAGTTTGTTGGAAGTTGTATGAAATGAAACTACAGTTTGTTGGAAGTTGTATGAAATGAAACTACAGTTTGTTGGAAGTTGTATGAAATAAATAGGGGTAAAGCAAGGTAAAATCCCCGTTTCCTCGCCATAAAGACATATTGGGGATATGGTGTTAGGCCCATATTTCCAAAGACCTTCGGCACATGAAGGTGTGATGTTGTCAGTATAATGCCTGACTGTATTTACCTTCCCATATTTCTCTGGTACCTATTTTTAGAGGCTGGGTAGACCACAGGGCCCATTCTGGTGTGGTGGTACCAGAAAAAAAAAATCCCCACTGCTGCGTCTTCAGTCTGGTACCATCATATTGGTAGACCAAGTGCCTGGCCACTGAGCCAACCAGGCCACATCTGATGCAAGAGTATCCCACGGTTCAGAGTCAGTAACTCTTCAGTAAATGGAAGAAGCAACTGAAATGCAACAATGAACCAGATCCAATACACCAACTACAAATACATCAACAAACCATCCTCTTTCGCATAAGGACAGGGCATTGCAGACTGCTAAGCCACCTACATCGACTTAAAATGTTGACACAGATTAGTGTCCATGTGGCAGTGGAGTCCAGACTCCAGAACATATCCTTCAAGAGTGCCCAAACCATGCAGACCTGAGGCATGAGACATGGCCAGAGGACACAAGCTTGGGGCAAAAGCTTTTGGGGGTTCTATCAGGATCTGGAGAGGACTGCGGGCTTTGCCAAGTCAACAGTGATCAGGATCTAATGTGACCAACAACCTCGAACGCAGAAGAAGAAGAAGAGTCAGTAACTCATGATGCATTTCCATCTGTAATGGTTGATGGTAAATATTTGTCAGAATGTTTTATGCCCTCACATTTCATTTTCATCTCTGAAACACATATAGACATTATCCATTATTTTACTGAATGCTGAATGGCTTTGCAAACATCTTTTTTTTTTTTTTAAATTGATGTATTTCAATAAACTCTTGAGATTCCATTTACCAGTATTTTATGTTTATTATTTCTTTTACCAGGGTGCTTTGGAATTTGTGTATTGCCACCCAAACTTTTCCAGTGACGGTGACTGTAGTGGTAATGTTACGAGCACGGACAACTTTGACTTGTTTGCTCACGGAGGGATGGTCTTTTTGTTTACTACTTCCATTTTCTTTTTCCTGGTAAGTGCACTCCAGATTGTCTGCTTTTTTTTAGTAGGAAGGAAGTGGCAAAATCAGGATAAGATGTGAAAACATCCAGGTTTATACAGGATGAAGTGTGAAAACATCCAGGTTTATATAGAATGAGGTGTGGAAACATCCAGGTTTATACAGGATAAAGTGCGGAAACATCCAGGTTTATACAGGATGAAGTGCGGAAACATCCAGGTTTATACAGGATGAAGTGCGGAAACATCCAGGTTTATACAGGATGAAGTGCGGAAACATCCAGGTTTATACAGGATGAAGTGCGGAAACATCCAGGTTTATACAGGATGAAGTGCGGAAACATCCAGGTTTATACAGGATGAAGTGCGGAAACATCCAGGTTTATACAGGATGAAGTGTGAAAACATCCAGGTTTATACAGGATAAAGTGTGGAAATATCCAGGTTTATACAGGATGAAGTGTGGAAACATCCAGGTTTATACAGGATGAAGTGTAGAAACATCCAGGTTTATACAGGATGAAGTGTGGAAACATCCAGGTTTATACAGGATGAAGTGTGGAAACATCCAGGTTTATACAGGATGAAGTGTGAAAACATCCAGGTTTATACAGGATAGAAGTGTAGAAACATCCAGGTTTATACAGGATAAAGTGTGGAAGGTCAAGATAGCCATACGTAAAACTGACTAGTAATCCTGTATGGCTCTGAAACATGAAGTATGACAAGGCAAAAGAAAAAAAAAGACATTTAGAATGTTTTGAGAAGAGTGTTGAGAATAATTTGAACTCCCATCAGAGAATATAAGAGTAGAGTAAGGAGAGTCAGAACCAACAGAGAAATTGATAGTTTATGCTGGGGGCCACTAATTACCTCCCCTATGAAAGCTGACAGATTACGAAGACTGTGTCATGTAGAAAGAACACGAGAGACCAAACTCACGTATGGACAGGAGATGGAAGAGACAAGACCAAGAGGCAGACCCAGGCAGGGATGAAGAGACAATCTGGAAGACCTTAGAAAACTTGGAGAAAACAACTGAAGAAAGAGAGTCAGGAACAGAGATGACTGGAGCAGCAGCTGGGCTTGAAAGCTGGGAATGCAGAAGAGAGAAAGAGAGAGACTGGCTCAAAATAGAAAGCATTTACTTCTAGGATGGAGCACATGGCCAGAGTTACACTAAACAATCTACCTGCGGTGCAGTAAAGAAAAGAGAATAGAATGGATTAGTGCTGTGAACTTTGGACAACACATGACCTTACAACAGGCCACATGTCTTCATAGAACAATAGGCCAATCTTGTCCCCGTCCATCTCTTGATGTTGTCCACCCAACAATGTTGGTGTCATCCTTTTGTTCTTTTCCCTTTGAACTTCCCCTCAAGAAGGGTCTTCAGTATAGTATTGTGTCACTTGACATGCCTAAAGTATTTTAGTTGTATTGTTTTTATGGTTTTCAATATGTCCCTTTTCACTTCTAGTTGGTTTAGCACTTGTTTGTTTGTTTTCTTTTCTGTCCATGAGATGCGCTCTATTCTTCTAAGAGTTTACTGTCCCCTGCATAATCAGGACATTTTGGGTTAACTGTTATGTTCAGTGTCTTTTTATTTTATCTTCAGGTGTACACTGTGATCGTTGTGTTGCCGTTTACCAAGTTAAAGGACCGCTACTTATTGCCAAGTATGTCATCTCATGTTAAATAGTTTGTTAGTATATAGTGATAGTCTAAGCCAAAGTTTCTCTCTCTCTCTCTCTCTCTCTCTCTCTCTCTCTGTGAAATATTTACTGCAGCTCACTTTTCACTTCATATGCATGCAGGAAACTCTCTACTGCAGGGAGCAGAGCAACACAACTCCTTCAGATCATCAGAAGAAGTACACCCACCCCCCCACCCCAGACAAGTGTTTCAGCCCTATTACACTCCTGGCACCATAATTCGGGGGGGGGGGGGGGGAATTGGCCCTTCTGGGTCATGACTCCCAGAGGTCTTGTGAGTTGTTGCTTTTTTTTGTTCATTGTCCTGGAATTGCAGCAGTGATCTTTCAGTTGGCGCTGCACTTTGAAGTTCATCTTAGCGGTTTAAACCACTCCCCATCGCCCCACCATGAAATATGCAAATTCTGATAAAGTCACCAGCATAGGCAGACAAAAAAAAAAAGATGTTTTTCCTTTTTAGTTTATACAGTAGAGGTCACCACTGGAAACGAGTAATAAATGTGTAGCACGCAAAACGTTAGCCAGGAATGGCTGGCAGTATGTGACATGTGCAAAAGAGGCTTTTTTTCTTTTCTTATCTTGTACAACTAAAAATGACTTTTTAACCAACCTGTTTCGGACAAAAACAAACGCGTGTAGCTGAGTTCAGGGGTACATATGAGAGATTTTTCAGCCATGATCTCTCAGAACCCCTGCAGGTTCATCGTGGAGCCCAGGTTAAGAAAGCTTGGTCTAAGCTGTCAGGTGTGACATGAGCAAACAAAGGCAGTATGAAACTGATTGGGTGATAATAATAGATTAATGGTGGACTGATGCATAGACCACTGTTTCCTTTCTACTTTTGATATTAACACACCTATATAGACCATTGTTTCCTTTCTACTTTTGATATTAACACACCTCTATAGACCATTGTTTCTGTTCTACTTTTGATATTAACACACCTATATAGACCATTGTTTTCATTCTACTTTTGATATTAACACACCTTTATAGACCATTGTTTCTGTTCTACTTTTGATATTAACACACCTATATAGACCATTGTTTTCATTCTACTTTTGATATTAACACACCTCTATAGACCATTGTTTCTGTTCTACTTTTGATATTAACACACCTATATAGACCATTGTTTCTGTTCTACTTTTCATATTAACACACCTATATAGACCATTGTTTCCATTCTACTTTTCATATTAACACACCTATATAGACCATTGTTTCCATTCTCAGTCGCTCAGTCATCTGCATGTCCCTTGCGGAACTTTGCCTCCCTAACATTTTTCATATAGGCCTCTCAACTGTAAGCAAGATGCCCTGCTGCTGATGCATCCATTCGCAGATCATTGATGATATCTTGCAGCTGTCTTCACCTTGGTCTTCGTCTCTGTTTCCCATTATGTGCCCTTTCAAGACAGTCTTCTCTAAATTATCATGACGTTTAAAATGTCCAAAATATTTAAGTTTTCTCTTAAGCCAACCTTCTTCAATATTAAGTTCTTGTAGTATGGATATATTTGTTCTTTTGTGTCCATGATATTTGAAGGACTCTTATAGCATTTACATTCAAGGGCATTTATGTGTTTTGTTAAGTGTCCATTTAGCATAAGGCATATGTTGTGATGGGAAAGATACGTACTCTTAAAGATTTTATTTTTGTATTTCTGTTTGTTCCTTTCCATAGCTTTTTTAGTTGTTTTATTTTTTTTAAGAGCAATAGATGTCCTCCTTTTAATTTCCCTCATCGTATCTCCATTATTAGTTAGTAATGATCCAAGATTATAATCTAGTCTTCTGACTGGTTTCCATTCTACTTTTGATATTATTTAACACACTTATATAGACCATTGTTTCTGTTCTACTTTTGACATTATTTAACTTACTCACATAGACCAGTGTTTCAGATTTGTAAAGTTCAGATAATTTTTAGCATCATACATAGACTAATTATTTCAGCTCCTTAATAGGGGCGTTCAGAAAGTAGTGCACCACATCATTTTCTGGGTTCAGAGAATCAATAAGTGGAGATAAGGAGTTGCTTGATTGGCCACGCTGTGGACATCAAGCCACAGCCACCAAGGCAGAAATGTTGAAATGCGCTGAGGGCATTATTCTTACTGATAGGCGTATCACTACTCAACAATTGGCCTTAAAGTTGTCAGTCAGCAATGATGGTGCAAATGCAATGGCAAAAGCTCTTGGATTTTCTAAGGTTTGCTCAAGATGGGTTCCTCAAAGTCTCACAAATACCATCGATTGCAAAAGAAAGCAATTTCTTCTGAATTGTTGGAGCGCTTCAATGCTGAGGGAGAGAACTTTTGACTAATATCGTAACAGGTGACGAAACCTGGGCACAGCATTTTGAACCTGAGACAAAAAGACAGTCAATGGAGTGGCATCATCCACAATTACCACGAAGAATGAAATTCAAGACAACTGCTTCAGCTAGAAAGGTCATGATCACTGTCTTTTGGGACATTGAAGGTGTGATTCTTGTGGATGTTATGCCAAGAGGAGAGATAATCATTTCTCAAGCTTACATGAAGACATTGAAAAAATTCAATCAGTGTTTTCGCAGAGTTTGATCCCACAAGAATCCAGCAGACCTGCTTCTCCTTCATGACAGTGCACGCCCTCACACAGGAAGCAATCACCACCCCATCCACCCTATAGTCCCGATTTGGCACCCTCTGATTTCCATCTGTTTGGTCCACTTAAAGATGCACTCCGAGGGGTAAGATTTGAAGATGATGAAGGAGTGATTTGTGCACCAATACTCCGAAGGGTAAGATTTGAAGATGACGGAGTCTTCTTCTTCTTCTTCTTCGTTCGCTTCTACCACCAAAACCGCACTGTGATCCTACTGAATTTACACTTGTGGTCCTCATTAGGTCCCGTGGTCTCCTGTGTGGTCCCCGAAAGGACCACACGAGATCCACGGGAGGACCACAAGGGGTTCAGAGTATCGCAGGGCTTTAGCCTGTATTCTTGGTGGCTCTCTGAAGCGGATTGCGTGACACTGTGGTTTTCGTTGCACCAGTTTAGTCTAGAGTTGGACTTTCTCACCGGAAGACCTCGATGTGTTTAGAATATCAGTGCATCCCCGCTGGGTGAGAGGAGGTAGCCCACCCAGGCCAGAGTTGGACCTTCTCACCGGAAAACCTCGACGTGTTTTGAGATACCCGTGTATCACCGCCGGGTGAGAAGTGGTTGCCCATCCAGTCCAGAGTTGGACTTTCTCACCGGAAAACCTCAGCGTGATTAGGATACGCAAACATCCCCGCCGGGTGAGAGGTGGTTGCCAGTCTAGACTGCCCTGGTCCAGTGTCTCTGACTTCAGCATTTTGTGACCAGGATGGAGCTTTCGTCCAGGAGGACGAATCCTCGCCACTAGTGACTTCCACCCCTGGGTTGAGCCGGTTTAGGCATATTATCCCAGTATGGGCGTGTTTGGGACGTGACTGACCTCTAGAGCAGAGGTACTGTGACATGCATAGCCTTCAAGATTCACCCCTGGTGTGAGCCGGTTTAGGCAAAATTCACCAATATGGGTGTATATCAGGTGTGACCGACCTCTAGAGCGGAGGTGGCATGACATGTCTAGCCATCAAGTTCCACCCCTGGTGTGTGCCGGTTTAGGCATATTTCTCCAGTGTAGGTGTATTTCGGACGTGGCCGACCTCTAGAGCAGAGGCGCCGTGGTATGTATAGCTCTCGGAGTGATACTACTGGACATACCAGTTAAACTTCACTTTATCCTTTCCAACACCTTTTCACATCGGCGCCGCACAGCAACCTTTATTTCTTTTCCGCATTTTCTTCCTTGACCATGAGGAGCTTCACTCCACGCGTGGCATTCGAAGAGTCTCGCCAGCAGTGTCTTAACCTCTGGGACAAGCCGGTTCATGCATTTCACCCGATATGACTGCATTCAGGACGTGACCGACCTCCAGACCAGAGGTGCCGTGATTTGACTGTTTGCTTCGCTTTATCTTTTCTACCACCTTTTCCGCAGTGATGCTGCGCGGCAACCCCATTTGCACCATTCTTCATTGGCCGGGAGGAGCACCGCTCCACGCACGGCAGCTGAAGAATCTCGCCAACAGCGGCAGATGAGCTACCAAATGTGCCACTCATCTACCCTAAGTAACTGGTTTCAGGCGCCAGATATTCGCCTTCGCCCCTTCTCCTGTCAGTTTAAACAGTTCTGCCACGGGAAGGCCAGGAGCTGGACTTGACTGCCAGAGGCTGTGTGAGATGCATGCCATTGGAGTGGAGATCGAATTCTGCACCCCACCTCCGGCAATAACAGTCCTTAGAACCTGACGAAGGAGTGATTCGTGCAGCAATACTCCGAGGGGTAAGATTTGAAGATGACGAAGGAGTGATTTGTGCAGCAATACTCCGAGGGGTAAGATTTGAAGATGACGAAGGAGTGATTCATGCAGCAAAGAAACAGCTACATACTCAAGAGAAAATCTGGTACGAGCTAGGAATACGTGCACTTGTTTCACGTTAGCGTACAAGTTGAAGGGGATTATGTTGAATAATACCAATGTTTATATGACATATCCATGTATATTGTGTATAAATTTCATGCTGTCTGAATAAACAGCTCCCGAGAAAAACAATGTGGTGCATTACTTTCTGAACTCCCATCATAATATCAGATACATAACATCAAAGACAAACAGAAGAGCAGTCTGGAGATTCATTACAACAACTTCTGTGGGGAACATGACACAAGATGATGATATTTTGAAAATTCTGTAATAGTTTTACGGAGGCAGTGACTTTGCCCCACTTGTTTTAAGATCTTGGAGTGGATCAGTGGGTAGAGGAACAGCTCCAGAAGAGAGGATTTTGTTCCAGCCTAGCTCCCATCCCACCATGCTCTTATCATTTCATTCATATGCATGTCCCTTGCGGAACTTTGCCTCCTGTAGGCCTCTCGGTTGTGAGCAAGAATGCCTGCTGCTGATGCATCCATTTGCAGATCATCAATGATGTCTTGCAGCCATCTTTGCCTTGGTCTTCCTCTCTTTCCCATTATGTACCCTTCTGAGACAGTCTTCTCTGGATTATCATGATATTTAATGTGTCCAAAATATTTAAGTTTTATCTGTTTAATCTTCTTTACTAGCCAGCCTTCTTCAATATTAAGTTCTTGTAGTATTGATATATTTGTTGTTTTTTGTGTCCATGATATTTGAAGAACTCTTCTGTAGCATTTACATTCAAAGGCATTTATGTGTTTCTCAGCTGTTTTGTTAAGTGTCCAGGTCTCACAGGCATATGTTGCGATGGGAAAGATGCATGCCCTTATCAACCTGACAAAAAAATGGAGATCAACCGCTTGTGTTTGGGAACAAAGGCACTGATATGGTTAGTGGGTTCCTCATTGTCTGACAGCTGAACCCATGAAATATGAAGATTGTGATATTTCATAACTCTGTGACATTTATTTATAGGTAGAAATTTTCTTTTTTTTTAAAATTGCTTTACATTGATACGTTGTTTATTGTGTGCAGCCAAACGTTTGTTCTACTACTACTGTTCAAGTTTGGCCTGTCTGAACTTGTGTCAAGCTGTTGGAAGTATGCTCCTTTACAAGGGCATCGTGTCTAGTCTGTGGTAAGTCTTCTCATCGTTACATTAAAGGACTGCTCTTGTTTCCAGGTATATCATCTTATGCCAAATAGTTTGTTAATGCAAACTGTCATAATGAATTGGGATTAGGCCAAAAAAAATTGAAAAGAAAATGAATATATTCTAACATGTGATGGCCTGATAAAGATAGGTTGATGAGAAAATCTCTTGTCCAAAAGGCATTGATAATTATGTTTTCCTGTGTTGTATTTAGTCTTTGATTTTTCCCATACCACAAGCTCAGCTTGTCTGAACATTAGTTACATCCTGTGTATTTAATATGTTTGTATATTATAAAGAGGCTGAATGTAAAAGTTTTGTCATTTTAACTTTCCTTATTCTCTTTATATATTTATTACTCATGTGCTATACTGAATGTTTGAAAATTGTACGATAGATAAAGGGCAGAGTGTCAGACAGATCAAGGGCAGGATGTCAGACAGATAAAGGGCAGAATGTCAGACAGATAATTGGCAGAATGTCAGACAGATAATTGGCAGAATGTCAGACAGATAAAGGGCAGTATGTCCGACAGATAAAGGGCAGAATGTCAGACAGATAAAGGGCAGAATGTCGGACAGATAAAGGGCAGGATGTCAGACAGATAAAGGGCAGGATGTCCGACAGATAAAGGGCAGAATGTCAGACAGATAAAAGATGGCAGTGCTGGAGGACAGCAGGGACTTATCATGGTTGATGAACAAGAGCAGAGGTGAAGACGCTTGTCCGATGAGGTGGTCAGCGACCCGTAGCTGATATGCTAGCATCAGGGTTAGCAAACAGTAGCTGACCAAGACCCTGTCCCACCTCTCCGTGGTACCCCTAGTAACAGGCCTAACCTGGCCAATGGGGCAGGGCTCGCCATAGTCCCCATGGTGGTGGAGTCTGTTAAAGAAGCATTGCATACCTCCTGTTTTTTAGCTGTACTCCGGGACTGAAAAAAATAGCTGCTCCCACATCGATACGATTCTGTGCCTCAACATCTCTACAGCATCGGCTGCGAAGAACAACAGCTCACATTTACAGGGAGATCACACAAACAAACAAAGATGAACAAGAGCTGATCCTCTTCCATGTCCCCAGTCTTCTTCAATCTCCCTGGAACCGTGAGCCGGTGTTCTCGGCAGGCGATGTTGTGAAGATGTTGAGGCACAGCTTCTTGTTGAATTGGAAACTGGTTATGTCAGATGTTGTTTTTTTTAGTCCCTTAGTGGCACTTAAAGACAAAGAGTGTGCCGTGCATGTTCAGCAGATTCCGTCACCATGGAGACTGGTAATCCCTACATGGCCTGTTACTTGGGGTACCAACCAGTGATCACATTAACCGGCAATTGTTGGTAAATTATCAGTTAAAAAAAGAGAAAAACCAAAACTTTTTGAGGTCAGTGGTTACCATAACCTGTTTATATTATCGAAAACCTAATAAAAAGCAGCCAGGGAAATTGGGGCGAGAGGATAAAGGGGCTGGTAGGTTGATTTTCATGGAGGAAAGTCAGCCAGTTTTGACTGTGGTTCAACATGTAACCATTTTGTAAAGATTAATTTGCTCCCATATAAAGTAAGAAAATAATTTCACAGAAATGTTTACTTTCCACTGATGTTTAAAAATGTGTAAAGTACCTAGTGTTGTATTGAGAAAATCAGTATCTGAGAAAGTTCTTCATCCAAGGTGAAAGACAAGTACGGCTATACCGGTTTCCAAAAAAATCCTGTGGCGACCACCAGTACCAACATCATCTTGGTCAGCTGTGGGTTGACTATTGCCAGATCAGGCAGCATTTTCATCCTCTAATGTACTCCAGAGAACACTGTTATATCACTTCAGCCAGGCCAGAAGGCTGGAGTTCAGCATGACCTCATGATTGTGAGGCTGCTTCTAGGATCTGTTCTATGAAGAAAAAAATGCCTCTATAGTTTTTCTCCAGATCCAACTCATACATGTGTGTCATGGTCTTCAGGAATGGCTTGCAAAGTTATAATTTCTTAGTTTGTAGCAGCAGTGAGACCATCAGTTAACTAGAAGTGATATATACATCTCAGAGTCCCTACTGACAGGCGTAGGATATCATGTCCTTCCATAACCCTCAGTCCCTTGTGTGTCTCAACAAGCTTGTCACTGAGCATTTCCCCTGCCAGGATGCCAGACCGACAAACATCTTTTCTCTCTGACAGCCTCTATCACTTCTACCTTCCCTGCTGCCATTAGGTGCTCTAGCCCACTTCTCCTTCTCACGTGCCTCACAAATCTGGATTTTTTTTTTTTTTATCTTTGTTATAGTTTTACTTGTTTTTTTTTTTTTTTGTGCCTCTTTCAGAACATCCTCGTTTTTGATTTTCTTGCTGTCCATGGTACTTTTAGCATTCTTCTTAAGAAACACATTTCAGCTTATTCTAGCTAGTGATATACATTTTGTTATTTCAGTTTTAAGTTACACAGAGGCTGTATAATCATTGCTGTTTGTTTTATGTGCTGTGTTCTATTCATTGATTGTAACCACCTTATGTGTGTGTGTGTGTAATAAACATGATGAACCATCCTGTATGCCTCACTAGTGTTGAGAACTTTGTATTTGCTGGTGGGATCACATGAATTTCAAATGTTTGGGTGCTTTTTTGGTCTCTTTCAGTGTTGTTGATGTTACAGTTTCAAATATTTAAATGTTTTTTGGTCAGTTTCAGCATTGTAGATATTATAATTACATATGTTCAAAGTTTTTTTTTTTTGTGGTTTGTTTTAGTATTGTGGATGCTACAACTTACCTTTACTTCACATTCTACAATCCACTTGTGTATCTTGTCTTCTTGTGGGGATTCTTCAGGTGAGTTGTTTATCATTTCCTCAAATAATTTTTTTTTTTTGACAGTATGAAGTAAAACCCTGGTTTTGTTTTCTTGTGTTGAAAGAGTTTTATATTTTTGATAATCTGAAGCAAATTTCTGCTGATTGGATACGAATGGTGATATATCACAGGAACTTAGATATAGTCTCTATCATTGGTTTCTTCACTTGTCTCTTTTGAGTAGGAAGTTTTATGATTTAAGACCCTCACTATAGCACAGCAATTTGTCAACACTGAAAGGTATACGAGGAAGGAGACAAGACAACTAAAGCATCAACTGCAAAGGATATAAGTTTACATTTACAAAGAGATAGGCTCTTCGTTCTCTGTTCTTCCTCATAAATCATTTTATGCTTTCTGTAGTTGCATGTTTTTTTTTTAATGCCTATTATATTGAGCTTCTTTGTGAAGCAAAGAGGTATGGACGACTTGAGTAAAACCTAAATAAAGAATCCATTCTGATTGGTTATAGTCTAGTCTTGCATCACCCAAAGAGAAACCGGTTTAAGAAAAGTTACATTTATTTATGTGGCCAGGTTTTGATATCATTTAAGCCAGCACAGGCCATTTATCAGATAGAAGTCTTGAGGGAGCAGAAAGATTTCAGAAAACACATGCTGTCACGTAACAAGTTTAGCAAGTTGGAAGTCGCTGCTTACACACAGTAAATTGTTAGAGCAAAGTATGTAGGATTAGCCTTGAAAAACAGCAGACAAAATACTGCAGACATGGGAGAAAGATGAGAAAGAAAAATAGCAAGAAAATGACTATGACTTGAATCCCGGACAAGTAGGATGAGATAGTTAGTGGACAGATCATCCCCACTGCACATCGGACAGGTAGTCCGTAAGCACTCCCCATTATCTCCCCCAAGTATGTAATAATTGATGACACCAGTCCGATGTTGGTTTATCAGTCTTATTTGGCTACCTACACAGCACTCTCATCTCTCAACCTGTTTAACGTTGTGCTCAAGCAATCTTCCATCTCAGATTCACAGCTGTTGTCAAAAATCGTGATGCTGTCAGCCTCCTTGAGAGCATTTAGAATATCGGCCCAGTCCATTGCTCATCCGTTTTCCGCAGTAGCCATACTAGAAAGCCTGTCCGCTCTTTTAACTTTTACTCCCGTGTGTCCAGACACAAAGATGAACAGATTTTTGTCAGCCTTGACCTCCTTAGAGACTCCACCCACCGTAGGTTGCGCATATGCCTGACCATGAGAGGGCAGTGTACTATCAGCTCAGTGTACTGTCAGCTCAGTGTACCATTGTTTTGGGCTTATCTTATCTCACATACTTTTAAAAAGCTGATTTTTAAGTGTACAGAATGAGTAAACAAATCCCAAGCAGGAAATGGTCTTTTATTATTCACAAAGAATTAGAAACAGTATTACTGGAACAATTTTTATACTTTGTGTGATACATTGATATGTATGGTTCTCATGTGTATGCGTAAATTAGATGCTGCTGTATTAGTTGGAGATTATAAAGCTGCACTACATATTGTCCATTAAAAGTCGGAGAACAGTTATTGAAAAGTATATAATTTTGAATTGCTAACATAATAATTGAGTCACATTTGAAAACCAATTGACACATTACAGTTCAGATTAGCATTAATGTAAGTGTAATTAAGATTACATATTGTGTTTCTCAGAGTTTCTCAGGCGGGGATACAGTTCTCTTACAAGTGTCATGAAGACGTAATGGATGATGAACAGCTGAGTCTGCCATATAGTAATGGAGTGGCCAAGCAAGAAGACCATTCACCGATATATTCCTTTGACAGCACCCACTTTGATGTGCAAGTCAGTCACAGAAGCAGCAGTGCAGGCTCCATCCCCAGCTCCTCCCATGACCCGGGCTCCGTGTACCGACCAGCCTATTCACTTAACAGTGATGCCTATGACAGAGGGGCGTCTGATACCTGAATATTGATCTGGAAGACTTCCGAGCCTTGTTCTTTCTCCCTGTGTCATGTTTGATGCTCATGTTAAAGGGTTTAATTTACTGAGCAAGACGCTTTAATTTTTCTTGTAACTTTGTGAGCCCGAGGGTTCGGCGAAACTGTAAGCCCTGATTTGTGAATGATGAGTGGAGGAGCAGACGACTTTGTGACCCCCCCAGACTTTGTGACCCCCCCCCCCCAAAAAAAAAACCTTATTCAGATGCTGCTTTCTTCTAATCTATGACAATTTATTGATCAGTTTTAACATATAGATAAGATCTCAACAAAATCAAAGATCAGGAAATGTGGCAGATTCGCTCATCTTGCTTTTTGTTGGAGTTTACTGGGGGAGGGGTGAAAGGGTTAATACCACAAGGGGCAAATAATCTTTGTTACTTAATCTGGTGGCATGTTGCTTTTTTTTCACTTTTACTGTTCAAACCAGTGTCTTTTATGAAGCCCTTTTGGTTGCAAGTTTGTAAGCATTGAGAGAGAGGCTGCCTAATGGATGCATGTTGTTAATCATTCGGTGAGATGTTAGCGCATGGAAGATATGTGACTATGTTTAACTGGTGCTGTTTTAATTTGACTTATTTCACAGACAACATTAACAGCCTATTTCCTTATATTTTGTAAACATTTTTTATTTTTATCAGTAAATGAATTCAGTCTTAATTTATGCATTTAAATTTTGAAAACAAAATGTTATAATTATTGTCATTATTTGATTTTATCATGGGTTATATGCTATAAACCAAACTATGATGATGCATGTAATTTAGGATGATTCCTTCCAGGTTTGTTAACTATATGTATGTTGATCTAACATACCAGATGCTGCAGTTACGTTTTGAAATATTTAGCTCTTCTGATGCTAGTAGGCATCTGTTATGAAAACTGGACTGATTACTACTGCTTCAGCTTCCTTATCTTATTCTGTCTCCCCTTTAACTGCAGGCCGGTGTTCTTTGCAGCTGATGCCGTGAAGACATTGAGGCACATCGGAGTGCGAGTTACAGCAGCTGTGTTTTCAGTCTCTGAGTGCGGCTAAAATGCGGGGGGGGGGGGGGGGACGGGACCAGTGGATAGATGGGACAGGGTCTTGGTCAGCTGCTGTTTGCTGATCCTATGGGTCACTGGCTTCCAGATCAGACAGCATACAGGAATTCTGATAACATTTTCTTTTTTTGGGGGGTGGGGTGGGGTGGGATTGTATTTGTTTGTCCACTCTGATGTAGTTAAATTTAAGTGGAATTGATTTTCAACATGAATATCTAGTCTTGAAACAGTTACAATTATATAGTATCATCTGGTGTGCCTAGCCCTACAGGTAAATATTTTGTTTTCTGAGATAAATATCCAACATCACCTTCCTGGACATTCCTTGGGGAACCATTTGGGTATGATGAAACTTCTAATACCTGATGGGATTTGAACCCCATTATCCTTTGCTTAGTAGGTGGGTGCAGTGACTACTGAACCAACTGGACTTCCCAGTGAAAAGCAGCACATCTGGCTAACAGTGTGTACATACTATGCCAACATACAAAGATTAATGACATTGTTTATTACAATTTGTATGATGTCGTATATATCAGATAAAAAAGTCAGAATTAATCATCATTTTCAGGTATATCTCATGTGCATTTAAGATCAGTTTTGATAACTGTCATGTGGTTTGTAGCTACAGAGAAGCAAAAATAATTTGGGGCCAAACTGATATAACTTAAGGTGCCTATCTTTTACCTGCTATAACACTCAGATCATAAGCCTCTTTGTCATAGCTTTAGCCATGTTTGAAGTAACGTCGCTTTTTGTCATTAGTGCAGTTTATTTTTCTGTTATTATTTTTTCTATATTTATTATTTTTATAACTCTTAAAAAATGTTTTCAGTTACCATGCTAGAAGTAAGTAGACTACACAAACTGCAGGACATTGAGAACACAAAATATGCGGGGCTATATGAAGACAGGACATTTAGGACACAAAATATGCAGGGCTATATGAAGACAGGACATTGAGGAGATCTTCTTCTTCTTCATCATTCGCTTCTACCACCAAGACCGCCATGTGATCCTGCTGAATTTACACCTTTGGTCCTCAATAGGTCCCGTGGTTCCCCGTGTGGTCCCCAGAAAACCACACGAGATCCCCGAGAGGACCACAAGAGGTTCAGAGTATCGCACGGCTTGAGCCTGAATTCTTGGTGGGTCTCAGAAACGGGATTGCGTGACACCGTGGTTTTCGTTGCACCAGTTTAATCTAGAGTTGGACTTTCTCACCGGAAAACCTCGACGTGTTTTGAGATACCCGTGTATCACCGCCGGGTGAGAGGATTGAGGAGATAAACCATACAGGGCTTATCTGAGAATAGGACATAGAGGAATGCAGGCATTTAACCATAGTGGCATTGCTGTCTTGGTAATATAGTCTTAGCCACATGTGCATGACTACCATGTCAAAGTGTTTGTTTTTTAAAAAATTAGTTTCATGATTTTGACATGCAATAATTTTGCTGCATGTTGTGATCTGTTTCTTTACGACTGAGCTACCTCCTATCGAAATTATGCATCAGAACTTCTTCTTCTGTATGATGTAGATATTTTTTAGCTAGGATGTTTGTGTTTGTTAGCTAGGATATAATGTTTGTTAGCTAAGATGTTTGTGTTTGTTAGCTAGGATATAATGTTTGCTAGCTAGAATGTTTGTGTGTTAGCTAGGATATAATGTTTGTTAGCTAGGATGTTTGTGTTTGTTAGCTAGGATATTTGTGTTTGTTAGCTAGGATGTTCATATTTGTTGTCAGATGTTCGCACGTTTCCAGCTGAGTGGCACCGTGATGACAAATGATTCTTACAACCTTCCCGTGCTGTTAAACATCACATAGGGCTCACATGGTAGTTCACCAAGTGTCCTGTTTTCAGCGAGCCTTTCAACCTCATCAAGGGATTTTATGCCTACTAATTTGGCCTGTCTTAACTCTTCCTGGGCCCAGTTTTTAGACAATGATTATGCCCAGCTCACCATCAGCTAGGTCTAGATATGCACTACTTACCGTCTGAGATGTCTAGATCTACTTGTCAATCTCGTATTGTGATTCTATGTTGCATTCTCACTAAATTAATGTCTGAAATAACATCCTAACTACTTCTCCAGTCGTCTAATATGTCTAGATCTACTTGGTATACATTCATGAGCAGTGGGGTGGTCACAGGCCATGTCCATACGCCTATCTACATCATCAAAAATAGAAAATTTTCTATGTTTCTCTTCCTTTTTCTCGCTCGGCATCGCTCGTAACTAAGGACTCTTTCACCATTTTGAAAAGTGTCACTGGAAACGTGGACGAAATATGTACACTAAATGTTACAGCAGTTGTTTTGTTGAAACAAATGAATTGTCACTATAACGACTATGGCACGCAACTCAGTAACTGGAAGTTATCACTATAGCGACTATGGCACAGGAAGAGTTAAAGCATATAGGGAATATGGTATTAGACCCGTATTTCCATGACCTTCAGCACATGAAAGTGTGATGTGGTCAGTATCACACCTGGCCACATTTACCTTCCCAGATTTCTCTGGTATCCTTTTTTTAGAGGTTGAGTGTATCCAGAGGCCTTTTTGATGTGATGGCACCAGAAAAAAACACTACAGATGTTATTCTTGTACTCACCTGTTTAAATAATCAGAAAAACACAAAAGATTTTAAATAATACCACACCTGGATTTGAATCTGTGATTCCACGCAAGGAAGCATTATCATATTTGAGGAAATTAATCCCACCCCCACCCCTCCCCCCAAAAAAAAGCATACGAATGTGATTGAATGCTGCCATCATATTGCTTGTTTGTTATGGAAATTGTTTCTAGGACAGAGCTGCCTCATAATGATGATAGGATCTTTTGTTAACATTTTCATTTCATTATAATTTCTCCGTTTCCTCATCCGTAGACATCTGCTAAGATTTATGCCACATTGTCCTGCTATCTTGTAACGCCTCTGTGGTCTACATTACTTCAGCTGTTGCTTGTGTTATCTTTTTCTGCCTAAGAAGTAAATCTTTCAGTTTGAATTCCTTATTTTTATTTTGTACTTTTTTTTTTCCATATATCAGCATTTTCTGAGAATTAAAGAAAGTCCCCACTATCTTGCACATATTTCATTTATTGTTTATCCATTCCTGTTATTGTTTGTGTTGTATACGCAGTTGCCATCTTGTAATTGAGTACACTCCTGGGTGTGCCTGGCCTTCCTTGTATTCTGCTGCGGATTCTCCTTCTTGTGAAAGTCTGCATTTAGTAGATGATAATTTCTTTCTTTGACTGTGTTTATCAGGCTGTTTACAAGCAACCAGCATAATAATTCTGTGAGTTTTATCAAAAGTTTGCATTGTTTCCTTCCCTTGTGCGAGTCCTATATTTAAAAGATGAACAGGAAATTGTTTCGGGTTAGTTTACAGTTCAAAATACAAACTTTGTGTCTGTCGCGTCATTTCCAGAACGTTGGCCTGCCCCCGCCCCCCCACTACCCACTGCCTCTCTGAATGTGGTGTGGTCTTGAGCGAGTTGACCGGTGTCTCACGATTTATTCAGTCTTTCCACAGTGTCCCGAGTCCACCTGTGGGGAGGTTGGCCCTTTTCTCTTTTGCTTTTTAGCTGGGCACCATGCAGTCTGTTATCAGCCTCTCCAGACCACTGCGTCTCTTGATGTTTCCAACTTTGAAGATATTTGCAGGCCGATTTCTGTGACACCTAATCCAATCAGTATCTCTTTATATTTGATTTCCAATCCATCCGTGATAATCTGAATGACCTTCTATAGCATTTCATTTCGAATGCAGGTATTCTCTGTTTCTAGTGGTTTGTTAAGTGTCCATGTTTCACGTCTGTGCATTACCACTAGGAATATGTAGGCTCTAAGTAAACATAGATTTGTTTTCTTGTTGGTACCTTGCCACATATTCTTCATTTGAGCTAGTTTTTGTGATGCAACTAGGCTGTTATCAAAAGAGCTGTTTTTTCCATCTTTCTATATGATATTGATGCTGATGCAGATAAATGTCAAACAATGAAGCCTTATGACTGTTACACACTGAGCAACTGATTGAACTACAATTTGATTGGCACATCTGTCGGGGTAAGATGAGCAATTTTTTTGTGCTAAAAGAAACAGTTTCTGTACATTCTTATCTTCCAGTTTGACCTTCTTGAATGAGACACAGCACATCCATCTGCTCAATCGGTTTTATGCCTAGCTCTCTTCTGTAATTTCCTGGCAGCCATCTTGACCAGTAGAGAAATTATTACTCCTACCATAGAAATATTCATGTATCACAGTTCTAGTCCATCTCGTGGCCTCCCCCCCCCCCCACAGATTTGTCATGTGATATATGAGAATATGTCTTTTATCCATGCCCTAGCCATATTGAGCTTGTATTGATGGCTTTTGTCATGAGAAATGAAAGCTTAGAATATTTCATTTCCTCAGAGTTGGTTATTTGGTTCTGCTCTGTGATGCTTATTTTGAAGAGACAGTGAAAATTGAAATTGCTTAGCTTTTCTCATAAACATCCTGATTTAGCTTTTTTCCCCATAAATATCCTGAATTAAGCCTTTTTTCACATAAACATCCTGAACAAGCTTTTTCTCATAATCATCTTAAGCTTAGCTTTTTCTCCTAAACATCCTGACAGCTTTTTTCTCATAAACATCTTAAACTTAGCTTTTTCTCATGTCTTGAATAAGCTGATCACATTTTTGATTGATATATCAAGCATGCTCATTTATTGTCTCTTCATCCAGTATGATTTACAAGGTCCTTCATTCTCTTGACCACGCTTTGAAGTGTTATGATGTTGAGCTTCATTGAAATAATATCTGGTTGAGCGACTGATGTAACAAGCCAACTTTAGGTTCATAAACAGCATGGTTATATCTAAGTAACAGAATCCACCAACATGCAGTATAAAATTAAATGGAACTGTTCTAAAGCAGGTGCAGAAATTCAAATACCTTGGAGCAGTAATAACTTCAGATGGGAAATGCAGAACAAAAATTAGGAACAGAATAGGCCAAGCAAAAACTGCATTTCAGAGAATGAGAAACATATTAGCCAACACATCCTTATCAATGAATGTTAGAAAACGAGTCCTAAAATGCTATATTGAACCTATCTTGTTATATGGAAGTGAATCTTGGACAATAGGCAGGTATGCACAAAAATCATTGGAAGCAGCAGAAATGTGGTTTATTAGAAATATGTTGTGAATCCCCTGGACAGCAAAAATAACTAATGAAGAATGTAGGAGAAGAGCTGGAGAGACAAAAAATCTTGTCAAAAAGATAAGAGAGAGACAATGTACTGTCATAGGACGTGCAGTGAGAAGAGGGGGCATTGAAAATATTATAACAACAGGAAGAATAGAAGGAAGAAGATCAAGAGGAAGACCAAGAGAAATGATACTGGACCGTCTGATGGGATGGTGTGAGAGGAGATCACCATCTGAGCTGATGGCCTGCATGAAGGATCGTGTACTCTGGAGAAGCATAATACCCAACGCCAGATGGCACGGCACCTGATGATGACGATGATTGCTAAGATAAGTGATAGATCATATCACAGCCTCTTTTGAGGTCTGTAAACATTGCTGATGTATAGATGACATCTGAACATTTTCTGAAGTCTTATGAACAGTTAGTTATTGAACAGTATTATGAACAGTAGAAATGTATAGAATTCGCAACATGTTTGATGCATTTTAGATTGTGTTGATTTCTGAATTTATTAGCAAACTGATGCAGGAGCTGTATTTTTTTTTTTTTCAAAATGTGCTCTTTCTTGGTGCTTCTTTTTGCATATTCAATAGTGTTTGAATAATTTCATGTGGTTATTCTGTATTTGATCCTTTATAAATAATTTCATGTAGTTATACTGCATTTCATCCTTCATAAATAATTTCATGTGGTTGTACTGCATTTGATCCTTTATAAATGATTTCATGTGGTTATACTGCATTTAGGCAAAGTTCCGCAAGGGACATGCAAAGGAATGAATACTGCATTTGATCCTTCAGCAATGATTTCACGTAGTTGATGAAACTATTGTAAGTGAGTTTGTGGAGTTATGCCACATTCAGTCCTCAGTTAGGCTTCATGATACCAAAACTAAGAAGAATTATGGGCATGCTTTGGGCGTCAGGAAAAGATAACCAAGACTAAGAAGAATTATGAGCATGCTTTGGGCGTCAGGAAAAGATAACCAAGACTAAGAAGAATTATGAGCATGCTTTGGGCGTCAGGAAAAGATAACCAAGACTAAGAAGAATTATGAGCATGCTTTGGGCGTCAGGAAAAGATAACCAAGACTAAGAAGAATTATGAGCATGCTTTGGGCGTCAGGAAAAGATAACCAAGACTGAGAAGAATTATGAGCATGCTTTGGGCGTCAGGAAAAGATAACCAAGACTAAGAAGAATTATGAGCATGCTTTGGGCATCATTATCTTTTGATAACCAGGAATTCTGAAGAAGGGAGTGAAAAATAAAATTTTTGTGGGGGGGGGGGGGAGGGAGAGGAGATGATTGGTTAGTTTAATCTCTCAGAGGGTCTGGGCTTAAAGCATAGAATAGCCACCAGTCCAAGCCCTCCCACAAGTTAGGGTTGTTGATGGTGATGTGATCATGTACTTCCACACAGAGATCACTCAAACCCCAGACCCAGCCAGAGATTTTATGGGTCTGCCTGATGTGCAGTGATGGTAGCCCAGTGAGGCAAGGCACAAATAATGCACTTAAAACACAGAGAAGACAGTCATCATTTATTGAATCTGTACTAAGATGGAGAGCATTTGAAAATATCACAGCACAGGAAAGGCAAATTTCATGTCATGTCATGTATGACAACATATAAATAACTTGTTGATGTCATGTCACATTTTATCCTTCTTATGTTATCTGTACGTATTCTTGACTTTTGTATATATCAACGAAAGTTTGTCTCATTCTTTCATACCGGCTGAGCTTGCATTCTTTCATGGTTTTTTGTTTTTTTTTTAGAATTTGATCTGTTCGATCTTGGGGATGATTTTTATGTGAAAATCTGTTCATTCTGTAATGCATGGGCAGTCAGGTGTGCAGTTTACTATGGTGTACCTTGTCTGCTGACATAATGTTATTCAGTGTCAAATATAAACATGTCTGGTATTCGTTATTTTATATTTGTTTCTGTTTGTCTTTGGGATCAGATTTTGATAAATGAGTTTGTGTGATAAGTGGAAAAAAAGAATGACAAAATACTAGTTTTATGTTGTTGTTTTTTTGGGGGTTTTTTTTTGCAGGACTTCATTTTGTCCACCATGAAACATTAACAAACCATCCATTTTTCCCCATGCGATATATTTATAAATGTGGCATTCTGTGGTGTTACTACATCCATTAGTAAATAAATTTAGTGGGCATTTATTGTAAAATGGTAAATATAGTTAATTTTATTTAAAATGTCCATGTTCAACCAATCTTTGTTTATTATTTCAGAATAGCTCTGTAGTTCCACCTGGCAATGTACAAGTGTTGTTTAGACCTGTCCAGTCTTTCTCTGGCCAAGTTTCATTCATATTCTCAGTCTCTGTTGACTTTTAACATTGTCTTCCTGGCAAGTTCTGAGTCTTCCAGGAAGTGCAAATCCATGGCTTTCGGCCTCTTATTTGTTGTTGTTGGTGTTGTTGTTGTCACAGTGGTATCTTCTTATCCAGCGTGTAAACAAGGCTAATCTGTTTCATCAGATTCTTCCACTTATATCTGTAATTATGTTTAACTCTGTTTTTTAATCACACTTCTTTGCTTTTTCATCAAGTGTAATAAACGTAAGGCAAAGATTGTATGTCAGTTCATAGACATGAAGTTTTTTTTTTATAACAAGTAGTAGAACTGTCAGTAGTGCAGTTCATCCATTTTTGTACAATTTGCCAAAATCTGCCTCTTCTTATACATTGCCAAAGATTTCTTACACAAAACCACTTTTGGCATTCCAATCCTAATTCATCTTGGACAACCAGCTCATCTTTAAAATACAATTTTATTATTTATTTTTATACAAGAAAAAAGCAAAAGGTATTTATTTTCATGTAGTCAGTTATCATTTATAATTGTCACTTTAACAAAAAAATCACAATTAAAAAAAACAGTATAAGAAGATAACTGGTGACTGAGGATGTAAGTGAACTGATAGCAGACTTTTACTTCTGTAAATATTTTGACAAAGTGATGTTTTCAGATCCAGGATAGCTTTTCATAATGAGCTTTACAGGATTCTGTAAGATTATCATGTACATATGTGAGGTGAGCTGAGGTAACAGATCTGGCCCCAAGCAGGACCAACATGTCAGAGCAGCTGTAGATATCAGCGGGTTAGAGATTATCATTGGATTTTTTATTCCAGTATGGTGGCGCCTAATGAGAGGCTTATCAGTGCAACAAGCTGGAAGGACATTCTTAACTATTTAAATGCCTTTGGACTGTGGAGAATAAAAACTGTCTGTTATCGTCATTAGACACAACACATTCACAAGTTTGAGTTTCACCTATCATTAAACGCATGCATCACAAGTTCTGAGTCATGTCCATCAGCAAACATATCTATCACATATTTGACTCACATCTATCAATAGACATAAAAAAAATGACAACTGTGATAAACCTGGTTCTTGTAATGAAAATAGATGGATGTATGGTACAGTTTTACAAAAAAAGATAGAAAGAGTAGGGAAAGTGTTTATTCAGAAACAAGAAGGCAGAAAGTAAAATGAGTACATATAAATGTACTTACAACAAACCAATATTTCAGCAAAAGCCTTTTTCAAGGATCACAGTAAACAACATGAAACATATATAAACGTAGCCTTTTGTCCTACTCCTTGTATGAAAGTGGTGGCACTTAGACATAAATGTCACAAGTCTGAGTCTCATCTATCAACACAAACAGTTTTTACAAGGTGGAAGCCTGTTATCATCACGGACACGTAATAATTTGCTAGGACTTTGTTGTGCTATTATTGAAACATTTGGTATAATGTTTCAATAATAGTTCATTTTCTACTTTCTCTTTGTCGAGCTTACAGTCACAGAGTGTGCTATGCTATGATATGCTATGATAGTCTATGGTGATTTACCAGGCAGTGGATGTCTTCCACAGCAGTTTTCATATGCATGGATATGATAACAACACAAAAATAATGTAAACATGGTTCCTTTTAGAACCTGCTAGATTTGTTCAGGTGCACTTTTCACCTAAAGATTACTTATGTCTTGTTTGACTGGGATACACCTTGATGAGAAAAGGCAAAACTCTCACAATACCTGCATGAGTGTGTACCTTTCCAGGGTCATTACATCCTTTTTTTGACCATACTTGTAAAATATTTCTGGAATCAATAATAAGAGAAATTGATCAACAACTTCCATATGCAGGAGACACCTTCTAGGAATAGTGCCACATTTTAAGATGAAAAGAACCATTATATAATTTATTCTGTGCGCAGCTAAATTTAGAAGTGTTTCTCCTTGGATGTCAGATAAACGTCTGGGATATCAAACTTCTGGAATGTGTTGCAGCTGTTGTAAAGGATATGTTCTTTTGTTGGTGTGCCATCACATGGTTGTTTTCTTTTTTATTCTAAGATGTAACTGCTGTGGAAGGTTATATGCTGTGATCTGATATGCCAGATTGTCAAACAGAAAATTATTTTTTATTACAAAATATGAATTTTTTCTGCATGAGTAATTTTTGGCTTACTTTTACATTTAACCTACATATCTTCACTGTAATTTCATGGTGTAATACTTTGTTTTGGCAAATAAAGGGAACACATGCTTTATGTCAGAATCCTGTCGTTTTTGATATTATGGAATTGATGTTAGAATCATATAAATTATTTTTGAGAAACAGCAATTACCAAGACAAAAAAATCTTTTTTATCTTCTGCTTCTTTCCATGTTGCCATAGTTCTTTCCTTTGTCAGTGAATTCTTACAGCAGCTGTTCACAATAGCTGATGATTGTATGTAGGAGAAAGGACCAATCTGCATTAGAATTTTCTAACATTAAAAAAGGTTCATTTCAGAAACAGAATTTAAAATTAGTTGTTTTGTAGGGACAACAAAATTGTTTATGCTGGTTGTTATCTTATCTTATCTTACATCCTTCCCGTGCCGTTAAATGTCACATAGGGCTCGCAAAGTAGTTCGCCAATTTTTCCTGTCTTCAGCGAGTCTTTCAACCTCATCAAAGGATTTTATGCCTGTTAATTTGGCCTCTCTTAATAATGTCCTCTTCAGAGTTTCACATGATCTGCCTCTTTTTCTTCGGCCTGTTGTGTTCCACTTGATAGCTTGTTTTGGGATTCTCTGATCATTTCTTCTCATCAAGTGACCAACATGTGTCCATTGGTTGTTAGTTCATTAATAAATTCCATTTAAGGATCAGAATTTAGAGACATGGGGTAAAATAATGGATGAGAGAAGTAACACCAGCAAATATAACAGCAGATGACTTAGAATTCTACAGGAAGTTTTTGCCTTTTAGAAGCGAATAGAGAAGAATTTAAGCAGTTCGATCTCAGTTATTTAAATATGATCTAGATATGGTACAATATGTATTTTGAAACAATCAGAGAATACCAAAACAAGCTATCAGGTGGAGCACAAAAGGCTGAAGAAAAAAGAGGCCGACCACGTGAAACTCCAAAGAGGACATTGTTAAGAGAAGCCAGTTTAGTGGGCATAACATCCCTTGAGGTTGAAAGACTGGCTGAGGACAGGAAAACTTGGCAAACAACTATGCAAGCCCTATGTGACGTTTAACGGCACGGGAAGGATGTAAGATATGGTAACATGGTATGACAGTACTTATAACACTGGAATCTTTTTTTTTTTTTTTTGTGGGATCTGATTGTTTCTGTTGTAGGATTTGTTGTTGTTGTTGTAAAGGTTGCTTGTTTTTATTGTAGAGTTTGTTTATTTGTTTCTTTTATAGGGTTTGCTTGTCTGTGATGTTGGATTTGCTTGTCTTTGATGTTGGATTTGCTTGTCTTTGATGTAGGATTTGCTTGTCTTTGATGTAGGATTTTCTTCTTTTTGTACGGTCTACTTTTTAAGATCCTGTTTTTTGTTGTCGTTGTAGTAGAACCTGCTTGTCTGTTGTAGGATCCCGGTGTCTCTGTTAACACGAGGTTTGTGGCAGTTCATCTGTGATGAAATATCGGCCATTGAACCAGATGGGAGGTTCATTTCCTGATTTGAACTTGAATAACAGAACACAGCACTACTTCTTCTCCCTATATAGCCAGTCTGTGGTATTGCAACAGCCTATAACCAACAACACTGTGCAGAGATAAAACGATGCCATCCGAGGTGCGTTTGTGAACAGACGCTAGTTATAGAAAGATGCAGAAAATATGCTGAAAATAATGTCAGAGAAAACGCGCCAAAATGAAAACTGCAAAAAATAATACTGGCATGTTCAAGGATGACGTGGAATGTCACGTGTAAACCACCACAACAAGCAACTGAGGCCAGTTTATGTGATTCAAGGCATCCAACCACCGCTGAGGACAAATCACATGATGATGATGAGTACTCGAGCAGGCTAGAAGACCTGAACAGCTTCCTTTCAACCCGATCTCGAACCTTTCAATACAGTTTTTCTTTTCCTTCTCTCTCTCCCATGTCGATGACCTTTTTAGGAATGGATGACCCGGAAGTGAACGAATAATGTCAAGAGTGAGCACTTGTCGTCTGCTCTGTTATATCTTGTTAGTGTGAGCCGGGACGTTGTGAACTTCACAAGTCAGGTAAGTAGTGTGGCTGTTTTAGTTCACTCATTGCTAGTTAGTGCCTGTTTTGTCGTTTATCGTGTTGGTTTATCTGCTAGAGGCAGTAAAGAATGTTCGTTTACTGTGGTGTTAACGAGCATAAGTCATGAACTTGGGTGTAGCTGTCAGTTAGCCGGCTTGCCACTGCAAGGTGCTCAATGCTTGTTACAGTAGCAGTCCACTGCATTCTTCGTGGCTGCATCACAAGTACTCTGTTATATTTATGTAAATGATGGTCTTGTGCTACGAATTTATTCACGCCTTGGGTTTTTAATAGCAGGCGCACTAGATTTCTAAGGCTGTGAGCTCAGAACTTCCTTTCTCAGTGTTCAGACAGCAAAGGCTTTCTTTCTTTCTTTAAATTTCGCTTTTTTCTGTTTCCCATTTTAAACTAAATTTGAGTGTTTTACGAGTCAACATAAGCAGCTGAATCAGCGGGATTTCCATCAACTGTCTTCGCTACCAGATGCCGTGCCACCATAAATTTAAGGGCCATGCTTCTACACAGATCTCGATCCTTGATTTTTGTGTCCGTGGAAATTCTCTCTTATCCCATGGCATGAAACCGTCCGAGGATTTCTCTCTTTGTCTTCCACAGTCTCTCTTCACGTTTATCATTCTGGTCACTGTTGCCATGAGTTCTAAATCTTATTACAATCTAGTGAATGTTTACCTCTCTTCCATGTGTGATGAGATTCATTTTGTCATTGGCTTGTGTTAGATATTATGTGTTTATTACGTTAGCTGCCCAAACTATTCAACATTATTCAAAGAAACTACATCTTTGTTCATCACCCCCCCCCCTTTCCAGTCACTTTATTGGCTTATTATTTTCAGTAATTCACATTCAAACAGCAATTGATTGCAGTATTTTAGTTTTTAAAATGCAGTTTTCAAAAATCTTCTTTATATGAACTGAAGCATGATTATACTATAGGGCGCCTGTAAACAAATCTTCACAAACAGGAAACAAGACGGCTTTCAAACAGTAAAGTAACAGAGCACAGTATCGTATGGTTAGACCTTGAAGAAAAAAAATCTATAAACAAACACTATTAGACATGAGAGAATGAAAAATAACAAGAAAATTACCTGGCACTGGAGTCACGGACTCCAGTAGGACGAGCAACCGTCTAGCCACGAGATAAACAGCGCATTAATCAACTTGGCCATCTAGCACCCTCAGAAAAAGAAGGTATTTGATAGCTGAGCTGTCTGTGTCTGTCTGACCGAAAATCCTGACCCCCGGAAAGGAAAGGTATAAAAGTGCTTTGTTTATGACGTCCCTCCCCCCACCCCCATGTCTAACCTTACAGTACTGTGCGCTGCTATTTTAAACAAATCTCGCGGAATTAAATTTTAATGAAGATTTCTAAAACTCGCTCATGTTTCAGGGGATGTAACCGTTAAAAATACGTAATATGCGAGCATAGTTGTTTTTTTAGCTGAGCCCGTCGCTCTGCAGATTTCTCATGTACTCCCCCGGTTCAGTTTTATCAGCGAAGTAGAGAGGCTGTTTTGGCAGTTTTTCATTGGCCCGAGACATGAAAATAGGCCAAGGTCACTGGGTATAACTTGATGGCTCACACCTTCTGGTGAAGTGAGCGAAAGGCAAAACTTGATGTTCACCAAGTGCGCGTAGTGTTTAAAAAAAATGCCGCAAAGAGCAGGGAGAAAGGTCAGCTGAATGCACCAGTGGTAATTTATAATTGCATTCCTTCCCCTCCACCCCCCACCCCCCAAATCCGTGTTGTTGTGTGCTTACAGTCATGGACTGTTAACCTGAGAAAAGAAGTTCTCAGAAATATTAAATCGAGATTCTTAACTTGGGTTTCATGGACTCATGAGAGTAGATGTAAACTTAGATGGAAAAGAAAGAAAATTTTCATTGACCTCTGTCTAAAAGGAACTCTGCATAAAACTTGCTGGCATCATGACACGCATTCTTTCGTTTTTTATCTTAAGACATTAGACAATGCGCTGTTATCTTTCAACATTCGTTGAAAATAACACGAGAACGGAGAAGTTAGAAACCTTGAATGAAAACTCCAGGGTAAAAGAAGCGCAGAGTCGACTGACCAAGTGGCACGGAAATGAAAGACGGACAAATTGACCGGAAACAGTAGCGACAGCTCAAAACAGAGAAACATGATCGCCAACGCCGCCCAGCGCGATACATTTTGAATGAATGAACTTCTGAATTTAGTTCTTCGTTTGTAAATAATAAAAGTGTCTAGTAAGATATTTTGTGGCTTTAAACTCCAGAAATGTTTCCCAGCTTCAATAAGTATTTGTTACTGTCTGAATGTTTCACAGCTTCAGAAAGTATTTGCTACTGTCTAAAATTATGTACCATAAACAGTGAGACTAGAATTTGAAAACCAGGATGGCCGAATCGAAACGACGCGGCTTCCAGGATTGGAGGTCCTGGATTCTGGCCTCAGCGCGGCACCTCTTCCATTCATGCTGAGATCCTCTTCCACACGATAAAATAGCAGCAGTTATGGTGTGTGATGATGATGATGATGATGATCATCATCATCATCTTTCAGCATTTTTGTTTTAATGAAACATTTGATTGTGTAGAGTATGTTTTTTCCCTAAGTACAGCAGCTCGGATGACCAACTGTTAACTTAATGGATTGATAAAGTAGCACATTTATATGGCATTTCTGTATTTAATTTTCAAATACGTGGTCTTAACAGTACCGTCATAGCCAGAAATAACACGCAGCACAGAACAGAGAACTGTTACCGCTAGTCATTAGTCATGTACATTGTGACATGGCGTGTGCACCATTTCTCTGGATGAGCTGGCTCTATACAGAGTGGGCTGACCTGAGTGATGAAGTGTGGGTGTGCCACTCACTGTACGTAAATGTGTTTAAAAAAAAAACGTACTGGTCGTTCTGTTCACTTGTCTTGGAAACTGTTACAGAGAGGCAGGGAAAGCAACGCGCTGACTACACGCTGTTTGTATTGGAAGCATTACGTTGCTTATATTCTCTCACACAAGGTTCCTTCAGCCTCGTACGAATGCTCGAAAAAGTAGATGAACAAGCAGTCTATAAACTTTCCATGTCACCTAACGCGCAAAATGTTCTCATTTTTATTTTTTGCATAACACTTCTCTTTACTTATAGCTCATCTATACAGGGCCGGCCCTCCCCTTGCAGAACCGCTCTAGCAGATTCTCAAATTATTTTTAATAGTTTAAAACCGGATACCTTAATTAAGTAAGCTGCAACATGTCCGAACATTAATTTTAAATAGCAATAACAACAATTTATAAATTGGGGGGGGGGGGAATCTTAAGATAAACTATACATTTATTATTGTCATCATTGTTGTAATCTTCACCATCATCATGATTAAAAAAATGATGTGTAAAGTTGCTAGTTGCTGCAAACATTGAGGATAAACATTTGAAAGATTGCTGCGACTCGTTGAAATGAAGTTTGCTTTTGCAGTTTTTATAATTTTTTTTTCCTCTCTAGATATTCCAGTGTTAAAATGTAGATATAATTTCTTTCTTTCTTTCTTTCTTTCTTTCTTTCTTTCTTTCTGTTAAATCCGATCTGCCTTATGTTGGTAGGAGCGAGAGTAGATTTTACGAGTGAAATATAAGCCTTATAGCTTTGACGTCAACACAAATGTAATGATGAATAAAACTCGCCTGATTATAAAAGTACTGATCGTTCCATTTACTTTTTTTTTAATCAGGTATAAATTCCTTTTCCTTTTAAAGTATAAACTGAAGTGGTTATTGGCTACATTTCAGATCTTTTTCCCAAGATAAAATGTTGGCCCAAACCACGAGTAAGCGTGGTCAGTAATAAATGAAAAACGTGCGTGTGTGTTTTCATAATTTATTTTCATGTTTAATTTTTTTCCCCTAATTCATCCCACTTTTCCCATTCACACCATCTCCCCTTTTCTGAAAAAAAAAAATGCAGCCCCGCACAGATGCTGCATGTGTTGGTGAAATATCGTTAGAACCGACAGTGGACCTACCCGTCTGTTACTAGAAGTACGACGCCGAAACTGCACACTAATTCTCTCTACCAGTATAGAACTTGCTGGTATCGTGGCAAGCATTCTTTCTTCATATCTTACATCGTCTGCACAGATATTTGTCTGTAAAAGGGGACATGGTTGAAAGTCCAGAGCCGGCTGTGACTTTTTTTTTTCTTTTCTTTTTTCGTTTTCTCGTGCTTCCAGTTAGTGGCTCCGTGAGTTGTTCAGAAGACGCATGTAAACCAGAAAGACATGCTCGTTGCCGGCCAATTTACGGGAAAACACGTTTAAAAAAAAGTTCCAGATAGGTGGAAGTAACGGAAGAGAATTTCTGGCAGTAGATGAAACATTTGCTGCTCATTTCATTACCTCTCATGCGTCACCAAAGGCTCCGGTTTCCAGTGCCGTGTTCCTTGTTACTGGGACGTGATTCAATTCCGACAGCTGGGATTTCCACGTGGAAAGTAAGGCTGATGCCAGTCAGTTCTGGCCAGCGATTGTGATGATGGTAACGAAGTGACGATGGAAGTCGATTGTCATGGAATCCTCATGTCTGGCAAGAGAACGCAAGAAGAATGGAGAAATGTTATCCCCACGACCAGCAGTTGCAGGGTTTCTACATTTAAAAAAAAAAAAAGTTATCCCGACGACCAACAGTGGCAGGGTTTCTACATTTAAAAAAATGTTATCCCGACGACCAACAGTGGCAGGGTTTCTACATTTAAAAGAAAAAAAAAATGTTATCCCAACGACCAACAGTGGCAGGGTTTCTACATTAAAAAAAAAATATCCCAACGACCAACAGTGGCAGGATTTCTACATTTAAAAGAAAAAAAATGTTATCCCGACAACCAACAGTGGCAGGATTTCTACATTTAAAAGAAAAAAAAATGTTATCCCGACGACCAACAGTGGCAGGATTTCTACATTTAAAAGAAAAAAAAATGTTATCCCGACGACCAACAGTGGCAGGGTTTCTACATTTAAAAGAAAAAAAAAATGTTATCCCGACGACCAACAGTGGCAGGATTTCTACATTTAAAAGAAAAAAAATGTTATCCCGATGACCAACAGTAGCATTATTTCTACATTTAAAAGAAAAAACGTTATCCCGACGACCAACAGTGGCAGGATTTCTACATTTAAAAGAAAAAAAAATGTTATCCCGACAACCAACAGTGGCAGGATTTCTACATTTAAAAGAAAAAAAAATGTTATCCCGACAACCAACAGTGGCAGGATTTCTACATTTAAAAGAAAAAAAAAATGTTATTAAGGCGATTTTGTTTTCTATATTTGAAAGGAAAAGTGGTATCATGTTTTACTATATTTACTCGACACTTCACAAAAATTTAGTTTAGATTTTCTTTTGAACTTTTCAAGTGAGAAATTATATCCAGTATTTCTAAAACAAAACGTGGTAAGTTCACATTAAGTAAACGTACTATTCTTAAAATCCACATTTAGCACACATTACAGAAAAAAGGAAATTTAAAATAAAGTCTGGATGTAATAAGTTAATGCAGCGTTACCTGATATAATAAGCTACATGCAGCGTTACTTGATGTAATAAGCTACATGCAGCGTTACTTGATGTAATAAGCTACATGCAGCGTTACTTGATGTAATAAGCTACATGCAGCGTTACTTGATGTAATAAGCTACATGCAGCATTACTTGATGTAATAAGCTACGTGCAGCGTTACTTAATGTAATAAGCTACATGCAGCGTTACTTGATGTAATAAGCTACGTGCAACATTACTGGATGTAGTAAGCTATGTGCAGTGTTATTGGATGTAATAAGCTACGTGCAGTGTTATTGGATGTAATAAGCTACGTGCAACATTACTGGATGTAATCCTGCACCAGTTCCTTGGCCACAGACTTTATTATATCTGTCCTGTCCATAAGAATCATACCTGTTGCAATATCATTATGGGCAACATGATTGGCTATCTCATTGCATCTTGCTCTCACATGTCATGGGCAATATATCCAGGTCAGCCTGGGTGACACTGGATTTTCCTAAGAGCATTCCTGACATAGCAAAGCCCTCTCTGTCTTGCAAATGACTTCATCATAATGGGAAACATGTAAAGTCCGTAAGCCAGGCTGAGAGAACATGACAGGCCTTTGTTTTTTCCTGGAAGCAGGCACTAAGAGATAGGAAGAGCCTTGGGGTGGATCTGTTTTTCACTGGTCCTCATAACTGTCACATCCCACAAACACAAATTGTCCTTCCATTTTCTGCCTTATTCACATGCACATTGGTTTTAAGAAAATACAGTGGGCCTTTGCCTTTTCTTATATAAAACTGTGGAAGAGACACAGTTTGTCAGATTCCTTCTATTTCTTGTGATGACTATCTGGACATGAGCATGCTTCTGTCTTGAAATCACAGACACACTGAGCCTCAGTGAGCAGAAATATTCTTCATAGATCATACGCCCCCCGTTCAGCTGTTGCAGAGTGTGACAGATGTTCATTTCTGGTTGATGAGTTATGTTTTTAAAATTTATTTGAAAAATGTTCATAAAAATGTCCTCAGAAACTAATTTTTCATGGAAATAACATCTTTCTTAATCATTTTTTTTTTAATGAAAATATTATTTTCTTAAAAATAATCTTTCCACAGGTAGAAAGTTGTTTATTAAATTACAAGAAATCCAAATTTATGGCTGATCTTTCAGAAAATGAGACTTACTGAAACAGAGCCATACTTTTATAACAGGAACAAGCAATGTACAAGTTTAATGAAGTCAAGCACCAAAATATGCAAGGAGAAATCTGTTGCTGTGTGTCTGTGGAAGCAACACAATTATGTTTGCTCTCATGTGGAGTAAATCAATAAGTCTATGTGACATGAATCTAACACTTTAAAGTCACTTCCTCAGCAGTAACAGCCTCACAAATAATTTGTCATTGTCTCCCTCTTAATGAAGTAATTGAAAGGCTCAAGAAATAATTTTAAAATACATTTCTATAAATCTATCTTCCCCCTATATCTGAATTTTTTATTTAATCTGATATTCTTTCTCATCCTCAGATTTCTTGTCATTTTATTTTGGTAGACACCTACAACCAACAATCATGTCTCGAGGTATGTACAGTAATGACTTTTGAAATCAATATTTTTGCTGAAAATCATGCCATTTCAAAAAAAAAAAAAAAACTACTTCATTTATTAAAGTTCTGACAACAGAAAGCAGCATATTTAAACATGATTAAAGGCCAGATTGCCTTTTTTTTTTTTTGGCTTAAATTTGTTGTAAAAAAGTTGTTAGTGATAATTTGATGGAGTTTTTTTGTCTATATTATTAGCAAAATACACCAAGTAATTTTACTTATAAACTTTTGTATATGTTACTTTCTCCTTCATATCTTTTGTTTCATAGAAGTGTAAACATCATGAATATATATATATATATATATGTGAATAAATGACAGAGTGTTTTCAATTTTTTTTTTTTATTTGTCATGCCAGGACTAGTGAAAGCCAAGAAGTACAACTGGCAAGACACCAATATGGCTCTCTTTGGTTCCAAAACTGAGAGAGAGGTCAAGAGTAAGTTTTCATTTTTATGCTTGATATAAGGATAATGGTAGGTGGTGTACTTCCTTGGTGGTGTACTTCCATGCATGTTTTTTTTACCTTTTCAAAGCAAAGAAAAAACATTTCTAAATGAAGGAAGGTAATAGAAAACTAAGGTTGGCTGCACAGTCTGGAAGGACACCTTGGTGTGATGGACATGAAAAAATTGATTTATATGTAACCTCCATAATATTTCCCATGTGATCCATAGTACCTAAAGTATTTAATATGTTGAACATGGTTTTGATGACTGCATAATATAGTCAAACAGATATATCCATACTGCAAGAACTTAATATTGAAGAAAGCTGGCTAGTAAAGAGGATTAAACAGAGAAAACTTAAATATTTTGGACACATTGAATGGCATGATATCCAGAGAAGACTATATTGGAAGGGTACATAATGAGAAAAAGAAAGAGAGGAAGACCAAGGCGAAGATGGTTGCAAAACATAGTTGATAATCTGAAAATGGATGCATCAGCAGCAGGGCATCTTTCTTACAACCGAGAGGCCTACAGGAGTGCTGTTAGGGAGGCAAAGTTCCGTAAGGGACATGCGAATGAATGAATGAATGAATGAATGAATGAGTGAATGAATGAATAATGTAGTCATTAGTATTTTCAGTCATGCAGAAATCAGTGTTGATTTTCAGTTGATTGGAAAGTCACCAATTTTTATGCAAGAAGTATCATTTTGCTGAGGTTTTGTACTGAGAAAAGTCCACTTTATTTTCATGCTTGTGGTTGTTCTTTTCTGCTTCAGAGGCATCAGCGGAGACTGAGCCCGCCTGGCAAGGTGCTGGTGTTGCCCCAGGTTTGAAAATCTGGCGAATTGAGGTGGGTTCTGACTCACAACTGTAGAAAGATTCACAAAAAAATAATGATTATCATCTTTGTGTTGGTTGAATATATGAGATTTTCTTTTCTCTCTTCAGCTACAAAGACAGCTCATATGTGGCCATTGTTATTTTTCTTTATTACTCATATGATAACCTTTAACAAATTTTGCTTTAAAACTCTAAAAAGTTATTTTCATTTAAAAATCACTTGACCTACATAACATCAGTGTTATTGTCATTAATAAGCTTTATAAGATGTATGATTCTATTTTAACATCACATTATTTTTTCTTCAATAATCATGAAGGATAATTGTTACTTTATAACAGAAATTTGAAGTGAAAGACTGGCCAAAAGAAGACTATGGGGAGTTCTACAATGGAGACTCATACATTATTCTGAATGTGAGTTAGCACTAGAAATGGATTTTTAAAATGCACTTCTAATTCTTGAATGATGCATGCTGCATTGAAGATAAGATTACTACGCTTTGAACCAAATTATGTTTGTCTTGCATGGCTTATGAAAGCTACTAGAAAGTAATGCAAATTCTTTTTGACCATTTTATGAAAAGATGTGAAATAGAGAGTTTGACAGACGCAAGAGAAATAAAGCAAAAACAGGCATACAGGCACAGAGAGAAATCGCATGCATGTTGTTAACTTTTTTATTCATCATCATCATCATCATCAGGTGCTGTGCCGACTGGCGTTGGCTATTATGCTTCTCCAAAGTACACGATCCTTCATGCAGGCCATCAGCTCAGTTGGTGATCTCCTCTCACACCATTTCGTCAGACTGTCCAGTATCATTTCTCTTGGTCTTCCTCTTGATCTTCTTCCTTCTATTTTCCCTGTTGTTATAATATTTTCAATGTCCCCTCTTCTCATTGCATGTCCTATGAAAGTACATTGTCTCTCTCTTATCTTTTTGACAAGATTTTTTGTCTCTCCAGCTCTTCTCATATATTCTTCATTAGTTATTTTTGCTGTCCAGGGGATTCGCGACATTCTTCTAATAAACCACATTTCTGCTGCTTCCAATGATTTTTGTGCAGACTTGCCTATTGTCCATGATTCACTTCCATATTATAACAGGATTTTGGTGGTCTTGTTCTTTCTGTCTGTACTGTTGATGTGTACAGTGTGTTAATGGGACTTTACTTAGGCCGTATCATATCGTAGTGATCACGTTAAGCACGTGCATAACAGGGTAGACTTTCATCTTGATCTTCGTGAGTTGAGGTTACTGGACTAGTTATACACAGAATTCCAGCTCTCACTCTCACTTGCTGGATTAGTTAAACACTGTTCCAGACATACTTCTCATCCAGGCTCTTCAAAACCTCACGTTGACGACAACTGGTACAGATAGTCAAGTAAATACTGAGTAACGGTGACTTGGAACATTTATTGATGGAAGGATGATAATGTTGATGAAAATAACATTAAATCCGACTGCTGGCTGGTTATCCCTGCCACGTGTTCAGTCCATTCATATGTACAACTGCAGTACAACTATAATGTTCATATGTTCCACGAAGACATCACACAGCTCAAAAAACGTCCACTCAGTTACACGTTCAAACCAAAACTGACCCACGCGCTCAGCCTCGCCCCCACAATTTCCCATCACGGGTTCTGCAGCCCCCGTGACCTTTTCGAAGGATCTCAACAGGAGAAAATTCAAAAAGAAAAACCCATAATAATGCCCTTACTATCAAGCCAACAGTTTTTACATGAGTACTGCTATAATATAACACGATAGGTTCAATATATGACCACCGGACTATCAGCCTCTCATGTCACATAATGAAGCTACTTCTGAGAATCATTATGAGAAGAACAAGGAAAAAGATAAAAATGGAAATAGCAGATGAACAGTTTGGATTTGTTGAAGGAAAGGGAACACACAATGCCATTTATGCTTTATCAACACTAACAGAAAGAGCTTTAGAAGTACAGAAATATCTCTGCTTATGCTTCATTGATTACACCAAGGCCTTCGACAAGGTGAAACATAATGAAATATGCTTGAAGACATCAATATAGACGGCAAAGACCTGAGGATTGTAAAACATCTATACTGGCAGCAAGAAGGAGCAATTTGAGTTGAAAATAGAACTGGAAAATATCAACCTATAAAACAAGGGGTGCGACAAGGATGTGTACTATCTCCAGACCTTTTTTCTCTGTACAATGAGAATATTCTAAGAACAATCATCACAGAACCAGGCATAAAAATTGGAGGATACAATATTAACAACCTTTGGTATGCTGATGACACAGTACTGATAGCTGAGAACCAACAAGACCTGCAAAATCTCTTGGATAAAGTGGCCAAAGAAAGTGAACCAGAAAGGCCTTATTTTGAACATCAAAAAGACAGAGACTATGGTTATATCTAAGAAACAGAATCCACCAGCATGCAGTATAAAATTAAATGGAACTATTCTAAAGCAGGTGCAGAAATTCAAATACCTTGGAGCAGTAATAACTTCAGATGGGAAATGCAGAACAGAAATTAGGAACAGAATAGGCCAAGCAAAGACTGCATTTCAGAGAATGAGAAACATATTATACAACACATCTTTATCAATGAATGTTAGAAAACGAGTCCTAAAATGCTATATTGAACCTATCTTTATATAGAGCTTTTTTATTGTTTGTTTCAAAAAGAGATATGGACAGAAAGAGAGAGAGAGAGAGTTTATGTCGACAAAGTGACAGTGTAAAAGAAAAATCTTAACACATAAAGAATACTGTGAATTGCATAAATTTGAAAAGTTATATAACACATATCTATCAACAGTGTGAAACTTGATGATAGGGGTAGCATTAATGATGTTACTTTTTTTTTTAGTCCAATTACATATGTTAACTTTGTCACGTATCACTCTGTTCATAAGTTAACATAAAGTTGTATCAAGTAATCCAGTAGTACAGTCATGTTCTTGCCCCAGTTGCAAAATACAGTAACATTATTGCTAGTTATAACATACATGAGTTTCTCTTCACAGACATACAAGGATGATGATAGTGAAAATCTCCTCCATGATGTCCATTTCTGGATTGGACAGAACAGCTCTCAGGTAAGTAGAAAATGTATAAGCAAGGAAAAAAGTAGGAACAGCTTTATTATTTAATGAGCACACAATTGTGATGTTTGCATGAACCATAATCATACAAAAACACACAGGACGAAGGAATAGAGAGATAAGATAAAATATAAATTCATATAAATGCTATGCAGAAAATAGGAATGGAAAAAATAGAATAAAATAAAATGAGTGGAGCACTTAGCTATTTCTTCGTCCAGTGTGTTTCTTTATGATTTAAAGTTCACGACGAAACATCACAACTGAGTGTTTGCTAAGTAATAAACCTTTTCCTACTTTTTTTCCCAGTTTATACATCTATGTAGGGGAAGTACACCCTACGCAAATACAACTGCAGCCACATAAATTTTATTATCACAGCTTTACTGCAGTGGCTTCATGTATGGTAGAATTCGTTTTATTATGTCAGTATCAGCACATGCATATGATAAATATTGAGCCACCTCCCCCCAGCTTTAGAGTCCTCATGAGTGACCTGCTACTGAAGATATACGGCCAGTCACTGCCTGTGTTGTTATTGATTTTTTAGGCTTATAAGTGCATACTTCTGTAGATATACTTCTTTTTTGGATTTTTTTTTCCTCTCATTTCAGGCCAAGGTGGTAGCTCTCACTATAGTTTCCCTTGTCTAATATGTTGAACTGATTTTCTGTTTCTGGCATCTGTTGGTATCAGGTTAAGTGTTTTTCATTATAAAGTCTATGGCAGTTCCAAAAAGCAAGCAAGATAGTATACGTCCTTGTTTCAAGCCTGTTTCAATCTAGAACCATTCACTCATTTCTTGTCCTGTGTTGACTGCACAAATATATCCATTATAGAAATCCTTATTGATGTTGACAATTTTAGATGGTATTCCATACAGTCTTAAAATTTTTCACAGTGAATCTCTGTGTATGCTATGAAATGCCCTTTTAAAGTCTATGAAGTTCAAGTCTAATGGTTTTTGCTTTTCAATATGTTTTTCAAGTATTATTCTTAGAGTAAAGATCTGGTTTAGACAGTTTCTCCCTTTTTTTGAAGTCCTGCTTGTTCTTCTCTCATTCAGTATCCACTGTATCTTTAATTCAATTCAGAATACTTTTGACACAACTGATAGTAAGGTTACTACTCTCCAAATATTGTAGTTGATAAGGTTGACTTATTCATAAATATAGAGTAAAGAAAATCATATTACATATAACAACAGGTGTAGTGGGATTTTTCATCCCCATCTACATGTATCCTTTGGTTAAAATTCTAACACTGTGGGCAGAAATTCTGTTTTATGGAGAATAGTGTTTAATCTAATAGTTCAGGAGATGAGGGACAGACATGACACTACTAAGTGACCCTTCACATTATTAATCAGGTGCCTTAGCTAACTGAGCTGAACTGAACAGAATTCCATGGTCTGGCTCTTTTGTTGTCCTTCTAATCTCATTGTCTGTGTAAATGCTAGTAAGCGCCAGTGAGTGAGTGAGCAGCAACTTTATCTCTTTGTGTAGGGTGAGCAACAACTTTATCTCTTTGTGTAGGGTGAGCAACAACTTTATCTCTTTGTGTATGAATGAGTAATCTTTATTTTTAAAGGGCAAAGAATTGGGCACGCAGGCCCGTCTTACATTCTGCCCTTCATCACTCCATCTTTCATTCTTCCCACACACTCGATTTAATACAAATATACAAATTAAAATAGGGAAAAAAACATATCAAATTAGTGTAAGATTTAACTATTACATTCAAAGTAAAAGAGAAGAAGTAATTAACCTAATAAAATAGCTCTCACACACATACACACACAGACATATACATACACAAAAATACATTGTAAATACAGATCTTCTAATATACGTTTTTTTAACAAACATTAATTGTTGGGTGAACAACTTTATCTCTTTGTGTAGGGTGAGCAACAACTTTATCTCTTTGTGTAGGATGAGTATGGGACTGCAGCATATAAAACTGTAGAGCTTGACACATATTTGGATGACGTCCCTGTACAACATCGTGAATGTCAAGGTCATGAGAGTGAGCTCTTCAGATCCTATTTCCCTCAGGGAATTACGTAAGTTGTTGAATTTTCATTGCAGAATCTGTTAGGAAGTTATTCATAAAAAAGAGAGTGAAAAAAAATTATGTAGTTTCAACCATATCAATATATGTGGGGATGCTATTGAAAGAACTAACTTGATGAAGTATCAGGGAGTAAGGATCGATCACAACTTAACTCTTTCCACCCGGGAAAAAAAACGCGGACGTTACTGGCGTACGGGTGGACGTTACCGTCGTACGGGCGGACGTTATATTATCGAGCGGGTGTTGCGATAATTTTTGGGTCCCTCTCTAAAATTAATTTTAACAAACTAATTCAGGGTTCAACATAAGTGTATCATATATCAAAATAAGTAGAAATGAATGAGGATTTCATAAATGTAGTTATTTGTCAAAGAAAGAGCAGTAAATGTAGAAAGCACAGGCAAATGAAGTATTTGTGCTAGAATGCAGTGGTATCATGCTCGATGTGACGTATGATATGCCCGGAAACAATTCTTTGGACACAGATGAGGTTCGTCTGAGCACGTAGTGCAGTAGTAATAGGTGCGGACTTTCTTGTCTGGCCTCGAACAGTATAAACACCGTTTACGGAAATCTTTCATGTCAATCAGATGAACACTTTGGTAGCGTTCTGAGATAAGGGGATGTGCTGCTGCTCCCGTTTGCCTGGGAGCAGGCATACTAACTTCTGCAATGAAGCTGCTGTCTGCCAAGGATACCAAACCCTCAATAAGCTGGTTCTTGAAGAAGACCAGAGATTTGTTACTCCTGCCAGGGTGAGCATTCACCTGTGTTATTTCCAAAATTCAGTTGAATATTTTCTTCCACCACTTTATTGTCTTTCTAGAATGCATGCCATAGTATGAAACCTTTTGGTCAGCTCTGTCACATCCATTCATACACATGTTATATGTGTGAATGATCTCTGGTTTCTGGACCTCTCGTTGTCCTTCAATAAGAGGAATAGTGACAGCTTTTCCATGTGTTGTAACCACATGAACAGGCTTCTTTGACTTTTTGTTTGTCCAGGAAACACAGAGAATCTTACCATCATCTCTGACATGGTAAACAGGCTTGTTTTCCTCAAGTGTCTGAGTTTTCAGCTGCGGAGGAAAGCCCTTACGACAGATATTCAAGGTCCCAGTGTAATTGTGACCTTTTGACAGCAGGTAATCAACCAGAGGAAGACTGGTATAAAACTTGTCTGCAAATATATGATAAGAAGCCTTCACTGGCTGCAAAAGTGTCTGAAAAACTTTCACAGCATGACTTGGACTGTCAGCAGTGGCAGGGTCATAGGAGGTTTGCTTCCCAAAATATATCACCAGGTTGAACACAACCTGTGATGGAGTCACAAAGGCCAAACGTCTTGATGTTATATTTGGCTGGCTTGCTGGCGTTATATTGCTTGTGACACCAGCGTCCCTTGTAGTCAATTACCATTTCATCAATACTTACGTCTCTGAAAGGGTAAAAGGCTGCCTGAAAAGATGCGACCAGCTGATTGACAAAAGGTTCAATTTTGGCTTTACCTTTACTATCAGCTTCACTGACATGCAGCATGGTGCTGTATATCATTAGAAACCTATCCCTACTAAACATCTGCCTAAAAAATGGTGACTGCAGATGGCCTGTGGTGATCCAATAGTCACTGAGTTTTGGTTTAGGTTGCATGCTCATGGAAATGTTAGTGGCCATGAACTTATACATTTCATGGTGGCCAATAGGTGTCCATCCAGAATCATTACTACCATCACCTGCTTGGCTAAGTTTCATAACAGCATAAGCATTTATGCTGGCTATGAGACTGTCCAAAATATCTATTGTAAATAGTGCAAAGAAAAACCCCAGTGGTGTCCGCTCACGGCCAACATCTAACAGAATACCACTGCCAGGATCACTGCTGCTAGGAGTTCCTAGCTCTTCATTCACCTGTGCTTCTCTCCAGTTAGATACTGAACTGTTATTTTCTCTCTGAGCCACAGAAACAATAGTTCTAGGTCGTTTCACAGGTGGAGGACTTATCCTGTTGCTCGGTCCAGCTAAAGAACTAGAACTAGTCGTAGGGCCATTGTCAGAGTCAGTTTCACTATGCCTGTCACCGTCACTATAGGCAGATAAACTAACTACAGGTTCATCCACGTGAGAACTTGATTCAGTTATGGTCTTTCCGTTACCTATAAATTTAAATAAATTCAAAGCTGCCTTTGCACTGTTTCTAACAGGCCTACCACTACCAGAATAACATGCAGTCACATTTGTCGAGTCGGTGGGTGGGTTCATTTTTTGAGTCGGTCTCGAAAATGTCACTGAAAAACACAAATTCTTGATAATATTTAACAAACTCCTTTTTGAACGGCGTGCCCAGAAGTAAAGGAAGATTCTGACATGCGCAGATAGTCGTTAACTAAAAAGTTAATTTCACATGTGAACAAAACAAAACAGGGTGTCCCATAGGGACCTGTAGATTGCCGACGTAAAACGAACATGGCCCCTGTAGGGTCCAGGCGGGTGGAAAGAGTTAAGATCCAGAGATCATTAGACCAGATCACAGCTAAATATAGGAAAGGATTGGCTACAATAGAAATAATGGCAGCACCAAACCCTGAGCAGCTGCTTCTGGTTCTGATATAAGAGATCTAGCAGCGGTCCTTTTGGTGACTGAATATGCACTGGCAGTTCTAATGCTTAGCTCCACACAGATATGAAGGCTTGAGGGAATAGAAAATGAGGCAGTGCATATTTATTCTTGGATGCACCAGGGGCATATCCTGCAAGGCCATGAGGCATCTGGTAGGATTTTCAGAATACAGGACAGAAAATAAACATTGTGAGAGAGTATTTATCCATTACTGTTTTACAGCCTGAGATATGCAGATGACATCTTTCTAATAACAGAAAATGAAAGCCGTTTTGCATAAACTTGTGAATAAGATTATAGAAGAGAGCAATAAAGGAGGTCTAGAGCTAAAGAGCAACATGACAGAAGCAAAGGTGACATCAGAAAGAATAAACATACCAAAGCACAACATCCTTTCAAACAGGAAGACATTTACACAGGTAAATAAACTTAGTTACAACAACAATAACAGCTGATGGCAGATGCACAAATGAAGTGAAATTGCACATAGGCATATCAAAGACAACTCTTAATGACATGAAGAAGATACTAACACATAAGAAAGTGTCTTTGAAAGTGAGGAAAAGAGTAATACAGTAAAATAGAGTCAATATTGCTATGTTTGTGAAACTTAGACAGTCATCAAAAAGATGACAAAGAAAAAGAAAGCAAGAAAGATAATGGCTTTGGAGAAAGAAGCAACAAATAACTAGGTAGACAGAGAAAGATGTAACAAATAACCAGGCAGACAGAGAAAAATCCAACAAATAACTAGGTAGACAGAGAAAGATCCAACAAATAACTAGACAGACAGAGAAAGATGCAACAAATAACTAGGCAGACAGAGAAAGATGCAACAAATAACCAGGCAGACAGAGAAAGATCCAACAAGTAACTAGGTAGACAGAGAAAGATCCAACAAATAACCATGGCAGACAGAGAAAGATGTAACAAATAACCAGGCAGACAGAGAAAGATCCAACAAATAACCATGGCAGACAGAGAAAGATGTAACAGATAACCACAGTAGACAGAGAAAGATGCAACAAATAACCAAGCAGACAGAGAAAGTTGCAACAAGTAACCAAGCAGACAGAAAAACAAATGAAGAGGTCCTCAGATAAGTTTCAGAACAAAGAAAACTGGTTAAACTGATAAGAAAAAGACAGTCACAATTTCTTGGACATGCCATGAGAAGACAGAAGTTGGAGAACCTAGTAAAGACAATCACAATTTCTTAGACATGCCATGAGAAGACAGAAGTTGGAGAACCTAGTAATGACCAGAAATTCAAGAGAAAAAGGAAGAGAAGAAGACCAAGAGAAAAATATCACAGTGGACTGACCAAGTGGCATGAAAAAAGAAAGTCACCTGAACTAATCGGAAACATCAAGGACCACACAAGATGGAGAAGCATGATCACCAACACCGTCTGGCACGGCACATAATAATTTAATTCTCTTCTGCCAGCATCCTGGAAGGAGGTTGTTCTACTGGATTCAGACATGTTCCACCTGAACAGTACGAAGGTAGACTCTTCCATTTCAGCCGAGACAAGTCTGGCCGTGTTGTTGTCAAAGAGGTAAGGAAAATTAAAAACTTCTCAGTCTTACTGTCTTCTCCACGGTCATATTTCCTGTTTGTTAGCTTCTGCTCTTTCCTCACCTGTGACTTGTGTTCCAGAACCCTCACTGTACTAGGTTACACACCCACTACCCAACCACATTCATATATTCTGCCAAGCTTCTTCTTACCTCTCACTCTCTCTCTCCTTCCTTTCTGGTTTCTGTGCCCCCTCTTTACTACTGATCTGTCACACCTCATTTAAACATTCATAATGCTATGCCATGTGCACTTTTGGATACAGCTTCTTGCAAGTCACATCTAAGTGCTCCCTTTTTTCCTTCATTTTTTTTTTTTGCATTCTTATTTGTTGTATATCTTTAATGTGAATTTATATTTTTATCTTCTTTCCTTGTTTCTTTGTCCTGTATGTTTTTGTATGATTAAGGTGCAAACCAAAATGTTACAATTGTGTCTTATTAACTAATAAAGTTGCTTGTACTTTTGTTTTAAATAGTTTTAACACTTTACTCTCTTGGACTACCTTTGTGGTTGCTATGCTGTTCATACTGATCTGTATGCAGGGTTCATATAACAGTGACTGCAGAGATAATGGAAGTGACTTGGAAGTTCAGATAAACATGCAAGTGAGCCAAACTGGTCCTATCTCAAACAGATTATTGTGATTTATCAGAAAGGGATTGACTTATTTCCATGATGTTGAATGTAAATGCTATAGAAGAGTTCTCCAAATATCGTGGACACAAAAAAGAACAAATATATCTATACTACAAGAGCTTAATATTGAAGAAGGCTGGCTAGTAAAGAGGATTAAAGAGAGAAAACTTAAATATTTTGGCCACATTAAACGTCATGATAATTTAGAGAAGACCGTATTGGAAGGATACATAATGGGAAAAAGAAAAAGAGGAAGACCGAAACGAAGATGGCTGCAAGACATCGTTGATGATCTGGAAATGGATGCAGCAGCAGCAGGCCATCTTGCTCACAACCGAGAGGCCTACAGGAGTGCTGTTTGGGAGGCAAAGTTCCGCAAGGGACATGCAAAGGAATGAATGAATGAAAAGGACAGAAACCTAGTTTTTAACGTGGTCTCTTAAATTGAGGGAAAAAAAATGCTGTAACTCACTCTCTCTCTCTCTCTCTTCACCATGGCATCAGCTGCATAGAATGTCAACAGTTACAGAGCTACCGTAACAGAATGTCCTGAGAGGGATGTCTGATCAGAGTGTAGTAAGAAATGCTGATAACATAGAACAGAGGGAACAACATTTAACAGTGACCTAATCCAGCTCTGTGTGATTTTGTTATTATATGTCTTTCATAAATTTCTGTATTGTATAACTTTTATGTTCCCTGCTAGAGTATAGTCCCGCAGAATAGTTTGTTGGTCTTTAACATTGCACAAATCAGCAGTGTGTATAACGGGATCCCTGATAAAGTGAAACCTTGATTTTCAGATTACACGAGCTGCTTCTCTTGTCAGTGAAGGAGATGTGTATATTCTTGACCTTGGTCTCACAATTTACCAGTACAATGGTGAGAACTCGAGCGCTGTTGAGAGGGCAAAGGTAACACTCATTTCTTGAACTTCATCTGTTATGTGTCACCTGCCCTTGGCTTTTATTTAGTATTCCTTGCATTTTGTTTGCAAAGTGAGATTTATGACAAGTGTGTGTGTGTGTGTGTGCGTGCGTGTATGTGTGCACATGTATATATATATATATATATATATATATATATATATATATATATATTATTTGTTTTTTTTCTTTTCAATATTACTACATCCAACATATCTTGCTCCAAAGAAGGGAGTCACTTATAAGTATTAAACACATCAGTACAGAAGACACCGGAACCAGCAGATTCTTACAAGAATGTCATAAATAACCAAGATAGATAAGATAATTAACTCTTTCTGTGCCAGAGGAAGAAACGCGGACGTTCAGCTGGGTGCCGGGATAAAAGCACGGGTCCTGATCTGTATAGGGGGTATAGGGGGTGTAGTTGTAAAATGGAATGGAAAACATGTACTTCCATCTACTTATTATGTTTCAAAGTATAACTAAATGTGAAAATTTCATAAATGCAGAGTTTAGTTTTTTTAGGAAAAAAGAAGTAATGTGATGTTTTTAGACAATGAATATGCCCAGCTCACCATCGGTGAGGTCTAGATATGCACCACTTACCATCTGAGATGTCTAGATCTACTTGTCGATCTCATATTGTGATTCTGTGTTGCATTCTCGCTAAATTAATGTCTGAAATAACATCCTAACTACTTCTCCCATCGTCTGATATGTCTAGATCTACTTGGGATACATTCAAGAGCAGTGGGGTGGTCACAGGCCATGTCCATATCCCTATCTACGTCATCAAAAATTGAAAAATTTCAGTCTTTCTCTTCCTTTTTCACACTTGGCATCGCTCGTAACTAGGCACTCTTTCACCATTTTGAAAAGTGTCACTGGAATCGCGGACGAAATATGTATAATCTAAATGTTACACCAGTTGTTTTATTGAAACAAACCAACGATCGCTGTAGCAACAATTCACGGTAAGCATCGGGAATCTGGAAATGTTGATGCAGTGACCAAAGGCACCGAAAGAGTTAATGATGTATATCTAGCAGAATCCAGTGTAGAAGAGAATTTAATTAAAACTGAAAGAAAAAGACAGATAACATTCACTAGAATGTCACTAGACAGGGAGGACTTAGAAGAACACTTGAAAAGATCACGAGAATAAAGGCAGATAAAGTTGAAGAAAATAGATGGCATTGCATGGTAGATTAATAAAAAATTGCTACTGATGTGAAACCTGGACTTAGAGCGAAAGATTCATACAGCAGAAACAAGCTTGTTGAGATGCACAAGGGAAAACATAGGTCATATAACATGGAGAATGAAAAGAACAAATGCACAGGTTTTAGAACAGCTCCAAGAGCAATGTAAACTTCTCAATAAATATCAAGAAAATAGAATACTCTGGTCAAAAGACAGTACAACATACTAAAAACCATACTAGAAGGAAAGGTGGTGGGAAAAAGAGCAAGAGGTAGACAGAGATGTTGATGGGAAGACAACATATAGGAAAAGACAGTACACAATGTAAAAAGTAAGAACAGCTTTATTATTTAACGATTACACAGTTGTGATGTTTTGGTGCGAGCCTTTATCAAACAAAAACAAACAATACGAAGAATCAGAGAGAGGAGACACAAAGTACAGATTCACATTAATTTTATGTTAATGAAATAATAAAAAATGAAAATTTAATGAAAAATTGTAAATGACTTATCTTAAGTCTTGGAACAGTACAGAATTACAATCACCTTTATGTCACAAGGAGCTCAAACAATATACCTATGTCGCAAGGAGCTCAAACAGTATGTCTATGTAGCAAGGAGCTCAAACATTATGCCTATCTAGCAAGGGGCTCAGACAATATGCCTATGTAGCAAGGAGCTCAAACAGTATGTCTATGTAGCAAGGAGCTCAGACAATATGCCTATGTAGCAAGGAGCTCAAACAATATGCCTATGTAGCAAGGAGCTCAGACAATATGCCTATGTAGCAAGTAGCTCAGACAATATGCCTATGTAGCAAGGAGCTCAGACAATATGCCTATGTAGCAAGTAGCTCAAACAATATGCCTATGTAGCAAGGAGCTCAAACAATATGCCTATGTAGCAAGGAGCTCAAACAATATGCCTATGCAGCAAGTAGCTCAAACAATATGCCTATGTAGCAAGGGGCTCAGACAATATGCCTATGTAGCAAGGAGCTCAGACAATATGCCTATGTAGCAAGGAGCTCAGACAATATGCCTATGTAGCAAGTAGCTCAAAAAATATGTCTATGTAGCAAGGAGCTCAGACAATATGCCTATGTAGCAAGGAGCTCAAACAATATGCCTATGTAGCAAGGGGCTCAAACAATATGCCTATGTAGCAAGTAGCTCAGACAATATGCCTATGTAGCAAGGAGCTCAAACAATATGCCTATGTAGCAAGTAGCTCAGACAATATGCCTATGTAGCAAGTAGCTCAGACAATATGCCTATGTAGCAAGTAGCTCAGACAATATGCCTATGTAGCAAGGAGCTCAGACAATATGCCTATGTAGCAAGTAGCTCAGACAATATGCCTATGTAGCAAGGAGCTCAGACAATATGCCTATGTAGCAAGTAGCTCAGACAATATGCCTATGTAGCAAGTAGCTCAAACAATATGCCTATGTAGCAAGTAGCTCAGACAATATGCCTATGTAGCAAGTAGCTCAAACAATATGCCTATGTAGCAAGTAGCTCAAACAATATGCCTATGTAGCAAGTAGCTCAAACAATATGCCTATGTAGCAAGTAGCTCAGACAATATGCCTATGTAGCAAGGAGCTCAGACAATATGCCTATGTAGCAAGTAGCTCAAACAATATGCCTATGTAGCAAGTAGCTCAAACAATATGCCTATGTAGCAAGGGGCTCAAACAATATGCCTATGTAGCAAGGGGCTCAAACAATATGCCTATGTAGCAAGGGGCTCAAACAATATGCCTATGTAGCAAGGGGCTCAAACAATATGCCTATGTAGCAAGGGGCTCAAACAATATGCCTATGTAGCAAGGGGCTCAGACAATATGCCTATGTAGCAAGGGGCTCAAACAATATGCCTATGTAGCAAGTAGCTCAAACAATATGCCTATGTAGCAAGGGGCTCAAACAATATGCCTATGTAGCAAGTAGCTCAGACAATATGCCTATGTAGCAAGGAGCTCAAACAATATGCCTATGTAGCAAGTAGCTCAAACAATATGCCTATGTAGCAAGGAGCTCAAACAATATGCCTATGTAGCAAGTAGCTCAAACAATATGCCTATGTAGCAAGTAGCTCAAACAATATGCCTATGTAGCAAGTAGCTCAAACAATATGCCTATGTAGCAAGTAGCTCAAACAATATGCCTATGTAGCAAGTAGCTCAAACAATATGCCTATGTAGCAAGTAGCTCAAACAATATGCCTATGTAGCAAGTAGCTCAAACAATATGCCTATGTAGCAAGTAGCTCAAACAATATGCCTATGTAGCAAGTAGCTCAAACAATATGCCTATGTAGCAAGGGGCTCAAACAGTACGCAGGACATAGCCTGGCTGAGTGCACAATCAAGGCAAGGGAGTGAGGAAACTGGAGATTCATTACCACCATCCTTTGTTCTGAAGAAGGCACAAGATGATGATGTCTGTTATGATAGAAAGTTTCCAGATCACAGAATCAGAAAGTATGAGCACACATGCTGTGATACAAGACTACTGATATTTTTTTTCAAGTGAACTAATAAATTGTCACTCTATCGTTTACTTTATCTTAGAATGCAGATTTCTGCTGAAGTGTGCCCTTCTTAAGAAAATTTCTGGAGGTACAGCGAGAAAATCAAATGAGGAAATCCTGAAAGAGGCACAGGAAACAAGGAAAATTATAACAAAAATCATAAAATGACAATCTAAATTTGTGGTGCCTGTTTGGAGGAGAGGGGGGCTAGAACACTTAACAGCAACAGAGAAGATCAAAGACAGAAGAGACAGAGGTAGACAAAAAGAAAAGATGTTTGATGGTTTGCCATCCTGGCAGGGGAAATGCTCAGTGATAAGCTTGTTGAGATGTACAAGGGATCAAGGGTTGTGGAAGGACATGATGTCCCATGCTTGTCGGCAGGGACTGAGAGAGAGATAATTTTGTGTCAGGAGCATGCCAGATTTGTATTGGAGGTTGTTAGGGTTCATTTTGGCCAACAGCTTCTCTGTTGACTGTCTCTAAACAGATTTGGGTTCAAGAGCCAGTCTAGAGACACTGTGGGTCTTCAGATATGGTATTATACACAGATGGCTCAGTGGCTGAAGGAAGCAAAAGTGGATGGAGCTTTGTCCTCTATTGCAATGGAAGAGTTTAACTAATGTGGATCTGCTGTTCAGGGCATACGGGCTGATTTGTCTGACAGATTGGCTGGATAGGCTGAAATACAAGGCAGGCTGAGAATGGATAAGGACGACATTGTGAAAGCCATATTAGATAGACTGCAAGATGATGATGAGAGGGAGTGAATGGACAATGTGTGTATACAGAGACTGATAAAGTAGGAGCAGAGCAAGAGTGCTGGAAGAAGACCTGAGATAAGTAGGCAAATATGTATAATAAACAACCAACATTTGATGGGAACTATTAGTAGACAATTAGCAAAACATACAGGAATGTCTTATCAGTGACAGTGTGAAATCAATGCAGGAAAAAACAGATTCCCCGTCTTCCTTGGCTAGCAAAATAGGTCTTGGAATTAACAAGGACAAAACAAAAATAATGAAATTTCTCATTAATCAAGAAGGAAAAATATATGTAGAAGAAACAGTTGTTGATAAAGTAAACCATTTTGCATACCTTGGCAGCTACATAGACCAGGATGGTGACACCAGGAAGGAAGGTAGAGTTTGAATTGCAAAAGCAGCATTGTCCTTAAAAAATCTTGAGAACATATGGAATTCAAAAGTTATAAGCACAAAAACCAAGTTAAGACTACTCAATTCAAATGTGATATCCACCCTCATTTATGCATGCGAAAGCTGGAAATCAACTAAAGAAATAGACAATAAATTAGACTCTTGAAAACAAATGCCTAAGGAAAACACTTGGTATAAAGTGGAATGAATTCAAAAACACAGAGATAAGACAGATGAGCAAACAACAACCTTTCTCATTGGTGATCAGAAAAAGAAGATGGACATATGCAGGCATGTGATGAGAATAAACAATCAGAGAATACCAAAACAAGCTATCAAGTGAAGCACAACAGGCCGAAGAAAAAGAGGTCGACTGCGTGAAATTCTAAAGAGAACATTGTTAAGAGAAGCCAGTTTAGTGAGAATAACATCCCTTGATGAAATTGAAAGACTCGCCGAGAATAGGAAAACTTGGCAGACAACTGTGTGAGCCCTATAGGGATTTAATGGCATGGGAAGGATGTAAGATATAAGATTAGTAGACAGACTCTTCTGTGGATGTTGGAGTATGCGGCGGAGCAGGAATGCAAGTGTCCTGAATGTGATGATGCCAGATTCTAGATTCTGAAACAGATTTTTTTGCTTAACTGGCAACGTTGACAGTACACTGTTCTGTAGCATCATAGCCTAGTCCCTTTACTGTTGCTTTTAAGTGCTTTTTTTCTGCCTCGTCTTGGTGCTTGATATGGAAAAATTACCGTAGCTACTTCTCAAACCCCTTGTCATCTCCCCTGGTCATCTGCAAGTGACAGATGAGCTCTGTGAATGTGGAATGTGGCAGAGTTGTTACAGGGGATGCCAAAAGATGGTTAGAAAATCAATTTGCAATCATTTCCTTATCTAAATTGTCTTTCAGAGTTTACTTTCCTAGCCTTGACGTTCCTAAGTGGATTTGACACTCTCTGGTTGTACCATCAGCTGTCATACTACAGCAGACTAGAAATGGACAAAATTATATTTGAGCTGTTTGTTGTGCATAACAGGATTTTATCCTTTCAGTTAATTATTTTATTTGAAAAGTTCATAGCATATTAGAACATTCAAGAAAATGAGAAACATCTTGTGCAACAGATCCATATCAATGGAAGCAAGATTCTGAGTACTTAAATGTTACATCGAGCCAATTTTGTTTTATGGATGTGAAGCATGGTCTATGAATAAGAGAGTACAGCGAGAAATAGAGGCCATGGAAATGTGGTTCATAAGAAGGATGTTGAAGGTACCATGTACCATCAAAGAAGTCTTAAGAGAGGCTGGAGTTAAAAGGCAAATTTCAGCAAAGATCAGAGGCAGACAAGGGAGATTTTAGGACATTTTCTGAGAGGAGGAAAATTGGAACACTTTGTGGCAACTGGAAAAATTGAGGGAAGAAGAGACAGAGGAAGAACACAGAGAGAGAAGTTACTGGATGGGCTGTCAGTGTGGCTGGGAAAAAAGTTCACTGGTGGATCTCGTAATCAAGTCTAAAGACAGGGAATTGTGGAGAGAAATGATCGCCTACGCCACGAAGCACAGCACCTGATTTTTTTTTTTATGAGAGCATGTTAACAATATGTGATACTGTATTATTATTATTATGTGCAGTCCCAGAGAGTATTGATGATCATGCTTCTCCATCTTGTGGGATCCTTGATTTTTTCCGATTAGTTCATATGCTTTTCTTTTTCCTTTCCTTTTGGTCAGTTCACTGAGATAATTTTTTTTTCCTTGGCCTTCCTTTGTTCCTTTTTATCCATGAATTTTCCAGAAATATTTTATGTCTGTCAAGGGTAATTGTTACATCTTTCTGCAAAACCACATCTATGTTGCTTCAAATTTCAGTGTTATGTTTTTGTTAATTGCCCAGGTTTCACAACCATATAATAATATTGGCTCATTATAGCACTGTAATACTGTATTACTTCTGTAATATTTACTAGGCCATGGAGTATGTGGGCAATATGAAAAGCCAGCGTGGTGAGGCAGTGTCTAAAGTCTTAGAGGGTGCAACCACATCCAGAGATGTAAGTTCCTTTCATTTGTTAATCAGATTGATTTGATCACAGCCTCTCAGATAATTGTGAGCTGCCAGTTTTTATATTTGAATCATGAAATCAGATGAATCAGACATGAGATTAATGTAGCTATAGAGACACTTGTGATCAGACTATTGTTTGTTTTCCTATATGTTTTCTTAACTGATGAGATTAATGTAGCTAGAGACTTGTGTTGCCAGGCTACTGTATCCAGCAACAGGTTCAAGCAACTCTTTTAGGAATGGCATGGTTGTAATGTTAATAAACTTATGCTGGTCAGAATCTTATCCTGTTTCCATGTCTTATTCCATAAATAAGGTTATTGTAATGGTATAAATTGGCCATTATTAGTGGAGCTTGCAGGTAGCTTACATTTTAGTTCATTGCTTGTAGTTATGAAGGTCATGAAGCACACTCCTCAGATTTATTACCTGTACTTCACTGCAGCTTCACTTCACAGTAGCAGGTGATTGTGCAGCAAACATTGTATCCAGAACTACCAAGAGCAAAGAAATGTACATAGTGGTTTTGCATGCCCATAGTCAACTCTAAGGGGTGATCAGATTTCTTGACTTATCTGTTAAACTGAAGACAGCAAAACAAGAAGGGCCAAGCAAAACTTATATTGATCTAGCTTCAGTGGCACATAATTCCATGATCAGAACTGACAGAAGAAAACTATTATGAAGTACATGGTTTCTTTGTTTTTTGTTTTTTTAACTAGCCTAATAATTTATAGTTCCTATTAATTGTGAATTTATAGCAGTATTTTCCTTAAACATAAAATAATGGAAACATTTTTTATGAAGTCTCATATGAAGCCATACTACAAGAACTTAATATTGAAGAAGGTTGGCTAGCAAAGAGGATTAAACAGAGAAAACTTAAATATTTTGGACACATTAAACATGATAATTTAGAGAAGACTGTATTGGAGGGGTACATAATAGGGAAGAAGAAAGAGAGGAAGACCAAGGCGAAGATGGCTGCCAGACATCGTTGATGATCTGCAAATAGATGCATTAGCAGCAGAGCATCTTGCTTACAACTGAGAGGCCTATAGGAGATCTGTTAGGGAGGCAGAGTTCCACAAGGGACATGCAAATGGCTGACTGACTGACATATGAAACTATAAATTTGTTGTTTTTTTTTTTTAATGTTTCTGAATATTTCTTATTCTCTTCCAACAGCATGAGTTTTTTCAAAAGTTGGACAAGGAAGTTGATGATAATCCTGATGATGATGACGACGTTGATGGAGATGATAGCAAGAGATTATTGAGGTAGGAAAAAAAAATGCTCTCTGTTTTGTGAAGTATTATTCTCATCATCTGAAGTAAATGTCTGAGAGAAGTTGATTTTTATGTACAAATTATACTGTATTTTGTTGTTGTTGTTGTTTTTGTTGTTGTTGTTTTTCTGTTATTTTTGTTCTTGTTCTTCTTCATTCTCCCTGGAACTATGAAGTAGTGTTCTTGTCCTTCTTCAGTCTCCCTGGAACTATGAAGTGGTGTTCTTGTTCTTCTTCAGTCTCCCTGGAACTATGAAGTAGTGTTCTTGTTCTTCTTCAGTCTCCCTGGAACTATGAAGTAGTGTTCTTGTTCTTCTTCAGTCTCCCTGGAACTATGAAGTAGTGTTCTTGTTCTTCTTCAGTCTCCCTGGAACTATGAAGTAGTGTTCCTGGCAGCCTGTGTGGTGAAGATGTCCAGGGACAGCATCATGTTGCCTCGGGAGTGGGTTATTGCAGATATTTTTTTCAGTCCCTGAGTGCGACCGACAGCCAGGGGGTGTGCAGTACTTCTTAAAGAGACTCCACCACCATCATGAGGACCATGACAAACCCTGCCCCCATTAGCCGGGCTAGGCCTGTTACTGGGGGGTACCAGCAGAGAGGTGAGACAGGGTCTTGATCATCTATGGTTTGCCAGCCCTGATGCTAGCGTGTCAGCTATGGGTGACTGATTACCAGATCTGACAGTATCTCCACCCCCACCCCCATAAAATTATATAAGAATAAAGAAACATTTTACAGTACATGTAAATATCTGATAGTAAAATGTGACTAGGCATATATGAGTAAATATCTGACAACAGGAGATGACTTTGTTGTATATAAATACATCTGACAATCAGAGATGACACTGCCACATGTAGAAATTTCCGACATTAAGTAAGAGATGACAGTGCCACATACATAAATTTCCAAAATTAAGAAATGACAATGCCACTTGTATAAATTTCTGACATTGAGAGATGACAGTGCCACATACATAAATATCTGGCAAAAAAACAGATGACAGTGCCATATGCATAAATAGCTGGCAAAAAGAGGTGACAGTGTCAGATTAATAAATATCTGACAAGAAAAGATGACAGTGTCAGACTAATAAATATCTGACAAGAAAAGATGACAGTGTCAGACTAATAAATATCTGACAAGAAAAGATGACAGTGTCAGACTAATAAATATCTGACAAGAAAAGATGACAGTGTCAGACTAATAAATATCTGACAAGAAAAGATGACAGTGTCAGACTAATAAATATCTGACAAGAAAAGATGACAGTGTCAGACTAATAAATATCTGACAGTAAAAGATGACAGTGTCAGACTAATAAATATCTGACAAGAAAAGATGACAGTGTCAGACTAATAAATATCTGACAGTAAAAGATGACAGTGTCAGAATAATAAATATCTGACAGTAAAAGATGACAGTGTCAGAATAATAAATATCTGACAGTAAAAGATGACAGTGTCAGAATAATAAATATCTGACAGTAAAAGATGACAGTGTCAGAATAATAAATATCTGACAGTAAAAGATGACAGTGTCAGAATAATAAATATCTGACAGTAAAAGATGACAGTGTCAGAATAATAAATATGTGACAAGAAAAGATGACAGTGTCAAACTAATAAATATCTGACAGTAAAAGATGACAGTGTCAGAATAATAAATATGTGACAAGAAAAGATGATTGCACTGATAATGAGGGTGCATTCCAGTAGTAATGTGTTTGGATGCTCTGGAAGAAAGTCTCAGTGCTTACAGCCACATGATGGCCAGCGGTAACTGACTGTGATGTCTTTCCTCATAGGCAAGTGTCTGCATAGAGAAATGAATAATGCCCTCCCTGCAAGTTGCAGTGCCAGTCTTCTTAGTAAGGTCCACAAGTATGTGAGGAACTGTGTTTTCTTATATTTATCTCTTTCCCTGCTGGAGGGGGGGGGGGAGGAGTTACATCACATGACCAAGGGGGTAATTTTCATGAAGTGGAATGGGATGGTTGTCACATTTAAAAGGATCATGAAGGCATAGTCTGATTTGCAGTTTGACAGGAAAGTTGTATATTGTTTTTCTAATAAAATTGTTAGTATGTTATTAGTTTAGAACAGACAAAAGAGCTAAGAATTGAGAAAAAAGAATGGAGAATTATGATGAAATATTTTCTCACTTACCATTCACGTTAATCCACTGTACTGGGTCCAGTATATCCAAAATGAATAAAATTTTACACAAACACCATTTCCTCACAGGAAAATATACATTAATTATTTATTTTATTTATTTACAATTAATTTACAATCTACAATAAACTGAAAACATGAAAACACAAGTGGGCGGCAGACTAGAAGCTTAGAAAAAAAACAAACTTAAAAACAGTTACATTTTAACACAAATTAGCTCTGAATTCAACCTTGTGCCTCATGTCTGTGTTTTTGATACTAGAAGATAAAAGCTGTATATCAGGGCCCTGCAAGCACAAACACAAGAGTCAGGGCCATGCAGACACAAGGAGTCAGGGCCCTGCAAACACAAACACAAGGAGTCAGGGCTTGCAGGGAGGGCATTATTCATTTCTCTATGCAGACACTTGCCTATGAGGAAAGACATCACAGTCAGTTACCGCTGGCCATCATGTGGCTGTAAGCACTGAGACTTTCTTCCAGAGCATCCAAACACATTACTACTGGAATGCAACATTCCATATCAGCGCAATCATCTTTTCTTGTCAGATATTTATTAATGTGACACTGTCATCTTTTCTTGTCAGATATTTATGCATGTGGCAGTGTCACCTCTTTTTACCAGAAGAAAAATACCAGCTTTGCCAGATTTTTTAGTATAGTTAGGATAAATTCAAAATTAGAGACCAGTGCACTATAAGTGGGTAAGTGGACTGATGTGGACCCCATCCATGCAAGGCACGTCAAGCAAGACACAAAGAGTTAATACATTTATGTTATGCTGAAAAGAGATTGTAGGCAGGAAACATGTTACATTTCAGCTTGTTGTAATAGACATTAATTTGACCATCTTATGATGACACATCAGATAATAGTTGAACATAGGAGCAGTATAGTCAGTCATTCTAGACTGTAACAGTGTGTACTTCCAGGTATCTTCATTTTGTACCATCTGCAAGGAAAGATTCCCTGCAATGAATATCAAACTTTCTATATCCCTTGCTCACACAGTGCACCCAGCTGAGCTGATTTCTGTCATTAATATCGTTGTCTTCCCCTTGATTTTTTAACTTTTCATTTTTCATTGTGGTATTATGTCTCTTGATATGACCAAAGTATTTTGATTATCTTGTTCTTATATCTTTCAGTATTTCTCATTTCATTAGATCTACCATTTCATTATTTTCTTTTCTGTCCACGGAATACACTCCACCCTACTGTATATTCACTGTTAATAAATTTCAGTTTTATTTTCTATTTTTCCTGTTTAATCTCAGAAAGAGTTTTTTTTTTAAATCCATGAAGAGTATATAAGAATGGAAACTGGGGAGTCAGAATCAAAAGAGTAATGGAAAATAAATTGTACAAATCACCATTAATAACTTCCACTACGAAACCTAACAGATTACAATGGCTAGATCTTGCAGAAAGAGTAGGATAGAGTATTTTAGAACTGTTCATTGTTATTCAGTTTAGAGCCATAGATTTTCTTCTCTTGTACCTTCTTCTTGTTGTATGTGTGAATGCATTTGTGTGTTTCAGAGTGAATACAGAAACTAATGTACCTGAGCTCGTGAAGGATGGGGACTTCAGCCGTACGGATCTCAAGTCAGATGTGAGCATATTTCGTATCCTTAGGAAGATGTTGATAAGTGACCACAGAGGCATTCATGTGAATGTCAGCTGCTGATCACTGCTATGATTTCTGTGTCATCTACAGACTCTTGAGTTATTTGTTCTTTATTTATCATTAGAGTAATTGGTTATGTTGTTTAATATACAGGACACTTTTTGTCTTATGTGACAGTTTGAAGTAGGTGGACAGTAGCTGTGTTACAGCTGTGTGTAGTGCTTGTGTTACAGGGCCCTACTCCCTGTGTTTGCATTACAGGGGCCTGACTCCCTGTGTTTGCATTACAGGGCCTTGACTCCCTGTGTTTGTGTTACAGGGCCCTGACTCCCTGTGTTTGCATTACTGGGCCCTGACTCCCTGTGTTTGTGTTACAGGGCCCTGACTCCCTGTGTTTGTGTTACAGGGCCCTGACTCCCTGTGTTTGCATTACAGGGCCCTGACTCCCTGTGTTTGCATTACTGGGCCCTGACTCCCTGTGTTTGTGTTACAGGGCCCTGACTCCCTGTGTTTGCATTACTGGGCCCTGACTCCCTGTGTTCGGGTTTTTTGTCTTCAGTTTAGATATTGTTTGCTTTTCAAATAGTGATATGTTCTCACATAGAGTTGTGCACCATTTGATGTGGCTTTTTACATTTTCTTTATACTCCATAGAATATCTAATAGCCTCTCTTACCACGTCTCACCGGACACTGATTTCTGTTCTAAAAGAACATAGTTCTAAATGTAATTTGTTAGATCGTGTATCTTGTTAGAAATTATCTTAGTAAATATGTGAGAGTGGAATTTCAGAAGACCTCCATTGAAAATATATTTGTGTGTGTGTATGTACATGTGTATGTACATCTTGTTAGATCACTTACCTCTTATGTAGTTCATTATCCTCTATTTGTTAATGTAATATTTTTATCTTGCATTCTTAGATATTTTTTGTTGTTGTAATCTGTATACTTATATTTCACATAGTTTCATCTTGCATTCTTATATGTGTGTGTGCGTACGTGCATGCATTGTGTGTAAAGTAAGTAAGTAATATTTTATATACCTTATTAAATCGATTGTGTGGGAAGCATTAAAAATGAAGTGATAAAGGGCAGAATATAAGACAGACCTGCGCACCCAATTCTTCACTCTTTTAAAATAAAGATCATTCATTCATTCTATCTTTGCTATATTCTTCTTCTTCTTCTTCGTTCGCATTGTCTGTCTATATCTGCAGTCCTGTCTCTTGGATAAATTTCACTGTTTTTTGTAACTCATGTATGGAACCGTAGAGCTTATCTTCTTTAGTGGTTTCACTGGGCTAGTAATTATTTCTCAGTGTCTCGTAGTTGATGCAGTTCTGGAGGATATATATGAAGCTGTATTTTTCTATTTTAAAAAATGAATGAAGAAACACAATATATATAATGAGATCCAGCCATTGGAGTTAGTGATGATGAAAGTAATTACATAACAGCACCTATCACCTTTTATTCATGAAGACACATGCTGGTAATGCCTTGTGTGATCGTATGTCTTCATTTCTGTGTAGTCTTTTTTTGTTTTCAGTGTATGTCTTTATGTAAGTGCTTTATGTAAGTGCTTTATGTCTTTATGTAAGTGCTTTATGTCTTTATGTAAGTGCTTTATGTCTTTATGTAAGTGCTTTATGTCTTTATGTAAGTGCTTTATGTCTTTATGTAAGTGCTTTATGTCTTTATGTAAGTGCTTATATTTTACACTTTTTGTATTGTTTTGAAATATTTTTTTTATAATTCTCTTCTTGTATTTGAAAAGTTCCTATAAATGCTTTCCTATATTTCAGAAATGAAGATAACAGTTTTGGTTTTATTTATGTTGTTACATTTTTAAAACATGAATCTTATCTTATTGCCTTCTTGTGCCGTTAAACATCACATAATTTCTTGGAAGTGTTCGGCCCATCTTTGCTTTTGGTCTTTACCTGATATTAATAGGGTTCCAGTTTTGCTAAGGATTGGTCTTTCTTTAGATGTAATAGTACCTGTTAGCCTCTTCTGTATGTTATATAAAGTTTTGCTGTCTCCTGTTTTTGCTGCTTTCTCTCCTCTTTTACCATATTGTCCATGTATTCTCTTTTATCCCTTCTAGCTGAACTTTTTACTTTATTGTCTATTTCTTTGTATGTTGTTTTTGCCAAATCTTTTCCAAGATCTGTTTTTACATTCAACATGTCTAATTTGACTGCTCGTCTTTCATGTATGTACTTCCATATTTTCTGATATCCTTGCTTTTCTATTCTAAACATGAATGGAAGTATTTAATGCAGCTTTTAAACAGAGGAGAAAAATCACTTTACAAAACGAGCACCATTTATAATCCAAAAACAGTGTAAACAACTAATATTTTTGCCAGAAGTTGAGAAAAGCAAGACAGTAAAAGGCAAATGCATTTTTCTATGAATAGCCTAACAACTCTCATAATTGTGAAAGAAACTTGTTTTCTACAAATAAGTCATCTGTCAAAATAATTATTATTTTCATTTCTTTTTAAATCCAATTTTATTTGACATTTTCTAATATCTTTTATTCTAATTTTGTGAAACTTCAGTACACACTCTCACCCCATTACATTAACTAATTCCAAACATTTTTTTTTAACTGTGGAACTGGTTACAGACCTGTCAGACTCATTTATGTTATTTCCAATATTGAAACTTTTCTATCATGTAAACTGTTTTTTTTTCCTCCAGGATGTCTTCATCTGTGAAACATTAGATCAAGTGTTTGTTTGGATTGGCATCCAGGCATCAGGTTCCGAGAAGAAGAATGGCTTGCCTTATGCTCACGTAAGCTCTTTGTTTTTTTCAGAGTTACTGAATTTATACTCTTTATTTCTTGTTTGGAAAATATTTGCCTAAGGAAAATACTTGGTATAAACTGGAACGAATTCAAGAACAATGCAGAGATAATACAGATGAGCAAACAGCAACCTGTCTCATGGGTGATCAAAAAAAGAAGATGGACATATGTAAGCCATATGGTGAGAAGAAACAATCAGAGAATACTAAAACAAGCTATCAAGTGGAACACAACAGGCCGAAGAAAAAGAGATCAACCGCTGTGAAACTCTAAAGAGGACATTGTTAAGAAAAGCCAGTTTAGTGGGCATAAAATCTCTTGATGAAGTTGAAAGACTTGCAGAGAGCAGGAAAACTTGGCAAACAACTATGCGAGCTCTATGTGACGTTTAACGCCACGGGAAGGATGTAAGATTTCTTGTATGCTAATATTCTCCAATACCTTCTGTTCATGAAAGTCTCTTTTTTAGTTTTATTTTGTCACATTTCTGAGTGCTGTTTGGCAGAATGGTTTGCTACTGTTCAGTCCAGTAATGGCCGTGCTGACCGCAGCCTGTTATAGCTTTCCTCATTATTCAAGGCTCTTATAGAGATGATGACAAGGCTCTGTCAGTGATGCAGGACCACAGAGGTTTCCCAGTTTACTCTCTGTCTGCTCCAGGTGCTCCCTATCATGATACAGCCTGTTACCACTGTGAGAAAGAGAGAGAGAGAATCTCCACTGTTACCACTGTGAGAAAGAGAGAGGGAGAATCTCCACTGTTACCACTGTGAGAAAGAGAGAGGGAGAATCTCCACTGTTACCACTGTGAGAAAGAGAGAGAGAGAATCTCCACTGTTACCACTGTGAGAAAGAGAGAGGGAGAATCTCCACTGTTACCACTGTGAGAAAGAGAGAGGGAGAATCTTGACTGTTACCACTGTGAGAAAGAGAGAGGGAGAATCTCCACTGTTACCACTGTGAGAAAGAGAGAGGGAGAATCTCCACTGTTACCACTGTGAGAAAGAGAGAGGGAGAATCTCCACTGTTACCACTGTGAGAAAGAGAGAGGGAGAATCTCCACTGTTACCACTGTGAGAAAGAGAGAGGGAGAATCTCCACTGTTACCACTGTGAGAAAGAGAGAGGGAGAATCTCCACTGTTACCACTGTGAGAAAGAGAGAGGGAGAATCTCCACTGTTACCACTGTGAGAAAGAGAGAGGGAGAATCTCCACTGTTACCACTGTGAGAAAGAGAGAGGGAGAATCTCCACTGTTACCACTGTGAGAAAGAGAGAGGGAGAATCTCCACTGTTACCACTGTGAGAAAGAGAGAGGGAGAATCTCCACTGTTACCACTGCGAGAAAGAGAGAGGGAGAATCTCCACTGTTACCACTGTGAGAAAGAGAGAGGGAGAATCTCCACTGTTACCACTGTGAGAAAGAGAGAAGGAGAATCTCCACTGTTACCACTGTGAGAAAGAGAGAGAGAGAATCTCCACTGTTACCACTGTGAGAAAGAGAGAAGGAGAATCTCCACTGTTACCACTGTGAGAAAGAGAGAGAGAGAATCTCCACTGTTACCACTGTGAGAAAGAGAGAGAGAGAATCTCCACTGTTACCACTGTGAGAAAGAGAGAGAGAGAATCTCCACTGTTACCACTGTGAGAAAGAGAGAGGGAGAATCTTGACTGTTACCACTGTGAGAAAGAGAGAGGGAGAATCTCCACTGTTACCACTATGAGAAAGAGAGAGGGAGAATCTCCACTGTTACCACTGTGAGAAAGAGAGAGGGAGAATCTCCACTGTTACCACTATGAGAAAGAGAGAGGGAGAATCTCCACTGTTACCACTGTGAGAAAGAGAGAGGGAGAATCTCCACTGTTACCACTGTGAGAAAGAGAGAGGGAGAATCTCCACTGTTACCACTGTGAGAAAGAGAGAGGGAGAATCTTGACTGTTACCACTGTGAGAAAGAGAGAGGGAGAATCTCCACTGTTACCACTGTGAGAAAGAGAGAGGGAGAATCTCCACTGTTACCACTGTGAGAAAGAGAGAGGGAGAATCTCCACTGTTACCACTGTGAGAAAGAGAGAGAGAGAATCTCCACTGTTACCACTGTGAGAAAGAGAGAGGGAGAATCTCCACTGTTACCACTGTGAGAAAGAGAGAGGGAGAATCTCCACTGTTACCACTGTGAGAAAGAGAGAGGGAGAATCTTGATTGGCAACAAGACCAGTGATGCTAGATTCCTCAGCTCTCCATCATTTCAAATATACAGAGAGTTACTTGGCTGTACATTGATTGAGCAAATCCCACTTTATACTGTTCACACTGCACCTGGATACAGATTTACAATACACTTTGTCATTACTGAACAAACAAACAAACCATAAATGATAAAAATAGGAGATGAGATACAGTTGAAACACAGTATGTCTCAGGTCAAGACTTAGTAAGTTATTGAAGGCATTTGTTTCACATAATTCTGTTAAATGTTTGATGATGATATTCATGATAATGGATAGAGCACTTTCTTTTTTTTTCTTCCCTTTCGTAATTAGATAAATGTGGATGCTACAGGTTTATAAAAAGTTGGAAAGAAAGGAAACATTAAAAGATAACCAATATATCAACACAACCCATCTTCAGTGACAAAATGAGTGGGCAAAGCAACGAAAAGATACAGGAGAGATGTTTTTTCTATTTCAGAGAAAGTCCATGCCGTTACGGAGGGTGGAATCTTTATTCATTTCATGACACACCAATTTAACACTAACACTTTGCTTTTTGTCTGATCTCACTGTCAGAAGTCAGTTTATTTTGAAAGAGGATGTCGCCTGCACCAACATTCAGAGTTATATTTACATTTGTTAAATTGTTCTGTATCTCAATATAACTGTAAAAATTGAAAGTGCAACATTTCAGTATAGCTATGAATTTGAAGATTTTAGTAAGTAATATAAGGATGTAAGAAAGAAGTATGCAATACCATTGTGAAGTTTTTGAAAGGTGAATGATGAGTGAGCTGTGATGGTTTTCTTTCATTCCCAAAGAAGATCTAAAAATGACTTTCTCTGCACACTTTGTCACCATAGTGAACGCATTGTTCTTTATCCTGGAGGCCGAGCCACAGTATCATAGTAACCAGCTACCAGGAGCACTGTCCGCAGAAAAGATGGGCTTTTACCAGTTTTTAGTCTCCAGCCCTGATGAGGATATCGTCCCAAGAAGTTGTTCATACCATCCTTCAGTTTAAGTAGTCCTGTCATCCCTTCCCTTGCTGTTAAACATCACATAAGGCTCGCATGGTAGTTCACCAAGTTTTCCTGTTTTTGGCAAGCTTTTCAACCTCATCAGAGGATTTTATACCTACTTATTTGACCTGTTGTGTTTCACTTGGTAGCTTGTTTTGGGATTCTCTGTTTCTTCTCATCACCTGACCAATATATGTTCATCTCCTTTTCCTGATCACCCATGAGACAGGTTGTTGTTCGCTCATCTGCCTCATCTCTGCGTTGTTCTTGAATTCGTTCCACTTTATATCAAGTGTTTTCCTTAGGCATTTTCTTAATTATGTAGTACTCAGACCAATTAGTGTCAACTGTAGCCATCCTTTCCAGTTTATATACAGAGAAGGAAGATAAAGCTTTATGATAATTGTGTGGAATTTGTACTGTTTACAGAACTACTTGAGAGGTGCCGGTCGGCCATGGAAGTCAATCACTGTTGTAAAGGAAGGTCAGAAGTGTCAGTCATTTGAGGCGGCACTGGCTGCTTAGATTGTTGGAGCACATGTCAGCCATACAGGATGCAGCGGTGACATGAACCAGGATTTCCTTGTTAACATGACATTTAAGTTGTGAAATCGGGGACAGATATCACAATTAAATCTTGTCCAGTAGTTAACATAGGTTATAGTTCTTTTTTTTTTAATTGAAATGTTAAAATATATTGTTATATCTGTTTTCTTAAATATTTTTTTTTAATTTTGATTAACTTTTACTAACTACTTCTGTAGCTTATAAGTAGTCTAATATCTCATGGAGCAGTGGGAAAACTTCAACAGATAGTTTATATTAAGTACCTATTTAACATGGAAAGAGGGAAAAAGTTGCAGAAATAACAGGGGGGGGGGGGGGAGAGAGAAGACTAGATAATTTACTAAAGAGGACAAAAATTAGCAAACGTGATTTTGTGCAGTTTTTATAGTTGGGATATAGATGTATGTGGTGACATAGTTTGATAAATTAATCACTCAGTAAACAGACATATCCAGGTGTCATCTATAATTAAGTTGTCAGTATACAAGAGTAGCCATGCTTCATTTCTCTCCTTCCCAGCATTTTGTGTTCTGACCTTCGTACCATCTCTCTTTTATCTCCTTTTAGGTCTATTTTTTAATTGTCTACATTTGTCTCATAGCCTGCTCTAATCCTGGTATCAGCTGCCACTTTGATATTTGACATTTCAAAATGTCTTTTAATCCTGACATGTCTTGAATAGTTCCTGCTTTCCTGTGTTACTGTGGGCTGTTTATAAAAGAAAATGATTTACTAGATGAACTGATGATGAACTTAAAGAAATTATTTGTATAATTATGGAGATGATACTAAGATGAAAAGGCAGGGAATGTCCAACAAAAGCAAACGTGGATAAGAGTCTAATTAAATCCGTAAGAAAATGACAGTCATCATTCATTGGATATATGAGAAGAAAAATATCACGACAGGGAAGATAAAAATCATTGACAAGTCTAAAGTGATGGCACAACACAACAAAAACATCACCAAACTGAGCTGATGAACAAGAAATGAGACCTGTGGGGGGATGCATGGCACCTGATGATGATTACATTTATGCTTGACATGAACTTGCCTGTATATTTTGTCATCTTACATCCTTCCTGTGCCGTTAAATGTCACATAGGGCTTGCATGATAGTTTGCCAAGTTTTCCCGTTTTCTGCGAGCTTTTCAACCTCATCAAAGGGATTTCATGCCTGCTAATTTGGCCTCTTTTAACAGTATCCTCTTTAGAGTTTCACATGGTCGGCCTCTTTTCTTTGGTTTATATTTTGTCACAGATCTAGTTTATTTTAGAAAGATTTTGACATAGGACACGAAGTGCTTAAAAACGGCGACTTCTTAAATGCAATGAGCATGCAAGCATGTTGTTGTTGTTATGCAGTATCTTTCATGCCATGTTTTCTTCTCATGTCATATGTGCTAATTTTATACTTCTTGCAAATATTGCTCCCTCTATAAATACATCATGTTAATTTGATAAGTGCACTTCAGTACAATGTGGACAGCCTATGGCCCTAACTGTTCAGACTCTGCTGCAGTTATTTTATAAGTTTACCTTTAGATCTGATCTTTTGTATTACTGTTTATATTGCATTATTGCCGAGCTTCTGTGCTGTAATATTTTTGTTTATTTGTATATGAATATTTCTTTGTAGTAGATATTTTATACATTGCATTTTAGTGCTTCATTGAAAATAATCTTTTATTATTTAATACCCACATTTAAGTGCTTCCTTGAAACTAATCTTTTGAATTTTATATCTGCATTTGCACTGTCTCATTATAAAAACTGAACAGTATAGAACGTAATTTCATGTAATGATCATATTTTGATTTTTGCACAAATGTAATTATCTTTATTACTGTTGTCAAAGCAATAAAGTTCGTGAGCCTTAAGTATTATCTCAGTGAGTTTTTAGAAGAGTCAAAATCTCTGTGATTGTTTCTGCTTGGATGTTTTCTAAAAACATTTTTTTAGCTTATAAGTCAGTGTCTATGACATACAGACAGAATTGATTGATGTTTACGAGATAAATCCTGGCACAAAATGCACCACATAAAAGACACATCTATAATCTGGGTTTGCAGGAAACTTTGACTTCTCTGATCATTCTCAGATGTTGACTTGTATGCTAAGTAACTGGTGGTCAGCTGGAGTTGGTGCACATCCCTCATGAAGCTTCTCTTGATCTGATGTAGATGCTGGCTACGCCTGTTTTCTCTGCACTTCATATGTTGGGCATTCCTGCAGAATATCTTCTCCTTACTAAAATGTATAAACTAGGGGAAAAAAAAGGAACAGCTTTATTACCTACTCATTAAGTAATAAAGCTGTTCCTACTTTTTTTCCTTATTTACACATGTTGGTATCGCAGGTTTACTATAGTGGCTCCATGTATACATTCATACACTAATTACTGTGTTCTCCTTATACTGCCACATGCTGGATGGGCCAATCGTGAGCATGCTGAAAAGCTGGTACCTCAGTCTGTTGTGAACAGTAGTGCAGAGCCAGAAAACGATCACATGCTCTTCTCTGTTGAGTTGGTAGTAAGCGTCATTTTCTGGTAGCTACCGGGACCTTTCGCCCAATTGTTCTTGTATGTTATTTTTTACCACAAACAGATACAAGCGTGACATATGAGGAAGCTAAATCTGTGATGGGAGCAAGTAGCACGGATTTCCATCTGTTGACTATTTCTCGCTGCTCTGGAATCTCCAATGTTTCCATCACAGATTATGCCTCAAGTTCCACTGTAAAAATACACTGCATATTTACTGCAGATGACGACCCATTCTCTCATGTTTCCCATCAATCATCCAACTGGATCCCATCATCTGGAGTAGGGTTTTTCTAATTCCCAGAAAATTATATCTCAGGATTTCCTGGTTCTTTGCAGGAAACTCGGGCATAACCCCACGAATTTATTATGACTAAGGAATTTTGGAAACAAAATCAAATCAGACTTAGATTTTTTTTTAAACAGACAGACCACCATCAGATGCCAGAGCTGACAAACAATGGCTGACTAAGATTCTTCATTACTCCTAGAAACTAGCTGTCACAACAGCCTGACAAGTGAGGTATGAATCACTGTTGTCTCCATCATGGTGAAGCTAGTGTGAAATATGGACATGGTGAAGCTAGTGTGAAATATGGACATGGTGAAGCTAGTGTGAAATATGGACATGGTGAAGCTAGTGTGAAATATGGACATCAATAATGGGTTTTTTTCTCTCATGCTATGCTGTATCACTTTTCACTGTCTTGCTTTTCTGCACTGTGACAGACACCACCGCAATAAGTACTGTGATAACCATTCACTTCATACAAAACACCTCTATCACAAGTGATTCACTAAAAAAAAAAAGTTTCCTAAAAGTTTCCTAATTTAGCAAACTGACAAAAGGTTCTTCCCAAAATTCAGCATTATAACATAAATTCAGATCACACATCTCACCACTATGAGAAATAAAGAAAGTCAGTTCATACATGGCACTGCTGTGTGAAATTTTTAAAAAGTTCACTTAATTCAGAACCAAAACTCTCAAGATATGACAAACTTTACTACCACCAGTGTCTAGGACAGTGGTGTTTGTGCTCCACAGTTTACACAAGGAAAGCCAAGTTTTGTTTGTGTTATATGTTAACAATGGAAAAGTAGAAATGTGTATCTGCACATATTCTCATATAAGGTAATGGAAGCATTCTATGAACAAGTCTACCATACAATACCTGTAAAATAGAACTGCACTCTACATGTACTGAAAATGGAAATGAGTTTGTATGTTTATGTGTGGAAAGATGCCAAGATTCAAAAACTGGATCTGACACAGACAAGAATTCACATTCTCAAGCAAACAACATACACAATCTTTCACCAGCTTAGAAGAGTAACGTGCTCATGCCGCCCATCTCACTCTGCTCCTTGACAAAGTACTCAAAGTACTGGTAGATAATAGTTACTGCCAGAAGAATTCCAGTTCCACTTCCAATGGCACCTGGGAATGAGAACATGATAAACATGAACTACTGTGTCCTGTGCTCACTCACCTGCCAGGTACAATACCTATGAAAACAGAAACAGTTCAGCAGACTTCTCAGGTCAGTGGTGGTACAATAGTTAATCCTCTTTGTCAAAATAAGTACCTGACACTTGTTAGAGACAAATGCCATTCAACAGAGAAAACTATGTAAGCACTGATCATGCTTTGAAACCAGCACAACTATATTTGTCTTTCACCTTGCATGACATACTTCCCAAGATATCAGTTCTGTCAATACAACATTCAGTACTTTATATATATTTTTATATTTTTAAAATGTAAAATTAAACACACTTTACAAATATTAGGATTAGATGTTTATGTGAACTTTTTTTGTTCACTTACCTTCTTTGCAGTGAGATTGTTAACTTTCTGTGCCAGTTTTCAACCAGTTCCAGTGCACCTGTTCAGTGCTGGAAACCAGTTTTCTGGCTCATGCTTCATTTCATTTAAAAAATCAGTGTAAATTCTGATTGTAAACATTTAGTGCACCTGTCCAGTGACCCTTCCTTTGTCCTTTTCAAGCAACGATAGCAATCACTGTTTTTTTTAAGGTTTCGGTGGAGTATTTTCAATCTGTTTTTGTGACTTGCCTAGGCATACGGACATGCCCTATGACTGACAACCAAGTACCCCAAGTAGATATAGACCTATTAGACGGACTATAGAAGTAGCTAGAAGGCTATTTCAGACATATTGCAGTTTCAAGCTGTTAAAGATAAAGTGAAGCTTAATCAGTAAGTCCAGTAGTCTTGCAGCGAGAGCTACTCATACCACGGCGCCTCTACCCTAAAGGCTGGCCATGTCCAATATCATCATCATCATCAGGTGCCGTGCCGACTGGCGTTGGCTATTATGCTTCTCCAGAGTACGCGATCCTTCATGCAGGCCATCAGTTCAGTTGGTGATCTCCTCTCACACCACCCCGTCAGACTGTCCAGTATCATTTCTCTTGGTCTTCCTCTTGATCTTCTTCCTTCTATTTTTCCTGTTGTTATAATATTTTCAATGCCCCCTCTTCTCATTGCATGTCCTATGAAAGTACATTGTCTCTCTCTTATCTTTCTGACAAGGTTTTTTTTGTCTCTCCAGCTCTTCTCATACATTCTTCATTAGTTATTTTTGCTGTCCAGGGGATTCGCAACATTCTTCTAATAAACCACATTTCTGCTGCTTCCAATGATTTTTGTGCAGACTTGCCTATTGTCCATGATTCACTTCCATATAACAAGATAGGTTCAATAAAGCATTTTAGGACTCGTTTTCTAACATTCATTGATAAAGATGTGTTAGCTAATATGTTTCTCATTCTCTGAAATGCAGTCTTTGCTTGACCTATTCTGTTCCTAATTTCTGTTCTGCATTTCCCATCTGAAGTTATTACTGACTGTCAGTATTGACCTCCATCTTCTCTGTACTAAAATGTAATCTATTTGATTCCTGGTTCTCCCATCAGGTGATGTCCATGTGTAAAGTCTTCTTGGATGTTGTTTAAAAAGTGTGTTAGCGATCATTAGCTCATTTTCCATACAAAACGCCATTAGATTGTCACCTGCCTCAATCTAATGGCGTTTTGTATGGAAAATGAGCTAATGATCGCTAACACACTTTTTAAACAACATCCAAGAAGACTTTACACATGGACATCACCTGATGGGAGAACCAGGAATCAAATAGATTACATTTTAGTACAGAGAAGATGGAGGTCAAGCATAACATCAGCAAAAACTTTACCAGGTGCTTATTGTGACACGGACCATGAGTTATTAATAGCAGACATGAAGATAAAGATAAAAAAGACAGTTATGGGATCAAGACCACTCCGCTTTGACCTTACAAATATACCAGAACAATACGGTATAGAAGTGAAGAACCGTTTCGAAATCCTGATGGCTGTACAGGAAGAGATGACACCAGATGAATTGGCTACGCAGGCCAAAGATATCTTAGTAACAACAGCTAAAGACCTGATTCCAGTAAAGAAAACACAAAGGAATAAATGGATCACAGCAGGTACACTAGAACTGATAAAACAATGTAGAGAAATGAAGACACAATGGAGAGTTACAGACAACAACAAAGATATATATAAAACTTTAACAAAAGAAGTACGAAGAAACATAAGAAAAGACAAAAAACAATACATACAAGATTGTTGTGAAAGAATAGAAGAACATCAGAGGTGTGGAAGAGATAGTGAAATGTTTAAAGAAATGAAGACATTGACGAGAAATGTCACACCTAAGCTAAATGTAATTTGTGATGAGATGGGGAATACCCTGACAGAGACAGAGGAAATTCTGGAAAGATGGAAGGAATATTGCAAAAGAATGTATGAAACAAACGACTGTGGCAGCAGAAATCAACAGTGTGAATTATTATTGGATGAGAAAGAACCCGAGCCGACAATGGACAAAGTTTTATGGGCAATAAAGAGTCTGAAAAATGGTAAATCAGCAGGATGTGATGAGATAACCGCTGAATTTATTAAAGCAGGAGGAAAGGAGTGTGCAACAATCTATCATGCACTATGTGAAAAGATATGGCATTCAGGTATTTGGCCAAAAGAATGGAAAAGAACTGTATTCATACCACTGCCAAAAAAGGGTAACCTGAAATTATGCACCAACTACAGAACTGTTGCCCTGATTAGTCATGCCAGTAAAATTCTGTTAAAAATCATAATGGGTAGACTTCGAAAGAAAATAGAAGAAGAAGTCAATATGGTCCAAGCTGGCTTCAGGCAAGGAAGAGGATCAAGAGATCATATATTCAATCTAAGATTAATAATAGAGAAATGCAGGGAGTTTAATGTGAATCTATATTTATCCTTTATAGACTACTCAAAGGCATTTGATTGTGTACAACACCAGAAACTTTGGGAAATAATGGAAAATTTGGGATTTCCAACACATTTGATACAATTAACATCACTGCTGTATTTAGACCAACAAGCAGCAGTAAGAATAAATGGTGAAACAACAAGTTGGTTTGACATAAAACAAGGGGTCCGTCAGGGGTGCATATTGTCACCCTACTTATTTAACTTGTATACTGAAAATATAATGAGGAATGTTAGAGAAGATGTAGACAAAGAATATTACGATGCCATAACAGTTGGAGGTTATGAAATACCAGAGATTAGATATGCTGATGACACAGTATTGCTGTCCACAACACAAGAAGGAATGGAAAAACTGATTATGTCAGTCCGCAAGAACAGCGAAGAGCAGAACCTCTATCTTAATGCAAAGAAAACTAAAGTGATGACAACTGATAAAACAAACAAGGCAACTGAAATATGTATCAATGAGGAAAAACTGGAAGAAGTGGAGAGTTTTGAATATCTTGGATCACTACTAACTAATAATGGAGATACAATGAGGGAAATTAAAAGGAGGACATCTATTGCTCTTCAGAAAGTAAAACAAATAAAGAATCTGTGGAGAGGAGCAGACAGAACCACAAAAATAAGATTTTTAAGGGCATGCATCTTTCCCATCGCAACATATGCCTGTGAGACCTGGACACTTAACTAAACAGCTGAGAAGCACATAAATGCCTTTGAATGTAAATGCTATAGAAGAGTTCTCCAAATATCGTGGACACAAAAACGAACAAATATATCTATACTGCAAGAGCTTAATATTGATGAAGGCTGGCTAGTAAAGAGGATTAAAGAGAGAAAACTTAAATATTTTGGCCACATTAAACGTCATGATAATTTAGAGAAGACCATATTGGAGGGATACATAATGGGAAAAAGAAAGAGAGGAAGACCGAAACGAAGATGGCTGCAAGACATCGTTGATGATCTGGAAATGGATGCAGCAGCAGCAGGCCATCTTGCTCACAACCGAGAGGCCTACAGGAGTGCTGTTTGGGAGGCAAAGTTCCGCAAGGGACATGCAAAGGAATGAATGAATGAAATGAATGAAGTTATTACTGCTCCAAGGTATTTGAATTTCTGCACCAGCTTTAGAATGGTTCCATTTAATTTAATACTGCATGCTGGTGGATTCTGTTTCTTAGATATAACCATAGTCTCTGTCTTTTTGATGTTCAAAGTAAGGCCTTTCTGTTCACTTTCTTTGGCGACTTTATCCAAGAGATTTTGCAGGTCTTGTTGGTTCTCCGCTATCAGTACTGTGTCGTCAGCATACCGAAGGTTGTTAATATTGTATCCTCCAATTTTTATGCCTGGTTCTGTGATGATTGTTCTTAGAATATTCTCGCTATACAGAGAAAAAAGGTCTGGAGATAGTACACATCCTTGTCACACCCCTTGTTTTATAGGTTGGTATTTTCCAATTCCATTTTCAACTCGAACTGCTGCTTCTTGCTGCCAGTATAGATGTTTTACAATCCTCAAGTCTTTGCCGTCTATATTGATGTCTTCAAGCATTTTAATAATTTCATTATGTTTCACCTTGTCAAATGCCTTGGTGTAATCAATGAAGCATAAGTAGAGATCTTTCTGTACTTCTAAAGCTCTTTCTGTTAGTGTTCGTAAAGCATAAATGGCATTGTGTGTTCCCTTTCCTTCAACAAATCCAAACTGTTCATCTGCTATTTCCATTTTTATCTTTTTCCTTGTTCTTCTCATAATTATTCTCAAAAGTAGCTTCGTTATGTGACATGAGAGGCTGATAGTCCGGTGGTCGTCACATTCCTTTGCACCTGGTTTCTTTGGTAGTGCTATAAACGTGGATTTAATCAGGTCACTGGGAATATAACCACTGTTGTAAATATCATTCAGTAACTTGGTTATTATTTTTATTCCTGTCTCCTCTAGTGTCTCTACTTCTTCTATTGTTATATTATCAGGCCCAGTCGCTTTTCCTTTCTTCATGTGTTTGATGGCATCTATGATTTCATCTTCAAGTATTGGCGGTCCATCACAGTTTTCAGTATCTGGTGTTAATTCTGGTCTTTCTCCTCCATATAGCTCACCGATATACTCTGTCCACCTGTCCACAATGTCTTCTTTTCCCATTAACATTTTACCTTCTTTCGATTTCAGGCATCCTGTGGTATATTTTGTTTTCCTGCCTGTGAGTTCATTAATTCGTTTATGCATGTTTTTGCTGTCTTTATTATGAGTGTCCTCTATCTGTCTGCACTGTTCATTTAACCACACTTCTTTTGCTTCTCTGCATTTGCATCTTATTTCTTTATTTATCTTGCTATATTTTTCCTCGTTGTTTTTACTCCTCCTCCTCTTGTCCATCAGTCCTAAGATGTCGTCTGTCATCCATTTATTTTTAGGGGCTTCTTTTTTCGGTGGTATTATCTCCTTAACAGTTTGGTGGATAGAATCTCTTAACATTTCCCATTGTTCATCTATACTATTTATTTTTGCTATTGCATTGTATCTATTTGTTATAATAACTTTGTATTGTTCTCGCAATTCTTGGTCATTTTTAAGAAGTTCTGTATTCAGTTTGATGTTTCTCACTTTTCTGCCTGCTTTCTTTAGCTTTATTCTAACTTTTCCACAGAGTGGATCATGGTCACTATTGCAGTCAGCGCCTGGCATGGTTTTTGTTGTCAGTAATGCATTGCGGAATCGTTTGTTGATTAATATGTAGTCTATCTGGTTAAATGTCTTTTTGTCTGGGCTGCACCACGTTGCCAGTCTTCGAGGATGTTGTTTAAACCAGGTGTTTCCTACAACCATGCTATGTATTCTTGCCCATTCAATTAATTTATAACCTCTGTCATTCCTCTCCCCCAGTCCATAGTCACCAACGATGTCTGAAGTTCTTCCTTTACTAACTTTGGCATTAAAATCTCCCATGACTATGGTAACTTCATGTGACTTTGTGTGTTTTAGTGCTGTCTCTATGTCATTATAAAATATCTGTACATCTTCCTCAGAACTTTCAGATGTTGGAGCATACACTTGTATAATATTTATGTTTATTGGGTGTCCTTTCAGTTGGGCTAGCAGGACTCTGTCCGAGATGTTCAAATATCCTACAATTGTCCTTGCCGTTTGTTCATCAAATATAATTCCTACTCCTCGTTCATGTTTCTCACTTCCTGAATATATTATTGTATATTTATCTGAGTTTATCTTTCCTGCACCTGTCCATCTAACTTCACTCATTCCTAATATGTTGATCTTCATCCTTTCCATTTCCATCTTTACATTTTCTAATTTTCCAGCCTGGAATAAAGTTCTAACATTCCATGTTGCTATTTTGAACTTGTTAGTTTTGCCACCAGTAGCTTGATGACGATCTGGCCTCACCTGTGGCTCGTGAGCTGCCCTACCGGACGAGGCTGTTCCAGAGGAACATCCGTTAACGTCGTTCATGATAAATCTATGACTCTGAATAAGCATAATTGTTCTTGGGAGCTACAACAGTGGTTTCCCGTTGCCTTCTGTCGGTTTGTGTACAGACTCTCCGCTAGCCTTTGGACTCCCTGTCCTACCCGCAAGGCAGCGGGAGCGAGAGGTTTTAAGGCGCCTCTGACCCGCCTGGTATTCCCTTCACTGAGCACCTGAGGCACTTTATAGGAGTAGTAGAGCCACCTACTACCCTACCTCGCTCTCTGAGTCTACCGCAAGTTGGTCCGCGCCTGCTTATTTGGACAACTCCTTATTCACAGGGATCCTCCATATCTGGAGGACTTTCACCATCCGCCACCTGTGACGCGCTGGGTTGGGGATGGTCGCCCCAGCTTTACCCATGTCCAATATACACCCATATTTTGGTGAAATATGCCTAAACCAGCTTAACCCATGGGTGAAACTTGACTATTACTCATGACACGGTACCTCCACTCTAGAGGTCGGTCATGTCCTAAACATGCCCATGCTGAGATAATACTCCTAAACCGGCTTAACCTAGGGCTGAAACTTACTAGTGGTGAGGATTCGTCCTCTTGGACAAAAGCTCCGTCCTGGTCACAACTAGGAAAGGTTGCAGCCATGACCACAAACTGCTACGTCGGAGACGCTGGACCAGTGCAGTCTAGATAGGTAACCACCTCTCATCCGATGGGAATGCATGCGTATTCCAATCAAGCTGAGGTTTTCTGGTGAGAAAGTCCAACACTGGACTGGATGGGCAACCACCTCTCACCCAGCGGGGATACACCAGTATCCCAAAACACGTCAAGGTTTTCCAGTGAGAAAGTCCAACTCTAGACTGGATGAGCAACCACCTCTCACCTACTCATATCCAAAGCACGTCGAGGTTTTCCAGTGAGAAAGTCCATCTCTAGATTAAACTGGTGCAACGAAAAATTGTCACGCAATTCCACTTCTGAGACCCACCAAGAATACAGGCTCAAGCCCTGCGATACTCTGAACCTCTTGTGGTCTTGTCGGGGATCTCGTGTGATCCTTTTGGGGACCACGGGACCTATCGAGGACCACAGAAGTAAATTCAGTAGGATCACAGGGCGGTCTTTTTGGTAGAAGCAAGCGAAGAAGAAAAAGAACCAAGGCAAAACCTGGCTGATTCTCCTCCATGTAAATTAAGGTTCATCAGCCTACTGTCCCACTTATCTCTGAGCTGATTTCACTGGTAGCTTTTTACTAGGCTTTTGTTAATATAAACCAGTTACAGCAACCAGTGACCTCTGAAAGTTTTGATTTTTCTCTTTTTTAATTGATAATTTACACGCAATTGCCAGTTAGCACAATCACTGTATAAGGCAGGGTATATTATGCTGTAAATTCAGATGTCAAAGTTTATATACACACAATCAGTATGCAAATAATATTTCATGTAAAAATATCCATAACACTGAAATGATACTGTTCAGCACTCTTGGATAATCTCTTCCCTCTTCTGTATACATTTCAATAGCTTCAGTTTTCATATTTCTTGTTAGCTCAAGATTCAATTTCAGTAACAAATCGTATTCCAGGAAATAGATGAAAATGAACTGGTAGGATCTGAGATTAAATAGTAACCATGTGGTCCTGAATTCCAGAAACAAAAAAGCTCCATTCAAGGAAGGGCACTGATCAGTACTGACATTGTGATTTCCAGTCAGCTCATGTTGGAAAACCAGACACTTCCCCAAGAATGTACCTGATACAACTGTGATGACAAATTTGCACCTGATGTTGCTATGGAAACACCACACTAAGTTACAAAACCTGGCTACAATGAAATAATTTCAATTTTAAAACCAAACTTGAAACAAGAATCAAAATAGGACTATATGACAATGAGCAAGAGGATAACAATGATCATGTGATGGAAGGGGATGTAGAGAGGGCAGATCCACTGTCAAAGCAAAAAACAGAAGGGTGAGTTCCATTGCAGCCAACCTTCTACAGATATGTACAGAGAAGGATACTGATGATGATGATGACTATGATTTCTTTCTTCTTTCAGCATCTAAACCACAACTCCAACAATCACACTGTCACTTTAAAATATTCATAAAAGATTAAGCGACATGAACATACCCAAGAAATCGGCCAGCACAGAGAGAGCTCCAATGCACAATCCACCAAAAGCTGCAGCTGTTGGGATGTAACGGTTCAGTTCCTTGATCATGGACTTTTCACGATGACCACGCATGACCATCTGCTGTTCCTTCAGTTGCTTAGCAACCTACAACAAAATCAAATGTGCTAATGGTTACATCTGAAAACATTTCTTGTAAACCTTCAAATGAAGAGGACATTTTTTTTTTCTTTTTCTGTTCATGGTACAAGTTTCTCAATATCTCAAACTGCTGAACTGTAGAAGTATTAATTCCCAGTGTGAAACATTACTTAAATGATGACTGCTCACAAATTTACTAACAGAAACAACATTTACACAGCAATCATAGATGAGATGTCCAACAAAAAGTAACATTTACACAACAATAATAGATGAGATGTCCAACAAAAAAATAACAAGTATAAAGTTCCCGGCCATTATATCTGATAGTACATGGGCTACAGTGGCCTTCAGGTAACCTACAGTAGATATATTCCTTACATTAAACCATGTTTGCCAGAAGCAGAACTTGGGATGTAACTGGTTTCTGACCAGCTGTAGACACACTGACCCAGATGAGTCTCAAACACATCTCTCTGTCACATACAAGGTGGGTATCCAAAAGTTCCCAGGCCGGTCCTAAAAAAAAAGTACAGGTGTACCTTACGCCATCCTGTCTGAAACAGTTCCCATGGGAGTGTACGCAGCAACCTCACCTTCTTTCCCATGCCTCAAAAGCACCACTGAAGGCCATCCAACATTGCCCCCTGCAGTTCTGTTTGGACTTCATCTACGATGTCAGAGTGCTAGTGCTTCAGATTCATTTTCATTCAGGAGAACAAGGCCATGTCACACAGAGACAGATCAAGTGAGTACATAGGGTGTAGGATGACCACCATGTTGTTTTCTGTAAAAAAAAACTGTTCTTTTGATGAGGGTGTGAGCAGGCATGTTGTCATGATGCAACAGCCAAATGCAGCTGTGCCACAGTTCCAGTCTTTTTCATGGTATATCATCTCTCAAGCACTCCAAAACTTCACAACAGAATTCACACTGCTGCCAGAAAGAACAAAGTCTGTGAACAAAGCCTTTGGCAATAAAATGAGCATGCTTTCTGTTGCACTTTGCCCCTGCCATGCCTTCTTCGGTCCTGGTCAGCTCCTCCGTTGCAATAACTGTTGTTTTGTCTTTGGATTGTAGCCATAAGCTAAATTTTCATTACACGTGATGATCCTAGAGATAAATGAAAGTTGATTCATCTTTGATCATCTTATGAAACTCAATGCGCACATCAAGATGTCACTGCATCTGATCTAATGTCAAGACCAAGGAAGAAACTGTGGAGCATGTTCAGGTTTTCATGAGGATCTCCTGGCAGACTCCATAACTGATTCCAACCATGTAAGAGAGCTGATGGATTGTCTGCCAATCATTCTCACGAGTTCTTTCATGAATTGTCTAGAATTCTGCTGATGACTGGTCACCGTGCACGCCCATAATCTTAAAGAGCCCTCAAAACCTGTATCCTATCTAGAGAATGTTTGCCAAAAGCCTGACAAAATGTATTTGAGAGTCTCAATAGCAGATCTGTGGAGCTTCACACAAAATCTGATGTAAGCATGCTGTCTGAATTTGTCAGCCTCTGTAACAATCACATAGCTGTCCTAACACAAAGTTACAAAACTGAACATGTGCAAAGAGTATGACACCAAAGTGTCTGACTGACTCAGCAAGATTGGGAGTAATAGAAAGATGCAATAAGGGCAACTGCAATCTGAGAAATTTCTGATACCACCTTGTCATCACTTCAATACTTTTTTAAGAACAAAAATTGATGTTTTTACAGATTCAGCTTCTTTTAGCCTATTTCTCTTCAGTTCAAGGGAAATATTCATGCACAGTATTATATACTGTTCTGCAGGGACTATAAACCATACTGGTCTAGTGAGCTGGGAAAACTCCATGACGACGTGGAAGCAGCTCGAAATCAAGCAGAAAACAGACCATGCCAAGAACACCACAATAATTACCAACATTCTAAGGCCAAATTTCAGAGAGCCAAGCTGCAAGCCAGACGGGAAAGTTGGAGAGAGAAAACAGAGTCCCTAAACTTTGAAAAGGATGGAAGAAAACTGTGGAAACTAATCAAACAGTTAAATGATGAGAGTACTGGAAGAAGTACAAAGGTTACACTAATAGAGGATGGGAAAACTCTTACAGGTAAGCAGGTAGCAGATCACTTTGCACAGGACTGCAACATTGATATCCATCCAGAGAAGGCGCGTACAGTGCGCATCGAGCCACAGAAAGAGGAGGAACAAGTCAGAAAAGTGGAGGTCATGGATGCACCAATCACACGCAGTGAGTTAGACCTAGCAGTTAGTAAACTGAAACCAAGGAAATCACCAGGACCAGATGGAGTGTCCAATGAAATGATCAAGAACCTGGGAATGGCAGCAATGGGAAAGCTGTTGGATATTTTCAATATGTGCTGGAGCACAGGTAAGTTACCTCAAATCTGGAAGGAAGCAAGCATGGTACCACTGCTAAAACCAGGGAAAAACAGTGATACTGCCTCCAGCTACAGGCCAATCAGTCTCACTAGCTGCCTATGCAAAACGATGGAATGCATCATTGACCTGAGGCTAAAATGGTACCAAGAAAGTGAAAACCTCATTCCACAACAAGCAGGATTTAGGCAGTACTACAGTACGGAAGATCAAGTGACCTATCTCTCTCAAGAGATAGAGGATGCATTCCAAGAGAAAAACCTTGTACTAGCAGCGTGGATAGACCTGAAGAAAGCCTTTGATAAAGTATGGAAAAAAGGTCTGCTGTGGAAACTAAGAAACTGCAATGTGAATGGAAGACTGTACCACTGGATAAAGTCCTATTTACACAATAGAAGAGCTAGAGTAGTAATGGATGGACACAAAAGCCAGAAAGTACTTCTGCGACATGGTGTACCACAAGGAGGAGTCCTTTCGCCTACACTATTCCATGTATTCATTAATGACCTGGTCAAGGAACTTCCCTATGGAATCAAAGCGGCACTGTATGCAGATGATCTGGTCATGTGGTGTACAGATGAATATGCGACAGTTGCTACACAGAGACTCCAAAGAGCAGTAGACATCTTGACATCATGGACAAACAAATGGTGTGTAAGTATCAACACAGAGAAATCAAGTACCACTCTGTTCACCCTCTCATCTAAACAGAAAGCAGGTAAGATCTTTGTAAATGAAATACCCTTATGGATGGACAACCAACCCACTTACTTAGGAGTGACTCTTGACTCAAAACTGACTTGGAAGCAACACATCAACAGTGCAGAAGCAAAAGCCAGAAGAAAACTAGCCATATTAAGAAAATTGAGTGGAACCACATGGGGAGCTAGTGAAAGAATCCTCAAGAATGTATATCAGCAAAGTATTCTACCACATTTAGAATATGGCTCAACATCTTGGTGCACAGCATCAAACACTACGCTGCATAATCTAGACAAGGTTCAAAATCAGTCACCACGGATTATCACAAGTGCCATGAGGTCCACACCAATAGCAGAAATACAGAAAATAGTTGGTGTTCAACCGCTAAAGGAACGTAGAGACACAAAGGTCATGACCATGGGAGAAAAATTCCTTAGCTCTGTAAGCCATTCCCTGAAGGAGAGATTCAATAACTTGGCATTAGGACGGCTTAAAAGAAGCAGCTTCATTCATCAGGCCAAGCGTATGCGTAAGCTGATACCTGACCTTCCAACTGTAGTCGCTCCATTATCATCTGTACCAGAGCATACACCATGGAAAGAAGCAGATTATACACAAATAACTATTCAGACTGAAGTGAAAGGTGTGCAGAATGGTGAGATGCAGAGCAGTTTTGTAAGATCAACAGCCACACTTAGTGTTCTAGATGATAAATATCCATGTGACACCTGGATACGTGTGTATACAGATGGATCTGCACATAATGCCATAAAGAATGGAGGGGCAGGAGCATATACTGAATATCCAAACAACACCATTGACAAGATTTCCATACCCACTGGTAAATACTGCAACAACTTTGATGCAGAAGTTAGGGCAATTATTGCTGCAGTTGAAAAACTATCAGACTCCAGAACTGATACATGTCCTGTAGTAATTCTCACAGATGCAAGATCAGTACTGGAAGCTCTTCAGTGCAACAAACTACCAGACCTTAAAGATGCCTTGTCAAAAACTGGCTTACAACATGGAGTCACTTTGCAATGGATTCCCTCCCACTGTGGGATACCAGGCAATGAGAAAGCTGACTGTCTGGCCAAAGAGGGCACTGAAATGGAGCAACCAGACATACTAATCACCTATAATCAGAAGAAAAGCATGATAAAAACCTACAGGAAGCCACAAACACCACCACATGATGACTATCACATGCTAAACAGAAAGGAACAAGTCACCATCTTCCGTCTCCGAACAGGACACAGCCGACTCCGAAGTCATATGTATACAAAGTTTAAGGTTGGTACTACTAATCTATGTACATGTGCCCAGGTGCCCCAAACTGTGGAACATATCCTCCAGAACTGCATCAACTACGAGACACTGAGAAATAATTACTGGCCCAGTGAAACCACTAAAGAAGATAAGCTCTACGGTTCCATACATGAGTTACAAAAAACAGTGAAATTTATCTAAGAGACAGGACTGCAGATATAGACAGACAATGCGAACGAAGAAGAAGAAGATATACTGTTCAAAAAAAGAAACGCAGCAAATATGACATTGCGATTTAAACTGAAGTTTGCTGATCAGACAAGGGCAAATTGCCTGAAACGTTCACTTGGACATCAACTTCACATGCTGATCTGAATTGTACTCAGCAGAAGATTCATGAGCACAGAAAACCAACATTTCTGACAATAACTCATGACAGGTTCATGAGAATCCCATGGAACTTACTGAATGCACAACCCACTGACCATATTATTGAATGCATATAAAAGATTGACACTCCTCGAATCATTTCATTTGAAAATTCAATGCGTAATTATGGTTCATCTCACTACAGAACAACAACTCGTCATAATTGGAGGTTTACAGACTGGACTGTCACAAAGTGTAGTGGCCAGACAATTTAATGTGGTGAGAAGCACCATTAGTCGCCTTTGGAGACAATTTCAAGAAACTGGCTCAGTTGTAGACCGGCCGCCCAGTGGAAGACCCATAGTCACAACTCCTGCCGAAGACCGTTCATACGGCTGCGTCACCTCGGGAATCAATCTGCGTCCTCAGCAGTCCAGTCAATGACAGCAGCTCACGAATTTCAGATCAAATGGTCAGGAACTGGCTGCACGATGCTGGTCTTTGGGCTAAAAGACCCTACAGAGGTCCTGTTCTTACAGACTAGCATCGCTAGAATCGACTGCAGTGGGCGAACTAGCATTGTCAATGGACCGTTGCGAATGATTGGAGAAGGGTTTGGTTTAGTGATGAATCATTCTTTGTGCTCTAGCGACACAACAGAGACGGAGAAGAGTTTACCGCAGAATCCATGAGCGCTACGCCCAGAACTGCGCAGATGAGGCTCCTCCACATGGTGGCGGAGATGTACTGGTGTGGGAGATGATCAACTTCTTGAAGGACGCCTGAATGCCCAACAATACACTGAAATTCTTCATCCTTAAGTCTCTCCACTTCTGGCTGCACCAGGGTCGATTTTTCAACAGGATAACGATCGACCTCATGTGGCACAACTCACCATCCAGTTCCTCGCTGACAACAACGTCCAGACTATTCCGTGGCCATCCATGTCATTAGACATTACCCCAAAAGAACACTTATGGGATGAACTCAACAACCAAGTCCACCAGCAACACATGGCGCCAACCAATCTCCGACAGTTGTCTCTTGCGCTGCAGGAAAAGTGGGCCGCCATCCCATAACAACAGATCCAATGGCTAATCAGATCCATGTCAAGGAGATGACGTTCTCTGATACTGGCCAGAGGATGCCATACACCTTACTGAAACGGAGGCCTCAGTAGCAAAGAATAAAAGTCGAAACCAAATTTAATGAACATCATTTCATTGTTAAAGTCTTAAGGTTTCTTCATGCCAAGATTGAAACATTAATTCCATAAAATAAAATTTTGATACAAGTTTAAAATTTGGTGTCCATTACGACTACAGTAGTGTTATGCATCTTTTTTTGAACAGTATATATATGTAGTCACAGGGTTATGTGAGGTGGGTCTCATGTTGTCATGGACAAAAGACCCATGCTGCTCTAATTTCACTGTGGTATTCAAAATGTAGGCTGAAGCCTTGATCTAACAAACAAGTGCTAGGATATCAATTGTTGAAATGAGAAAAATCTCAACAGACTTAACCATAGTTCTGCTCAGTGGGGTGACAAAGTTAATGTAATCTACTCACATCTTTGGCACTTGAGCCAGACACATCAATCCATGTCTTGGAGAAGAAAGCACAGGATCCCAGCATGAAAACAATATAGACAAATGCATGCACTGGGTCCTCTATAAAGTGTCCTAGGGTCTCTGGCGGGGACAAGTAGTAGCACAGACCTCCTACAGGATAAGATCTTGCTGGGCCACCACCTCCTACATCCTGCAGAAAACAGTTGTCATCAACTTATTACAAATTTTTAAAAATGATAATCTACTAGTCTTCTTCTATTTTTTTTTTGTTGTTGTTAAAGACTACTCAGACAAATTAGCTTAGACATCACAATCCTGTGACAGTGTAAGCTTAGATAAGAGGTTACTTTCCAGAACAAACTGTATTACTGATTATTTACTGGGAAAAAAATACTCCATTCAGACTGCTTAACTGGTTATCAAGTAACATATTCAAATATCTTTTATAAGTAAAAAAAACTTCACCTCACGATTTGAACACAAGGGAGATTAAAAAGAAAAAAAAACCATTATCTCTAAAATGAAATTTAAAAAGGCAAACTGGATTCTACAGCTGATGTTCAAAATTTACCACAAAAAAAAAATTGTCTGGAGAGTTACTAAATATTTGGACTCTTTGTTCTACTTGAAAATTTTTCTCCAAAATACCTCAGTAATATTATCAGTTGCAGCCAGGCAATGTCATTCATGCTTGTCAATTTTTTTTGTTGCTTGGAATTTCTAATCAAATCCAAAGCCTTTCTTCTTCTGCCCAGTCAGATAATGCATTTCCAGTAACTGTCAGATTCTCTATTATTTAAGTATTCTCAGACAATTAAAAGTTTGTGGTTCCTATGGCCTTTTTTAAAATGATGTACAAGAGTCAAATGAAAGAAAATTGAAATAAAATTTCCCAAAGAACAAGAAGTCACTTAGTAGTACTATCTGTTAGCACCAAGGTCAGCAACATCAGCACACACATTGTACTACCACCACTAACTAGCAGGCCCAAAACAGTGCATGTCAAGGTAGTGACTGTGCTGCAGACATACTAAAAGGAACAAGTACATTCTGTCATCCAGTTCTTGTATAGAAAAGGTCCAAACTTTTATCTTGGACATTTACTGTGAAATATCTGCAGTGTATGGTGATCAATAATACTGAAGAAGGTTGGCTAGTGAGGAAGATTAAACAGAGAAAACTTACATATTTTGGACATACGAGGGGTGATTGATAAGTTCTCAGCATAAGGTCATTATCATCATCATCAGGTGCCGTGCCGACTGGTGTTGGCTATTATGCTTCTCCAGAGTACGCGATCCTTCATGCAGGCCATCAGTTCAGTTGGTGATCTCCTCTCACACCATCCCGTCAGACTGTCCAGTATCATTTCTCTTGGTCTTCCTCTTGATCTTCTTCCTTCTATTTTTCCTGTTGTTATAATATTTTCAATGCCCCCTCTTCTCATTGCATGTCCTATGAAAGTACATTGTCTCTCTCTTATCTTTTTGACAAGGTTTTTTTGTCTCTCCAGCTCTTCTCATACATTCTTCATTAGTTATTTTTGCTGTCCAGGGGATTCGCAACATTCTTCTAATAAACCACATTTCTGCTGCTTCCAATGATTTTTGTGCAGACTTGCCTATTGTCCATGATTCACTTCCATATAACAAGATAGGTTCAATATAGCATTTTAGGACTCGTTTTCTAACATTCATTGATAAAGATGTGTTAGCTAATATGTTTCTCATTCTCTGAAATGCAGTCTTTGCTTGACCTATTCTGTTCCTAATTTCTGTTCTGCATTTCCCATCTGAAGTTATTACTGCTCCAAGGTATTTGAATTTCTGCACCTGCTTTAGAATGGTTCCATTTAATTTAATACTGCATGCAGGTGGATTCTGTTTCTTAGATATAACCATAGTCTCTGTCTTTTTGATGTTCAAAGTAAGGCCTTTCTGCTCACTTTCTTTGGCGACTTTATCCAAGAGATAGCATAAGGTACAACATATTAATTGTGGACAACTTTCTGGGGTTATTTCTCAACATAGTCCCCTTGCAAGTTTATGCACTTAGTCCAGCGATCCTGGAGCATACGGATCCCTTCTTTGTAAAAGTCAGCTTCTTGTAAAAAGTGGTCTACAGCATGAATGACATCATCATCTGAAGCAAAGTTACGACCACTGAGCTCCTTTTTTGAGTTTGGTAAACAGGTAATAGTCCGAAAGGGCCAAATCTGAGGAATAGGAAGAAGCTGGAAGCCACAATAAATGGTGGCCATTGCCACCACCAACTTGTAAACTAGAGCATTCTCTTGCTGAAAGATGACTACTCTCATCAATTTCCCTCAACGCTTTTCCTTCAATTTGACCCGCAGTTGCTTCACAAGATCAGCATGATAAGCCCCGGTGACTGTTCTGCCCTTCTGAAGATAGTCTACCAATAGCACACTTTCTGAATAGTCTACCAATAGCACACTTTCTGAATCCCCAACTCAGTAGCAATGTACCACTCAGTTAGTTGTCGATCCTCCATTATCATGTCATGGATTCTGCAGGTGATTTCATCAGTGGTTACCGTTCTTGGTCTTCCAGACTTTGAAATGAGATGCCCATTTCTTCACTGTGCTGTAAGAAGGGGCAATTTCCCCTAGAATCTTTACCATATCCTCATGGATCTCCTTCGATAATAAGGCCTTGATGCAGAGGAAGTGAATGATTGCTCGATGAAAATTTTATCCATTTTCTCAATTTCTGCCACCCCTTTCAGTAGCCTGTAAAAAAAAATTGGCTGCAGTTAATTTCTTGAAACTTGGTGTTTAATCTTACATTAACCTGATCTACAAATACACCTAATATCAACTGTGTGTTTCAAAGTATGTGTACCTTATGCCGAGAACTTATCAATCACCACTCGTATTAAACATCATGATAATTTAGAAAAGACAGTCTTGGAAGGGTACATAATGGGACAAAGAAAGAGAGGAAGACCAAAGGAAGATGGCTGCAAGACATCGTTGATGATCTGCAAATGGACGAATCAGCAGCAGGGCATCTTGTTTACAACCGAGAGACCTACAAGAGAGCTGTTAGGGAGTCAAAATTCCGCAAGGGACATGCAAATGACTGAGTGACTGGTGATGAATGTGTAACTGGAGCACAAAGTTCAAGACAGGTGTAACAAGCTCACTTGACACCACTGTCTTGGGCAAGCACACAAAGGATGCAGTCCACCAGTGACTGAGAAGTCAGGACAAGAGTTTTTTTGTTTTTTTTTAACCAGAATTCAAGACTGGTTCCCAAGTGGCAAATATGCATTGCCAACCAAAATTGAAAAACAGGAATTTTTCCTGTACTAGATAAATTTAGTGTAATTTCATTTTCTAATCTTCATGTGCATCACCTTCATATTTATAATTTACTAGGAAAAGAAGTTTCTACAATATGCTAAATAAAATAAAGAAATGAACATGCCAGATACTTACAGCCCACACTCCTAGGAGGTTGACAAAAAAGTTGCCACTGAACTTGTTGGCTAACATCTGAAATCATATATAACACACATTTATAATTACTGAAGTAACATGTTAAAAAAAAAAAAAAAAACAATCCCAACATTACTGATAAAGGAAGCAAGATCTGTAATGTGCAATCATTTCCTTAACAGATCTTGAGCTTCGATAAAAGACAAAATTTATTACTGATTTTTTTTGTTCTATGTTATTTTCAAAAATTATTATCTTTCCTCTATTTCTCCAAATTTTATTTTCAGCTGTTACAAAGCTTTGAATCCTTGTCCCTTCTTCTTGCATGTCTATATTTCTTCATTTTACCTACCTATACTCTTCTGATAATAATTCTTCATTAGTTCAAGAAACTCAACACTTTTCTTGGAATCCAAATCTCTGTCGCTTTCTAGTGATTCCTGTACTGGCCTCCACATTTTGTAAAACTGATTTACAGCAATGAGGGGTGTCCCAAGAGTAAGTTTACGAGGCATGTCATGTCCATAAAAGTGATGCCAGATTTATGGGCATGGTTGTGGAATTTTCCAATTTCATGAACTGGCAATACCAAGCTACATGGCAACACTGTGCACCACCCTCCAAGCAGCATCATTCAGTCAAAGATGGAGGACTTGACTCTTATCAAGTCAAAAAAAAATTTTAAAAGCCAAGATCTCTTACCTGTGATATCATGTAGAGGTTAGACACAAGAGCACTCTGGAGAATGATTGGGATATTGGAAGTGTAGAACAGCTTGATAGGATAAGATGTCTGCTGGCCTCTGTATCTGGCAGATTTAATAGGCAGATCCACACGGAAACCCTGAAAAACGTCAAGAATCTTGCTAAATAGAGTAAACAGGAGACATATGATCTAAACCATAACATGGCAATATTTGTTCATAAAAGTAAACTCTCAAAAGAAAGTATCCTGCCACAAACATAGCACCAACTGTTAAAAAAAAGTTCAAAATGACACTTAACAATTTTTTTTTAAAGCATATTTTCAACACTTCTGACACAATACAAAGTAGGTAGGCAGGCACTGACAAACTACTACACACAGAAACTGCTCCTGACTGGTACTGTACACCTAAAGAAACTATCTATCTTTATAAAAAAAAAAAAAAAGCTTAAAAAGTAGCCGCAAGTCAAGGGAGGTAACCACTGAAAAATGCATGATAAAAAACCTTTTGGCTCTTCCTCAAATCTTTTCATATATTTGTCAGTGGTTACATTCATTTATTTGCAATTACTTTTTTAAACTTTCCCTACATGTAAAAGAATCTTCAAAAACAACTCCTGACATCATAAACATTATGGTAATTTTGTTGTGACGAAATTTCTACAAAGAATTCAGCTACATAAAAAGACTTATAAAAGCATTTTCTTTTAACACAAATTTTTTGAACATGGCTCAGCATAAATTTAAATAATTACACTATCTTGTCCTGTCTCCATCCTCGTATACCTCTTGGTGTCGAAAGGACAAATGTCTTGCACTTCACATAAAAGGCACTTAATGTTTCTGTAATTTCCTCCCTCCGACTCGTGCTAGGGCAACCCCTTTCTCCGTTACCTACAGATCTTAGCATCAATGTTTCTGTGGTAAACCGTCTGGCGGAAGCTGTGTAATGTTGCTTTTGGATACAGTAGAATACTTGGTGTTAATCCAATCTTTCCTTGATGGTGTCATTTCTTATTTGGTCTCTTCCTGTCACATTTAGTGACTTTCTTAAAACATCTCATTTCTGTCGTGATGATTTTCCTTTTGTTTTTTGGGCGTGTTCACATCTGACATTGACAGCATAGAGCTGGGCAGAAAATATAAATATCTCTCATAAATAACTAAATTATAAATCTGTTTTCAAGGACGTCAGAGCTTTGTTATAATTCGGTTATTTATTAATTACAACTTACAAGTTTTTTTACATCTACCATCTGCAGTCTTCCATATACATAATGGTGTTCTCTGCAACATCAAGACTATTTTACAGCTAGCATTTCTTTACTCTGAGTATACGTTATCCTTTTTTTTTTCTTTTTACTTTTTTCTTTCACAAAGACAAATAAGCCAAAATATCACTTCTGTCTTGTTATTCTATGTAAAGCTTATCCTCATTTTCTTTAATGCTAATATTTGCCAACAAAATATACAGAATCTGGTGTTCATTCTGATTATACCAGCATGAACAGCTTCTTAATTGGCTCCACCATTAATACCTTCAAACTTACCTGGAAGTATATAACAATGCCAAAAACAAGGACTGTTGCCAAGAGATTCATCAAGTTGGGCAGGTTCTGCCTGTAGAATGCCTCACGCAAGCCTCGAACTTTATCTTGCCTGGTAGCCAGCAAGTGGAACAAAGCAATCACTGCTCCTTCAAACTCAGTACCTGGTCAGGAACAAGAAGCACAGGATACCATGGCAGGTATAAGTAAAGCCGTTACGCCTTAGAAGCATACAGGGGTGGATATGGTGTTAGTGCCCACATTTTCCTTGACCTGTCAGCACACTAGAGGCTCATGCGATCAGCATCACGCATGACCGGCTTTCCATCCCCAGCTCCAGAAGAAACTGAGTACCCATTTCTACAGCCTGGGTGACTGGGTCGCCTCCAGCTGCTTTCAAACCCCCAACCTTCGCCGTGAGAGACTAGTGCACAGGATACCATAAATTACAACTAAAGAAAAGATGTTCAGTAATAATCACCAAAACAATGTTAACAACACTCAACTGTACAAAATCACCATCATCTTCGTCATCATCATCATATTAATCCTTTACAATCTCTGAGAAGTTAATGAGTGCCAATTACTTGTTTTTGTGAGCCATAATACATGAAACATCTTTGCCACGAGTTTTATGGCAAGTCTCTAAGAAAACAGATAAAATCACCAAATACTGACATTAACACTCCGGTTGATCACTTTAGTGTCTTCTCTACCACAGTGTCAGCAACCACAGCTGATCAAGGCCCTACCACACTTTTGTGAGATGATTCCCAGAAACTTGATGCGTCACAAAACTCCGGCAAGAACAAGGCATGGACTGACCTGGCCCTGATTATAGTGGAGCTCACTGAGAAGGACAGTACTGCAGCTCACTGGGAGAACATTGTTCCATTTTCTTGTGGGTGGAAACAGCTTGCTATTATTATCACTGAGCAGAACAGAAAATAGCTAGCCCTCATGGCCATCACACTATGAACAGTAGATATTTTTTGTCTATTCACTCATAATGGACTCAAGCCAGGTCCCTTATTTGTGGGACCCAATGTTACATGAGATCTTTTTCTCCCTTTATTCCAGCGACAGCCTATCTGTGGTGTTATCCAGTGTGCCTCATCCAATTTCAAGGACTATTTTCAAAATAACTAATACTTTGGGTACCCATTTTTTTTACAAGTGGTTCAACTGACGGTAATGAACTCACAATCTTCAGAGAGACCGGACAGGTCGCCACCAACCAACCTACCCAACACCCACCCACAACAGGCAGATAATATGAAGAGCTAAGATGCTAACCTCTTCCAGTGTTGACTGTAGCAGGACTAAATGCCTTCCACACAATTGTCTCACAGATGTTTGTTGCAATAAACAAGGAGATACCAGAGCCCAGGCCATAACCTTTCTGCAGCAGCTCATCTAGTAGAAGTACAACTATGCCAGCAACAAACAACTGCAAAAAAAAAAAAAAATTTACAATAAATAACAGACCAAACGCCAGCTGTGGATAAATGGTAAGAAACAAGAACTGCTACAAGTGAAAATGTTTTGTGTAACTAGAAAACATGCTAACAAAGAAATCAGAATTCTTACACCTTCATCAACACAAGACAAATTCTAGACCTTTCATCAACACAAAACAAATTCTAGACCATTCATCAATACAAAACAAATTCTAGACCTTTCATCAACACAAAACAAATTCTAGACCATTCATCAACACAAGACAAATTCTTGCACTTTCATCAACACAAGACAAATTCTTGCACTTTCATCAACACAAGACAAATTTTTATCTGCATACAATTCAAGCAGCAATTAAAGAAGAAATCTGCCAAATGCTATGAGTACTAAACACAACTCTAGTGCAGATCATAGACATGACAAAAATAAATAAAGCTTCGCAAAAAAAAAAAAAAAAAATCTGAATGAAAATATCGGGAGAACTAACCTGTATGATGATAAGCAGGCAGACACCAGCCCCGATGTCTGCTGGGTCACCATACATGCCAGTCATGACATAGACGATGGCCTGACCTATCGTGATCACCATGCCAAACACTGAGAACAAAATCATAGTTTCATGGTTTAGTAGGAACTTGTGTGAACAAACAAAATACAGTTATACAGAACAGTAAAACAAGGGGACACCCTGGATGGTAGGTAAAGGTAAAACCTGTTTCCATGCCATTAAGGCATATTGAGAATACCAAGTTACGCAAGTATTTCAAAGACCTTCGGCACATGCTCCAAAAAGTAATAACTCATAAATGATGAAAATGTACAGACTGTCTGGCAGCACATGTTAGCTTATAACTGATAATTGGACCAAGATCTTTAATTCTAAACTAAACTGTTCAAACTAAAGACGACTAAACATAGCTATTGATTGTTACAAGATAAGCATAGTTACATACCATTACATTACACTCATATTTTTGACAGTGTAAGTAGTTTTTTTTTTAATGCTGTAATATAAACATATCAGAAACTTTTGGTAAAACCACTGGATGCAGCTACAACTGTATCCATTTTCTGTTTTCACTGTAAACCTCTTTACCAGTTTCTTCAACTTCATACCTCCTTTATTAACCTGTCTTTCTGCATACAGCTATATCCTCCTATTTTAAATGACCCTCTTATTCACACAACTGCAATAAACAACTGCCCGGCAGTCAACTGAACAGCTCCATAAAACTAATCACAACAAAACACACAAGTACACAAAGACGGCAACGTACACTTCTGAGCTCCATTGAACAAGGCCCTATCTTTTGGTGTGTCCCCAACTTCAATGATTTTAGCACCCGCCAGCAGCTGCATGATCAAAGAGGAGGTAACTATTGGTGAGATCCCAAGTTCCATCAGAGTACCTGCACAGAAAACAAAAACAATAAGCAACAGACTTTACTTCCATGACATATTCAGCTCAAATTTTAACAGCAAACACTCATTTACTTTATTTTCTGCTTGCATTCCTTTTGGTGATGAGCTAGAAGAGTGGCATTCCTATATCTTGCACTGTGTCCCCTACTCTCATGGTGGAGATACCATGTTTGAGGCCGGTGCCACAAGAAAGAAACTCTTTGGAACACACCCCACCCCAGCTGAACAGCCCAGTTTCAATGACAAGTTGATTGTCAGATGTTTCAAATCAAATTTCGCCACCGAATCTTGTGATCAAACCCCACTTGGCAGACGTCAGGGAAGCCGGAAGTAGAAGTGTCGTGTTTGGTCACGTGACACGCTACTTTGTAGACGTGTAACTCTTCGTGTTTGATGTGGAGGCTGTTCCGATACTTTCTAATTGTAATAACGACAAGCTAAAACACAACATACGATAAAAATGTGTCCGTTTTTTTTCCTTCCATTATATTTTTGTTTAATGAATGTGCCAACAAAAGGAAGAACAAATTCGATTTCCTGTATCAAACAAGAAAATGAAAAAATATATATCAAGGCACAGCGGTATTTGGGGAAAAAAAGAAATAAATAACAAATAAACGTATATGGTGCTTTACGAACAGAAAGAGCTTTAGAAGTACAGAAAGATTTCTACTTATGGTTCATTGATTACACCAAGGCATTCGACAAGGTGAAAGATAATGAAATTATTAAAATGCTTGAAGACATCAATATAGACGGCAAAGACCTGAGGATTGTAAAACATCTATACTGGAAGCAAGAAGCAGCAATGTGAGTTGAAAATAGAACTGGAAAATATCAACCTATAAAACAAAGGGTGCGACAATGATGTGTGCTATCTCCAGACCTTTTTTCTCTGTACAGCGAGAATATGCTAAGAACGATTATCACAGAACCAGGCATAAAAATTGGAGTATACAATATTAACAACCTTCGGTATGCTGATGACACAGTACTGATAGCTGAGAACCAACAAGACCTGCAAAATCTCTTGGATGAGAACCAACAAGACCTGCAAAATCTCTTGGATAAAGTCGCCAAAGAAAGTGAACAGAAAGGCTTTACTTTGAACATCAAAAAGACAGACTATGGTTATATCTAAGAAACAGAATCCACCACCATACAGTATAAAATTAAACGGAACTATTCTAAAGCAGGTGCAGAAAGTCAAATACCTTTTTTTTCCTTCCATTATGTTTTAAATATCACAAGTTTCTGGTGACATTATCAATTTTACAATCCTGAATCACACAAAACAGATATTTAAAGCATATTCAAATGCCATCAATGGCAGATTTTTTTTTTTCCTGTCAAACAGAAAGACTGAAAAGTTCCAGTGAAAGATCTCACCACATGGAGAATGAATCACAGCAGAGAGATGTAATGGCAATACCTGAAGAAAGACTTCATGCATACACACAGAGAGAAACTAGACCTTGTACACAAACATGCTCTACTGTTACTGTGATCAACTTTTAAAAAAAAAATAAAATGGTAAAATTTCCATCTCCATGCCATTAAGACATATGGGGGGGGGGGGGGGGGGTGTGAAATATGGTGTTAGGCTCGTATTTCCAAGATCTTCATACATGAAAGAGTAACGTGGTCAGTATCACACCTGGCCGCCACATTTACCTTCCCAGATTTCTCTGGTGCCCGTTTCTAGAGGCTGGATGGTCCCTGGGGCCTTTTTGGTGTGTACCAGAAAAAAAATCGCACTGCTGGGGCTCGAACCTGGTACCGCTAGATTAGTAAACTGAGCTGCTAACCACTCAGCTAACCAGGCCACCCTTGTGATCAACTAAGCAAATCAAATATAGACAGAATTAGCCACGTTAGAACCTGATCAGTAGCTTTCCTAAGTGCTAGCATCTACAAGTTCCAAAACTACTGAAAACAACAAAAACAGCCATTATTATAACTTCTGTGTTTACAGGGTTAACTTGTAGAACCCCCAAACAAATATCTAAGATTTGCAAAGATTCTAATATGCTGACATCAGGCTGTCACTTGTGACTGCCACATCTTCTACTGTCTCATCTCTTGGGCTTGTCTTCTCTGCTGCTCTGATCAACTGGAAGCACAAACACTGACCACCTTTTTTTGGACCAGATGCAGGTTACAATGGCCTGCCTAAAATCTCTGGGTAAATCCAGGTCAAGAAGATCAAGAGGAAGACCAAGAGAAATGATACTGGACAGTCTGACAGGATGGTGTGAGAGGAGATCACCAACTGAGCTGATGGCCTGCATGAAGGATCGGATACTCTGGAGAAGCATAATAGCCATCGCCAGTCGGCACGGCACATGATGATGATGATGAAATCCAGGTCATAATCTTTTCTGAAAGCCTCCACCACTCTAATGTAGCAAGACTTTTACTACTACAACTACTACTACTTCTGTGCTTGAGGTTGTTGGTCATGTCAGATCCTGATTCCTGCTGACAGGGCAAAGCCCACAGTAATCTCCAGATCCTGAGAAGAGCCCCACAGCTTTCTGCCCCATGCTCATGCCCTCAGGCTATGTCTCACACCTCAGATCTGCAAGGTCTGGGTGCTCCTGAAGGAATGAGCAGTTCTGAAAGAGCACAGCAGTCTGATTCCAGGACTAGACAGGGTATGCTACCATCTTTGATGCAATTATTTGCAACTGCTCAAAATTCAACAGGGCACTGTCATTACCAAGTACAAATAATCTGTACACACCTCTGTTGGAAGCAAGGATCACACGGATCCAGTAAAATGGATCTGCTGAATCTGAAGACACGATCCCAAACAATGGAATCTGTAGGACAGAAAAAAAAAGTCACTTATTAAAACTGATTATTCCATACTTAAAAATGTTCAGAAAATTACAGAATATTATCTTTGTGATAATATGAGCTGCAAGTAATGTTGCTGGTGTGACTGCAAGTAACACTGCTGGTGTGACTGCAAGTAACACTGCTGGTGTAACTGCAAGTAATGTTGCTGGTGTGACATGTTAAAGAGAATTTTTTTATTGTTTTTGCTGTGGTTGCCATGAGACAGAACTCTGTACTCTTCGCAGTAATGATAATGACTTCTCACTAAGCTCCATCATAACAAAGACAACACTGATCCATGATTCATTCACCAGACTGTTGTTGCACTGCCTTTACTTTGTCAGGGAATGTTATAAAACACAGAAGTACGATCTTAGCTGCTATGATCTATAGCAAGTATTTTTCTCTGTAATTCATCTGTTGTGGCATGTCCAGTATTAAATGTAGCTCTCTTGATAGTCAATATCAACATGCCTCATCACTTCTTTACTTATCTTAAGCAGTATTTCTACTACACAGTTCATTAACCTTTACAGCTCTGAAGTTTTAGCATAATAATACTTTAGCTGTCTGATAAAAGCACTATTTTCACTGTTAAATAGTATTTTCTGGCTATTACTAAGATTTGACAGAGTGGTTGTTATTGCTGTAGGATCTCTCTGTATATCTTTGTTAACATTAACATTTTAACACACAGGCAATGACTCCGAGGGGGAAGGGGGTTGGGGTGGGTGGATTATGGTGGATGCTCCAATTCCAGGAACAACTCCAATAATTAGATTTCTTGCAAGTCTTCACTATCATCTGGATCACATTCATCATGATGAGATAACTCAACAGACTGTTTAGAGCAGCACTGAAGAAGCAGGATATAATCTTCACTACCTCTGATTCCCTACTCTGATAACTCTCATATCTCTAGCTCAGTTATCTTCATTACCTATGTAACCATAACATGTGGCTCCACATATAACAACAACCAGTAACTAACCATATAACAGAAATCAATAGCTCATAATATAATAGTAACCAGTAACTTACTATGTAACAGTAATAAATACCTCACCATATAACAGTAACAAGTAACTGACTTAATGTCAGTGACCAGTAACTGACCACTTAACAGTGACCAATAACTCACCATATAGCAGTAACCAGTAACTCACTATATAACAGTAACCCACCATATAACAGTAACCAGTAACTCACCATGTAACAGTAACTAATAACTCACCTGGCAACAGATCAAAAACACAAAGAGGGTGATTGCTGTCCATAGTACTTTCTCTCTGAACTGAATCTGATGATGCAAAAGAATCAACGTGTAAATAAAATCAAATTAAAAAAAAAAAAAACATTAAATACAAGATAGCTCCTGTTTTTATTTTCTCTCTCAGAAGCAGATCTTCTACAACTACAAAATTCTATGAATTTGCCAACATAGCGGAATAATAATGGCAGAAACCTAATTCAATGCCAGGTCATGCTGAATCTGGAGTTGTATCATCAAGATGGCTTCTGACAGTTTCATTATCAAGATCAGCTCTGAAAGTTGTTATCATCAAGATAACCTGAGAGTTTTATCAAGATGACCTCTAAGGGTTGTATCATCAAGATAACCTCTGAGGGCTGCATCAAGATGACCTGAGGGTTGTATCATCAAGATAACCTCTGAGGGCTGCATCAAGATAACCTCTGAGGGTTGTATCAAGATAACCTCTGAGGGTTGTATCAAGATGACCTGAGGGTTGTATCAAGATAACCTCTGAGGGTTGTATCAAGATGACCTCTGAGGGTTGTATCATCAAGATAACCTCTGAGGGCTGTATCAAGATGACCTGAGGGTTGTATCAAGATAACCTCTGAGGGCTGTATCAAGATGACCTGAGAGTTGTATCAAGATAACCTCTGAGGGCTGTATCAAGATGACCTCAGAGAGTTGCATCATTAAGAGGGTTGTATCGTTAAGATGAATTCTGAGAGATTATCATCAAGATGAATTCTGAGAGCTGTATCAAGATGAATTCTGAAGGTTTCTTTATCCTTTAGTTACAGCCCCATATCTTGTGTCCTAAACTCACACCATTAGGTCAGATCTGATTATGATCTATATATAAGACAAACTTGGAGTATGTAGCCATCCAGTGTTTCCATCTTTAGTTTGTACAAGAGGCCTACCAACTATATTGTACCCAAAACAAGATAGTCTGCTGACTTCTTTGTAATGGGTGAAATGAGGTTTAATGGCTATATCCAGTTTGTTTTTTTTTTAAACTCAATATAAAAATGTGCTATTTTTTTTAAAAATGGAAACGCCAACTATAAGTTATTTCGTTTCAGTCACAAAACTACAGCAAGAATGGCAGTGTTGAATCTCCTTGTGCTGATGTTAAAATCTCTCAGTAGTCCACATTACAAAATATACTTTGGCACTGTTCAATTCCTGGGGTGTCTAACAATTTTGGAATATCTGGGGGGGGGGAGATTTTTTTTTTTTTTTTTAAATTGTTTAATTTTAGGAACATTAGAAAGATGTCACAGTCAAGTACTGCTCCTGCCTGCTGACTCATGAAATCTGTGATATTTGGCTGAAGCTGGCCTGCCATTTTGTTAAGGATAGCTACAGACAGAACTAAAATATTCACTAGATAATACGCACAACAGACCTTTCTATCGGGCTTCGCAATTTCTGGAAGAATCACACAAAACGGCTTCACAAATTCAAGGAATCGAACTGCAATAAAGATACAGCATGACGTTTAATCGCTGAAACAATATATACTGAAAAGATGCATGCACATTTTTACAGCAAAACTCAAGCGAATAACAAACCGTTTAGTCCACGTCACAACGTATATACTCGCTACATGTAACACCTCATCTTTTCTCTCACACAGTAAGTCTTTCGTAATAATAAGGCTAACTCTGTGCACGGACTTGTATTAGTTAAAAGTCATAGGGTGCAGAGATGGTACTCACTTGCCATTCTGATGTTTCAAATCAAATTTCGCCACCGAATCTTGTGATCAAACCCCACTCGGCAGACGTCAGGGAAGCCGGAAGTAGAAGTGTCGTGTCTGGTCACGTGACACGCTACTTTGTAGACGTGTAACTCTTCGTGTTTGATGTGGAGGCTGTTCCGATACTTTCTAATTGTAATAACGACAAGCTAAAACACAAGATACGATAAAAAAATGTGTCAGTTTTTGTTGTTTAATGAATGTGCCAACAAAAGGAAGAACAAATTCGATTTCCTGTATCAAACAAGAAAATTAAAAAATATATATCAAGGCACAGCGGTATTTGGGGAAAAAAAGAAATAAATAACAAATAAACGTATATGGTGCTTTACGAACAGAAAGAGCTTTAGAAGTACAGAAAGATTTCTACTTATGGTTCATTGATTACACCAAGGCATTCGACAAGGTGAAACATAATGAAATTATTAAAATGCTTGAAGACATCAATATAGACGGCAAAGACCTGAGGATTGTAAAACATCTATACTGGAAGCAAGAAGCAGCAATTTGAGTTGAAAATAGAACTGGAAAATATCAACCTATAAAACAAAGGGTGCGACAAGGATGTGTGCTATCTCCAGACCTTTTTTCTCTGTACAGCGAGAATATGCTAAGAACGATTATCACAGAACCAGGCATAAAAATTGGAGTATACAATATTAACAACCTTCGGTATGCTGACGACACAGTACTGATAGCTGAGAACCAACAAGACCTGCAAAATCTCTTGGATAAAGTCGCCAAAAAAAGTGAACAGAAAGGCTTTACTTTGAACATCAAAAAGACAGACTATGGTTATATCTAAGAAACAGAATCCACCACCATACGGTATAAAATAACGGAACTATTCTAAAGCAGGTGCAGAAATTCAAATACCTTGGAGCAGTAATAACTTCAGATGGGAAATGCAGAACAGAAATTAGGAACAGAATAGACCAAGCAAAGACTGCATTTCAGAGAATGAGAAACATATTATCCAACACATCCTTATCGATGAATGTTAGAAAACGAGTCCTAAAATGCTATACTGAACCTATCTTGTTATATGGAAGTGAATCATGGACAATTGGCAGGTCTGCATGAAAATCATTGGAAGCAGTAGAAATGTGGTTTATTAGAAGAATGTTGCGAATCCCCTGGACAGCAAAAAATAACTAATGAAGAATGTATGAGAAGAGCTGGAGAGACAAAAAAATCTTGTCAAAAAGATAAGAGAGAAAGACAATGTACTTTCATAGGACATGCAATGAGATGAGGGGACATTGAAAATATTATAACAACAGGAGAAATAGAAGGAAAAAGATCAAGAGGAAGACCAAGAGAAATGATACTGGACAGTCTGACGGGATGGTGTGAGAGGAGATCACCAACTGAGCTGATGGACTGCATGAAGGATCGTGTACTCTGGAGAAGCATAATAGCCAACGCCAGTCGGCATGGCACATGATGATGATGATGATGATGATGATCTGCAGAAAATATAAGGCAGAGGCACTGAAACAACTGAAATTGGGTAACGAAATAATGAGAAATATTGGAATAAAACATTTGGTATAACACAATAAATAAATAAAATCACACCGGCTAACAAAATTAATCTGGAAACGTGCAAGAGAACGTCAGTGTTGACAGACAAGAGAAAGAGATATGTAGACAATTTGACAAACTGCACATTGAACGCAATAAACAGCAGTCTGGAAATATAATGCAGCTAAAGTTCAAAGGAGATATGGCACATGACGATATTTTTAAACAAAACAAGGTATACATTTTTTGTTATTTAATAATATACTGAAGTGACAAGATGATTGTGTTGTTGAGCAGGTCGGCATTTCTCCTAGTCCTGGAAGACGTTCTCTATTTTAAAGCAGTGCCACGAGGAAAATGGCAGTCAGTCGAAAGAGTGAACTACGGGGTCACATACTTGGGTTCTGGTTATAACTGGGAAAGCAAAGGCGCGTATATAATGTGGTGAATGTTTGGCGTGAATTATCACCTATCTCTGCACAATGAAAGATATAATGAGCAAGTGGAAGACGTACAGAAAAAAATATATGTTTTTCAAGAACGCCAAAGAAGGCAAATTAATTTTATTAGATCATCTGTAATTTCCAAGAAAAATGATAAAAGACAACAAACAAACAAAAAAGACAAAATATTTTGGCATAATACAAGGTACAACAATTAAGTAATGAGACTAATTCCATACAAAAAAATAAAATAAACAGCAGTTGAAGATATGACCTGTATTTTATTCAAAGTGAGCCCCTTGTGCATTGATACAGCGAGTAGCACGGTCTAACAAACACTGGAACGACCTCTGCGGTTCTCCTGTTGGTATAGCTTAAACTCGATGTTACGGTCCTTTAGATGTCATCAGTATCGTCAAAGAAGCGTACTTTCAATGGTGACTTTAATTTTGGGAATAGCAAATAATCGCAGAGAGATAAATCTGGGGAATATGGTAGGTGTTGAGAACACACACTTGTTTTTGGGTAAAAATAATTCCTGTACAACTAGAGCCCGGTGAGCCGGTGCATTATCATGAAGAAGGAAAAAACTGCCAGGTGTTGAATACTCGGGTCGGACACGGAGGATCCTTTTCAATAGACGTTTCAAAATACTTAAATAAACTTTGGCAGTGACAGTCTGTCCCCCTGGAATAAATTCTTTGTGAATACCTCCTTTGCTGTCGTAGAAGCACACCAACATTGTCTTCACTATCGACTTTTGAAAAATTTGTTTGCCTTTTGGTGATGATGATGACTCCTACCGAGCACTTTAGCGTTTCATCCTCTCCAACAATCAAATTTAAGAAATGTTTATTTCTGCGACACGTTTTGATGATGTCTTTTGCGTACTCAACACGCTGATGTTTTTGGACATCAGACAACGAATGTGGTAGAAACCGGCAAGAAATTTTTTTCTTGCCCAAATCTTCCACTAAAATTTTACGAATGGTCTTTCGGTTAACACCGGATTCATCTGACATCATCCTCACAGTCAAACAACGATCTTCTTGTATCCGTTCTCTGACTTTTGCAACGAGTTCCCAGGCGTCCATGTCTAGTTGCATATGTAATTGTTTCCACACCATTTTTGAATCGTGAATGGCACCTGAATATCTGTGCACGAGATAAACAATTATCCTCATAAACTTACCGCATCATTTCAATAGTCTCAATGACAATTTTCCCGAGTTGTAAACAGAATTTAATGTTAGCTTTTTGCCCCATGCTGATTATGTGACAATGCACCTCCGACTAGGTCAACAAAATGGTGGGTTGTTTGTCGCCTGCTTATCGAGCAGTGATGAGAAGTTGCCAGATCATAGATGAAGATTGTCTCTTTGGATTCCATGCTTTGCTTCATATATGGCAATTTTGTCTTGGCCATAATAAAATCAGTCTGACCTTGTACTATAATGACAAATGTACATGAAGGGAAATGACAGGAAACAGCAAACGGAAGACACAGATATACGTGGGTCGACAACATCAAGAGATGGACGGTACTGAGCTTGGTGAGAAATGACTGAAAGTTCTCGGCAACTCAATTCAGGTAAATTATTTTCATGATTTAATCATTTGTTCTGCATTTTCTAGCTTAAAAAATGTACAAATAATGAATTTTCTTGGCTCTAATGGGGGTGAAGACATCCGATAAAGTAATCAGCGACCCATAGGCTGATATGCCAGCGCCAGGGTTAGCGACCCATAGCTGACCAAGACCCTGTCCCACCTCTCCGTGGTACCCCCAGTAACAAGCATAACCTGGCTAACGCGACAGGGATCGCTATAGTCCCCATGGTGGTGGAGTCTGTTAAAGAAGCATTGCACACCCCCTGCTTTTTAGCTGTACTCCGGGACTGAAAAAGTAGCCGCCATAACCCAATCCCACGCGGACACGATGTTGTGCCTCAACATCTCTACAGCATCGGCTGCAAAGAACACCATCTCGCAGTTACAGGGACTTCGTACAAGTACAAATACTTGGCTCTAGTGTAGTTTTACACTTTGGGAGTAAAGAAGTGATAAAGCCTTTACAAGCAACTGATACAAATGTGTATAGGTTGTCTTCGACTTCGTAATTTAGACATAACGCTAGACTTAGGGAGTTGTTTTAAAACACAGGTGTTGTGTAAATGTAACACTTGTATACTCAGGGAAAAGAAAGAGAGGAAGACCAAGGCGAAGATGGTTGCAAGGCACCACTGGTTATCTGTGAATGGACACATCAGCAGCACGGCATCTTGCTTACAATCAAGAGGCCTACGGGAGGACTGTTAGGGAGGCAAAGTTCCGCAAGGGACATGCAAATGACTGACTGACTGATACTCAGGGAGCTGTTTTAAAATCACAGGTGTTGTGTAAATATAATGCTGGACTCGGAGCTATACTCACAGGCCTCAATTCATACATGGATAGTGGTGTGACAGTTTAATCTAGTGTGCCTCACCATGCAAGCTAATATTTTCTTGTGACAGAGGAATTCCCCCCCCCCCCTTTCCCCGAGTGCTTAAACTACCTAGTTCTTTTTAAATGCTGAATACACATCAAGTCTCTAAGATAATGACAATTCACAGGTGACTGTATCACATCACTGAACCATCATGATACATCTCTGGCACGCTGGTGATAGGTAGGGCATCAGAGAGAAATTTTGTAAGTTGGTTCAAAACTAATCTCTGACCTCCCCCACACTTACTCTATTGATTAGCCATTCTGTTTTCATCCACATCCCCCCCCCCCCATACGTCTAATGATAATGTAACTCTCACGATTGCACACAGACGGACATAACACTATTACCACACACTGTGCACAAGTTAAATGAATCACACTTAAGTTGATTTATTTGCAAGAGAAAATAACACATGCAGATAAAAATGCTCACAATACATGGCGAACATGCTATCCATGCAAACAGCGTGAAAATTGTGCACAACATAATTAACTGTCCAACAAATTCGGGAACTTTGTGCATGTCTTTTGTTTCTGTAGTTTTTTTTTTGGCTTAAAAAAAAAAAAACTCAGTTCTGCCCGATGTCAAACCCAGCCCATCATTTCTATGTGTACCAGACGTAGCATATTACAGTGTTTCCCAACCTGTTCAGGTTGCAGACCTCTGAAACCTGATAAAATTCTGCCTCGGACCCGTACCAGGCTAGTGCAGTAGAATACAAAACATTCTCCTCAGTGCCTATTATGCCATCTGCCCTCCTTGTCATAAACAAAATATGTACGCCTCTTTCAATTGCAGGGCATCTCTTGAGCTGTCTCCAGTACATCTATCAGGCATCAAATCTACTATCACGGTTTCTGTCAAGCTGGTAATGGATGTTCCCTCTCTTGTGTTAGAAAGAGCAATTAATTTAGCAACTGAGGACAGTCCCTATGTTTCAGAACACCAAATCTGCTCCACACATGATGATTGCTGTACAAAACTACTGCATCTCTTCCTTGTCCATCAGACTCTCTGTCACTCAGCCTCACTTCCCTTCTGACTCTTCGTCACTCAACCCCACTTTCTTTCTGACTCCAAGCCTCAATTCAATTCTGAGTTACTAAGCCCCATCATCAATTTTGAGTCACTAAGCCTCATTAGACCTTATGTCTATGCTTGAAGACCTTCACCTCAACATCAGCTACCAACAAACTCCTCTTGACAGTCACCACCACTCACAAACAAAATCCTTGGCTGCATTCCTTTCAGAGACACATACTTCTACACTAAGACATACGTATAGATGTTATGACTTTACATATGCCTCAGTTTCAGCCTGAGGTGCTGCTCCAAGAGCTTTCACCCTCCACAGTCTTCCCAAATGGTCTAGGTCCAGGGACACAAGCAATGTAGCTATCGCTAAAACCTGGAGCAAAAAAAAGTGGACTTTGACGTGGACAAAAAGATTCAGATCTAGCAAAACCAAGAACAGACGAGTGCCCAACAGCTATCACAGATGAAAGATTTCATGAATTAACTCTCGCACTCCTGAATTAATCTCTCTTCTCTGCCAGGTTAAGTTTTGCTGAGAAGTCTGATTAAAAATAAACTGGAAAGAAGTTATAACTAAAAATATGGGCTCAGTGAGAAATGTGATCAGAAAAAGAAGATGGACATATGTCAGTCATGTGATGAGAAGGAACAATCAGAGGATCCCCAAACAAGCTATCAAGTGGAACACAACAGGCCGAAGAAAAAGAGGTCGACCACATGAAACTCTAAAGAGGACACTGTTAAGAGAGGCCAGTTCAGTGGGCATACCATCCACTGATGAGATTGAAAAACTCGCTGAAGACAGGAAATCTTGGTGAACTACCATGCGGGCCCTATGTGATATTTAACAACACGGGAAGGATGCAAGATATATAGCTCTGAGCACTGATTCTGTCTGGCATGCAAGATCTACCAACACCGCCAGTGCTGTTCTGGAGTGCAAGAGGTAAACATTCAGATCTTGTCATAAACTGATTATCAGCAAATAATGTATAATTTCTTCTTAACAGTGCAGTAACTAACAGTAAAATGTAACCAGTAAAATGTTGCACATTAATGAATCCCACATTAACAAACATTGAAATACTGAACATATTATCATTGTTGATATATATGTGTGATATTTGTAGGAATAAGTTATGTGACTTCACAAATACAAGTCAGAAATAAAGATGACGTATCAGACTGTACCATCAGGACTGGCATGCCACTGATGGTTAAGACCTCAGACTGTACCATCAGGACTGGCAAGCCACTGATGGTTAAGACCTTATCCAAGGTCAACTTGAAGCTTTCATTTGTGTAACTTCTGAAAAAAAAAGGGTCACTACCACTTACTCCATGTTAGACAAGATATCTGTTACAAGTTTCAGGTGTGGAATTACACAGTATGCAACAACAATAGAAACAACATTACAATTTGCAATATTTCCTGAGACAGCTAATACATTCTTTAACTTGCTAAGTTAACAAAACTGCCTTCGTCGATGTCTGCAAGACGACACAATTGTGCATAAACTGGTTTACAATGCCGATTTTGTTATCACAGATCTTCACAACTTGTGAACAAACAAATAAAACAATGAAAGACCAAACCAAGGTGAATTTTTTAAAAAATGAAGCTTTCTATTAAGAAAATATTTACTTGAAGTTTGTCAGATTAAAAAAAAAAAGTAGATGTAAAGCAATGTTCCCTCTTAGGTCTTGTGATTGCCATGCAAAATTTTGAACTTGTGTGCAAATGTGCATAGTAATGCCAAATTACAAAGTGCAATTTAAAGTTTTCATTTTAAAAAAAAAAGAAGTCATGAAAACAAAATCATGTAATGCTATCATAATTTTCATCAGTGCTTTTAGAGCACAAAATAATAAAAGAGAACTTTAAAAAAACAAAAACAAAACAAAGGCAATAATTTTTATCACATCTCAACACAAAGTAAATGCAGAAGTGACTTGGATCCAACGGTTGCATCACTGATAATCCTGTAACTGCAAACTTGTCTTCTTAGCTACTGATGTGGACAGTCCGAAAACAGAGCTCAGACAGACAAAGGTTACTGTGGTTTTCTTTAACCCTTGGAAAGATGCAATAAGAAAACTCTACCACTACCACCACCACAACATGATGATATGGCTGAAGCAACATGCCAGCCTGCTTCTGTGGGGAGTGGAGTGGGGGGGGGGGGGGGCGCCACATGAAAGTAGACCAGGGTCTTTGCCAGCAATAAACGCTGACCTGCACTGTGAAGACATCTGCTTTGTTACTTTTGCTCAATGATGCAACATAAGGATTCAAAGTCTATATTTCATAATGTTTGTACTCTTGTTTCAAACCATGTGCCACAGTGAAGAATGCCGGTCTTCAGTTCTTTTATTATTACTGCCCACCAACAAAGCAAAGTCACACAAGTATTCAGTTTTACATCATATTTAAATGCAAAGTGAACATACAATTTCAAAGAATCTCTGTTCCGATTTGTGATCTACAGATGATTACACTTGATTTTATCATTTCTGCTAGGGGGTTAAAAAATGAAAACTTTGTTTACAGTTAATTCTGACTCTGACCTTTTAGAAATGTTGTCTGCTCAATACAAAAGAAAAATGACCTTCATCTACATTCCTTAAGAATATCACGTCTGGTAAGTTACAATACATGGCCAGATCAATTTTTTAGCATTTTTTTTTTCTGGTTCTCTTTTTTTTTTTTCCCCCCCCATGTGACTTTTTAATGCCAGCATTTTGGTGCCAGTGCTCTTATCCTGGAAAATTTTGACACATCCTTGACCTACTTGTTCATAATCTACAGACACATATTTGGATGAAACTCTATATCTCCTTGATGAATGTAAACAACTTATAAAGGTAAAATTCCTGTTTCCATGCCACTAAGGCATATCGGGAATACAGTGTTTTGGCCTGTATTTTTTTCCATGACCTTCGGCACATGAAAGTGTGATGTGGTCAGCATCATGCCTGGCTGCATTTACCTTCGCAGGTTTCTCTGGTAACCCATTTTTGGAGGCCGGGTCTACCCCAGAGCCCGTTTTTTGGTGTGTACCGGAAAAAAAAAATCCACCGCTGGGACTTGAACTCAGTACCACCGGTTTAGTAAACTGAATGCTTAACCACTCACCTAACAAGGCCACCTAACAACTTATGGTATAAAAATAATTATACAAATGAATGACCCAGTGTCAAAAACATCAGTGGCAGTATGTTCCATCTCAATCTCTTTCTTACGTACTCAGTAACCTGAGAAAACTACATATCTTTCACGCCTGTGCATCCATAAGATGAAGGAATACATGTTGGGTGGAGATTGTTTCAAACATTGGCTCAAAGCTAACACATTAACATTTACTGCACATGCCTGTTTTTTTTGGCTTCTGTAAAATCAGGTTTGCATTAATTACCTTGCAACAATCATGGTGCTGGGGAAATACAACACTGAACAATGTCTCTGACTAGAAGATAAAAAAAAAAAAAAAGGACGATTACTTCTCAGACCACATCTGCATATATAATGAATGTTAAAATATGACTTGAAGCTGATAAAATTTTTACATAAATATATATATAAAGTTCTCCAAAAAGAGTATATAGAACAAAAAAACATGCTGGAACTTTTAATTAAAAAAAATAAGATTTCAACTTAATACAGAAACCCAAATGGTGTCATCCAGTAAAGTCAGAACTAAATACTCGTATGAGTATAATGGATGAGTTATAAAATATGACAGGAGGAACAAAATTACATGAAAACATGGGATACCTGTGGTCCACAGTAAATATGATTGTACGACCAATGATCTTTAACACGCATTTGATCAGGTTCACATTTAAAAAAAAACTGATTCATTAACCAACATATGAATTTGATGTTACATATGGGTCCACTGCAGTTTCAAAATGATTAAAATTAAAACACCTGTAACTTGTTCCTTTAATTTTTGTCCCCAAAAAATATCAACAAAATACAATGTTACAAATATTTTCAACAGAATTTTGTATGTGACTGATAATCTTTACTTCATAACAATAACTTTTGAATGATTTAACTCACATAAAAATGTTAACATTTTGGTCATTAACTGGAGTTATTTCAGTTGATTGATTGATTGACATTCCTTTAGGGCCAACATTGGCTCATAGGGTGGAAATCATATCTTTCCAAGTCTGATGACTCACTGCCGCCCGCTGTAGGTCTTGGATGGACTTGAATCCCAAAGTTGTACTCTCTCTAGTGATGGTTCTACGTAGAGTCTCCCTTGGCCTGCCTTGCTTTCTTTCACCCTTCGATGACCATGCGAGGGCCTGGCGGGGGAATCTGGATTCATCCATTCTGAGAACGCTGCCAAGATAGGCCCATCGACATCTTTTGATGTATCTTGATACGTAGACTTGGTTCAATTCCTGTCTTACTGACTCATTCGATTAAAAGTCGGATCATCTGATGTTAAATAGTTTATGGAGATATTTGTTCTCAAATGCATCAAGTTTTTGATTGAGTAGACTGGTTGATTTCCAACTCTCACAACTGTATGTTAACACTGGGATTACACAGGGGTTGAAAATTTTAAGATCTTTCAATAATCCACATTTTACATAAAAAAAAAATTATTTGTGTTCTTTTTCTTTTTGTTTTATCCTCGTTGTTTCATATGAAGAGGGCACATGTGGAAAGTTTTGATTTTTGTTTGATAGCCAAGTATAATAACTCCCAACTATTTTTTGTATCTGTGGTTTCATTTTGCATAGATTTTTTTGTAACGAATGAAACTTAATATACTCAGTTCTGCATCATTAACACAAAAAAAAAACTAGACAAAATAATTGCAAGTTTTAAAGTAAGTTCAAATTTTGCAAATATTATCAATCTTTATGGAATACAAGGAAGATTTACAGTGAAAGTAAGTATTTCGAAAGTTCGCTTTAAACTCACAAGCCTGTGACCCTGAAAGCACAGTGCCACAGAAATGGCAATGCAAGACACACTTTAAGAAACACTAGCACCTTGGTTAAAGTGCCTGAACAAATACTGTGTCCGTACAAATCATCAAAGAAAGTTTATATATATATATATGTAAACAAGATCTAATATTCACTATATATAACAAGATCTAATTTAAACTGATCTCAACAACTGTCTACAGATCTTATGAATCATGCCCCACACACTTTATGCCTGTCATTTCACATCTGGTTGGTTACTGATCCTGTTTTCATGAAGTGCTGCTGCTTTGTCACAAGCCTTTCTTGTTTTTCACCTTTCTGGTGTATTTTAGCTTTCCCTCCATTCTTCATGTGCCCAGTAAAGCCTCCTCTTAGTTTATGCCCAGTTAAGGCCCTTCTTAGCATGTCAAATACGAGGTTCTCTTTGTTCATGTCTAGTGGAGGTTTCTCTTTGCACATACCAACTAGATGTCCCTTTTCAGAATATCTCCACTGGAGGCCCCTTTGACAAATGCTCTGTAAAAATTTCTCTCAACTTAAGCCCAGTGAGGTTTATCAAATCCTTTCTGATATTTGTAATTACTTTTGTGTATAAAATTTATCTGCAAAATATCATAAACCACAGCAAATTCTATTTTCAGATCTTAGTATAAAGACTGTCTCATCAAGATAAGGGTCAGGAGTCACAGATGATATGTTTTGTTTATTTGATGTGGACTGTAGTACCCTAAGTGTTCATATGACTGATATTTTCAAATATCACGCAATTGACAGCAGTGTTTAATGTATAACCAGGTGTACCCTGCCCTACAGGTATATATTCTATATCTTCAGGAATAGTTTCCCCAGCAAAAGTGTCAGGTTTCAAATTTTTGTTTTTTAACAGATGATAAAGGGTAATCGTATCAGATCTCTTTTCCACCACTTTCACATGAAAAGTTAGTTCACTAATGTCTGCACTACTCCCATCCCCCATGGATAATAAAACAAATATTTTTTTTTTTAACCCATCACCAATGAGAAGAAACGTCATGCCTTAGAGGCACATAGGGATATGGCATTAGCGCCCATATTTTCCTTGACCTGTCAGCACACTAGAAGGTCATGTGGGTGGCATCATACCTGTCCACCCCTCCTTCCCCCAATTCCAGAAGAAGTTATGATGCATGATACCCACTTACCCAGTTCAGCAGCTGGGAGAATGGGGTGCAACTGGCCGGATTCAACCCCCTCCCAACCTTCACCATGAAAGCCCAATGCGCTAACCACATAGCCACTCAGATGCCCATATAACACAAGTATTACATTAAAATTCTCCTAGCTGACTAACAAAGTAGTGGTAGTAAAGTATGCAGTGTGTAAACATCTGTCTCAATAGCAATGACTAGAACGGCTTCATACTTAAAAGCTCTAAACAAAAAAACTACACAGACATATGTCAAGTTACAATCTTGTGCATGACTTATTTGTAAAAACATTCATCTTTGAAAATATGAAGATATAATTTTAGAAAATGCCTTCTGAAAGCATAGAGGCATAATTTTTAAAATTTATGGGAAACTGAAAGTTTGATTAAACAGTTTTGTACCGCTTTTTATGAACCCCTTCCAAAAAAAAAAAAAAAAACATCCTTTCAACTGTCCAGTCCTTGGTGACATCAGAATTACCCTTTTTCTTCCATGATCTGACACATATACCACAGCATATGCAGCGATAGAAAGGATATAAAAATTTGCAGCTACTACCACAGTCTGGTATTAAACCAGTGGCCAAAGGTCCACAAAAGCTGATATACGACAATTTAAAACAAAAAAATAAACAAAGGTTACTGTCATAATATGTCATTATAAGAAGACATTGATATCACAACATTCAAGCCAAGAAACTAGCGGTAAGATAGAAATTTCTGGATCCTGTGCTACATTCACGTAGGATACGTCTACTCCTTCTGTCGGACAATAGTGACCGGACAGCTGGCATTGTGTACGACGTATTCACTCACACTACCCAGCAATGCACGCTTGATCTTGCCCAGACCTCGAGTTCCCATGACGACTGAATCCACATTCTCACTGGCTATAGCTTTGACAATAGCCTCCCCTGGTTTGTCTCCAGTTAATGTTACAAGCTTAGCGGGTACCTTCAAGAAATATGTTAAAATATACATCCACATATGCTTTCAAGTTCTCTTGTTTCACAGTAGAAATCTGAGTTATTATCTAGTTATTTTGAAAGTAAATAAATAAAACAGATACAATATTTACAATATTAGCTTTTTTCTTTTTTTTTTTTTTCCTATAATAGTGAAGTAGACAGATGTTAAATGTTAATTATTAGAATAGTCATTGTGGCAACTGGAGAAACTGAGGGAAGAAGAGACAGAGGAAGACAGTGGGAGAAGTTACTGGAAGACAGTGGGCTGTCAGTGTGGCTAGGAAGAAAGTCACCGGCGAATCTCATAATCAAGTCTAAAGACAGGGAACTGTGGAGAGAAATGATCGCCTACGACATGCTACACGGCACTTGATTGATTGATTAGAACAGTCAAGTAAGGTGAATGTCAAATATTAATGATTAGAACAATCAAGTAAGATGAATGCCACATATTAATGATTAGAACAGACAAGTAAGATGAATGTCAAATATTAATGATTAGAACATCAAGAAGATGGATGTCAAATGTAAATGATTAGAACACTCAAGTAGATGGATCTCAAATGTTAATGGTTAGGACAGTCAAGTAAGATGAATGTCAAATATTAATGATTAGAACATCAAGAAGATGGATGTCAAATGTAAATGATTAGAACACTCAAGTAGATGGATCTCAAATGTTAATGGTTAGGACAGTCAAGTAAGATGGATGTCAAATGTTAATGATCAGGACAGTCAAGTAAGATGGATGTCAAATGTTAATGATTAGGACAGTCAAGTAAGATGGATGTCAAATGTTAATGATCAGGACAGTCAAGTAAGATTGATGTCAAATGTTAATGATTAGGACAGTCAAGTAAGATGGATGTCAAATGTTAATGATCAGGACAGTCAAATAAGATGGATGTCAAATGTTAATGATCAGGACAGTCAAGTAAGACGGATGTCAAATGTTAATGATCAGGACAGTCAAGTAAGACGGATGTCAAATGTCAGTGATAACTACTAGGCACTATCTTGCCAAGTAACCACGCATGGTGGTTTCTACTAACATTTTGATTAATGGGAGAGGGAGGGAGGAAAACACTGATCACAGCAAAATTAAGTCACATTTAGGCCCAGGCTCCTTGTGAGTGCACCACTTGTCAGCTGTGCTTCATGCATTCACTCTAAACAAGGCATTCACCACAGTATCCATCAATAACCTTTACAACAGGTAAATGGTTACTTCAGGCGACAAATTACAACTGGATAATTACATTATCCACAATCACAGAATATTAATGTTTGAGATGAAGGAATAAATAAATGCCTGCCTGCCTGCCTACCTACCTTCCTTCTTTCTTTCCTTCTTAAAGAAATCTATGGATATAGAAGGACATAAATGCTTACCCTTTTGGCTCTGAGACTGCTCGTGTACTCATTAGTCATCGTTTCAACTTCGTCTTTCTTCTTCTTAACAGCTGCACAGATTGCATCGACATCAGTTGTCACACAAAAAAAAATTTTTTTAATAAAAATTTAACATTTAATTTAAACTTTCAAGAATGCACTTAAAGCATACACAATCTAAAAAAAAACAAAAAACAGCACCGAACAAAATAAAGTCATCCTATAAAACAAATGCTTTGCTATAGAACAAATGCTCTAATCTATCATACCTATGCTCTTTTGTCTGAAACACGGTCAATTTATTCAAGATTTGAGAAAAAAATTTGTAAGTTTCTATCTTCACTGCCTCTACATAATAATGAACATTAAGTAAAATGTAATGTAAAGACGGACTATATATTAAGAAACAAAAAAAAAAAAAAAACAAAGATAATGAAAAGTAATAGTGCAAGCAATAGCTTCATGGTAATCAAAGGAGTGCCAGTTGAGGAAGTAGAATATTTCACATATTTAAGCAGCATAGTGGATAAATACGGGGGAACGGAAAAGGATGTTAAAGCTAGAATAACCAAGGCCAGGACAGCATTTATCCAACTTAACAAAATATGGTCATCTAAGAACATCAAAACAAGAACCAAACTTAGGCTTTTCAATACAAACGTAAAGACTGTCCTGATATATGGTTTGGAGACAAGGGTTATGACCAAGACAATACAACACAGGATACAAACATTCATGAACTACTGCTTGAGGAGGATTTTAAACATTAAATGGCAGGACAAGATCAGGAACGAGGTCTGGTAAAGGGCAGGGCAAGAATCTATGAACCTACAAACTATGTCTAGGAAGTGGAGGTGGATTGGCCACACTCTGAGGAAACCCGGCACCAGCATAGCAAGACAGGCACTGACATGGAACCCTCAAGGAAAAAGAAAATGAGGAAGACCTAGACTTACTTGGAGAAGAGAAATTATGACAGTGCTCAGAGACAAGGGATACCCATGGAAGGAAGCAGAGAATAATTATAAGAACAAGGATGACTGGAGAGCCTTTATCCATGGCCTATGCTCCCAAGGGAGTGAAAGGCAATGATGATGAATGTAAAGACATCATGGGGATACACTGCTAAAGCCCGTATTTTCTTTGAACAACCAACACACAAAAGAATCACGTCTGTTTAGCTTTCCTTTTCTAGCTCCTGAAGGAGTCAGGTACCTGGATTTTTTTTTTCTTGTCTTGTTTCCTTCCTCATATACCTTTCAGTGTTGAGGGGACAGACATCTTGATAAGGTATGGCAGTTTGCTTCATATAATGGGGTATTTAAGGTTTCTGTTATTTCCTTCCCATTTTTTTTTTTAACTAAAGAGTGACTGGGACATCTCTGGTTGGATTTAAAACACTGACTTTTGCTATGACAGACAAGTACAAACATCAAGACAGACAAGCGCAAACATCAAGACAGACAAGTGCAAACATCAAGACAAACAAGTGCAAATACCAAGACAGACAAGTGCAAACATCAAGACAAAGTGCAAACATCAAGACAAACAAGTGCAAACATCAAGACAGACAAGTACAAACATCAAGGCAGACAAGTACAAACATCAAGACAGACAAGTACAAACATCAAGACAAACAAGTGCAAACATCAAGACAAACAAGTGCAAACATCAAGACAAACAAGTGCAAACATCAAGACAAACAAGTGCAAACATCAAGACAAACAAGTGCAAACATCAAGACAAACAAGTGCAAACATCAAGACAGACAAGTGCAAACATCAAGACAAACAAGTGCAAACATCAAGACAAACAAGTGCAAACATCAAGACAGACAAGTGCAAACATCAAGACAAACAAGTGCAAACATCAAGACAGACAAGTACAAACATCAAGACAGACAAGTACAAACATCAAGACAAACAAATGCAAACATCAAGACAGACATGTACAAACATCAAGACAAACAAGTGCAAACATCAAGACAGACAAGTACAAACATCAAGACAAACAAGTGCAAACATCAAGACAGACAAGTGCAAACATCAAGACAAACAAGTGCAAACATCAAGACAAACAAGTGCAAACATCAAGACAAACAAGTGCAAACATCAAGACAGACAAGTGCAAACATCAAGACAAACAAGTGCAAACATCAAGACAAACAAGTGCAAACATCAAGACAAACAAGTACAAACATCAAGACAAACAAGTACAAACATCAAGACAAACAAGTGCAAACATCAAGACAGACAAGTGCAAACATCAAGACAGACAAGTGCAAACATCAAGACAGACAAGTACAAACATCAAGACAGACAAGTGCAAACATCAAGACAAACAAATGCAAACATCAAGACAGACATGTACAAACATCAAGACAAACAAGTGCAAACATCAAGACAGACAAGTACAAACATCAAGACAAACAAGTGCAAACATCAAGACAGACAAGTGCAAACATCAAGACAAACAAGTGCAAACATCAAGACAAACAAGTGCAAACATCAAGACAAACAAGTGCAAACATCAAGACAGACAAGTGCAAACATCAAGACAAACAAGTGCAAACATCAAGACAAACAAGTGCAAACATCAAGACAGACATGTACAAACATCAAGACAAACAAGTGCAAACATCAAGACAGACAAGTACAAACATCAAGACAAACAAGTGCAAACATCAAGACAGACAAGTGCAAACATCAAGACAAACAAGTGCAAACATCAAGACAAACAAGTGCAAACATCAAGACAAACAAGTGCAAACATCAAGACAGACAAGTGCAAACATCAAGACAAACAAGTGCAAACATCAAGACAAACAAGTGCAAACATCAAGACAAACAAGTACAAACATCAAGACAAACAAGTACAAACATCAAGACAAACAAGTGCAAACATCAAGACAGACAAGTGCAAACATCAAGACAGACAAGTGCAAACATCAAGACAGACAAGTACAAACATCAAGACAGACAAGTGCAAACATCAAGACAGACAAGTACAAACATCAAGACAGACAAGTACAAACATCAAGACAGACAAGTACAAACATCAAGACAGACAAGTGCAAACATCAAGACAGACAAGTACAAACATCAAGACAGACAAGTACAAACATCAAGACAGACAAGTACAAACATCAAGACAGACAAGTACAAACATCAAGACAAACAAGTGCAAACATCAAGACAGACAAGTACAAACATCAAGACAAACAAGTGCAAACATCAAGACAGACAAGTGCAAACATCAAGACAAACAAGTGCAAACATCAAGACAAACAAGTGCAAACATCAAGACAAACAAGTGCAAACATCAAGACAGACAAGTGCAAACATCAAGACAAACAAGTGCAAACATCAAGACAAACAAGTGCAAACATCAAGACAGACAAGTGCAAACATCAAGACAAACAAGTACAAACATCAAGACAAACAAGTGCAAACATCAAGACAGACAAGTGCAAACATCAAGGCAGACAAGTACAAACATCAAGAGCCAGGATGTCTACTAAACTTCCATGATGATGAGAACATGCAGCAAGTGAGACTTAAAAGGTTAAAAAAGAAAACAATGGCAAAATCCCCACCTCCATGCCATTAAGGCGTGTTGGGGATATGGTGTTTCTCTCTTATTTCCACGACTTTTGGCACATGAAAGTTTTATGTGGTCAGTATCATGCCTGACTGCATTTACCTTCCAAGATTTCTCTGGTACCCATTTTTTGAGGCCGGGTGGGCCCTAGGGCCTTTTAGGCGTGTACCAGACCCCAAAAAAAAACCCCACTGCTGGGACTTGAACTTGATACCACTGGATTTGTAAGCCGAGTGCCTAACTACTCCGCCAACCAGGCTGGCAGATATTCTAAGAATGGATGACAAGCACATGCTCAAGCTTATAAACGAGCAAAATTTCCAAAAGGAAGCAGGCCATGAGGTAGACCATCACTATGACACAAGTATATTTGTCAGGCACCTGTGGCAGGTTTGTCTAGTAGCTGTCAGGACTGAGCAGAAACAGCAGAAGCTGTTGAAAGCCTTTATCTGGCAGATTCAGCAAGATCCTGCAGCATTTAATACTCACGCAGTCCAATGTCAATGTTGTATTCAACAACATGGACCAAAACCACTCGGTCTCCCTCTCTGTACATATTGTCCAGGTACCCTGACAAAGAAAGGAAGTACTGTAAATTACAATTATAATGGCTATCTTCTTTATTTTCAATTATTTGGTTCCAAGCCAATGTGTCCTCTAAGTTGTGGAGTGCTGTGAGCAAAGATTCTACTTTGTGAGCAAAAAAAAAAAAAAAAATACTTGCATTAAAGTTGGGCATGAATCAATAACAAATTTTGTTGCTACATCACCTGCTCAGCTGCTGAACCAAAAATCTGTGTTAAGGGTTAAAAATATGTATGCCAGCACAGCTTAGAGGGAACATTGGTCCAAGCTCACTGCTCTTCTGCTTAGTGAGGATGATGTCAACAACTAATGATGATGACGATGACATCGGACCATCACAACCTCTCATTGTTTGTGAGAAGATGGACTGATGCTCTCTCAAAAAGTTGAAATGCCAGTCTTCAATGGAAGTTCCACCACCCTGACTTTTCTGACTGTCGTAACAACCAGTTTTAAAGAAACACTTCCAGGAAAGTGGGTCAAGACTTGGCCAGCTTTAGTTTACTAGCCCTTGTAAAACCTCTATTATCCTATAATAGATTGAACATCTCTCTCTCTCTCTCTGAACCTAAGTGCCCAGGGCACATGGGGCTTCCACAAGGGTTTTCCACAAATTTCTGTGCTTTGCCTTTTTTTCTGTTCTTGCCCAGGTGAGACTGAACATACATAGGTAAAAATTTTGGCATCTGCTGTGCTGTGTGGAACTGAAAAGCAATGTTTCATAACATTTTACAAGATATTTGATTGATTATGTGCCAAGAGAAGAGGCATTTGTGATCATGCTTCTCCACTGCATGTTCTCTGGCACTGTCAGTCAATTCAGTTACAGGAATACTGGACTAAAACAAGATTAAATATTTTTGCTAGAATAGTATATTAATATGCCAGTTAAGTTTTTCAAAACTTCTTGGTTAAAAACTAGAGATTTCTCTCTTTGCTACTTTCAAAACTGATTTTTTTTTTTGTGATCAACCATAAAGGCTGGGAAGAAAAAGCTAAAGATCTTTTGCATATGGAAACATTTAGAAATTTATGAGAGGCAGACTTATAAAAGAGATGCAGTGGCCAGATAACTACACATTACACAGCTCATTGTTATTGTGATCAATGATGTCAAACAATACTGGTCAAACCAGAACAGGTTAAAAACCCTTGCCAAAGCCATGTGCTGGCCACAGTTCTATATGAGGCTGAATACTCAAAAACAACCAAAAAGGGAATGGGCAAATTATGCTCCATCAAACAGCATACCAAGTAAGATATTGGGATTATGGTTTGCAATGGATGCCAACAATAAAAGAGTGCACCGTTAGCAGAGATTTAAAAATAACTGCCGCACCTAAGAATGTTTAATCTGGATGAATTTCCTGGCTGTAACTAGGCTAGCAGTTTTTGGCCTTCCACAAGAGTGAGCAATAAAAAGACTGGCTCCAGTAAAAGAGTTTGGACCATGCATCTAGTGATACGAAAGCTGTAAATGTAGTCTCAAAATGATGGTCTTGTAACTGGTCTGGGTATAAACCAGAAGTGATGAAAATCATTATTTTTCTGTTACCGCTGCTTAGTTGATACATGGCTCAGTCAACTCGAGAGTCAATCTGGTTCAGAAGGGAAGCAAATCACTTCAAATTAAAATTAGATCTTTCCCTGCAGTTCTATTGGAAAGTGAGAAAGAATGAAGGAGACAGTTAACACACGAAAACTTCACAGATTTACTCATCTCTAGCAAACAGCGAGATAGCTTGATTTTGTTAGAAATTGTTTGCACAAAGCCAAGAGTTGTAAAATTTAATTTATAACTGACCACTTTAGGTGAAAATAATGTTACTGGGCAGGAGAAGAAGATGAAATACCAAAAAAAGATGGGTAGAGTATATAAGACACCTATTTGAAGATAAGAAGCCCTAATAAACACAGATGGTTCACCAATAACAAGTGCCCAGGATGAAAAAGCTATAATCAAGACCAAAGGAGCTAAAGTGGTGGGACCAGATGGCACTACCATAGAAATGACAAAAGCACTGAAGGAATTTGGAGCTGACAAGATAACAGTAATATATACGAACTAGAACATATACTTCAAGAAATAAAAATGCTAACAGTCTGTGGCACTACCTAAGAAAGCAGAAGCCACAGACTGCTCAGATTTTAGAATGATAAGTCTGATGAGTTATGTGACTGAAATTCTCCTCAAAGTCATCTCTGAAAGAACAACAAATATACCCAAAAAAAGAGGGGCGTGAGGCAAGGATGTGTTCTATCTCCATATCTATTAAACCTGTACACAGTGGACATCTTCAGACACTCAGATGAACTACTAGGAATGAACTACATAGCAGGGAAGAAATGTCAACAATCTAAAGTATGCTGGTTACATGGTCCTTTTAAGCAGAGAATCCACAGAACCTACAGAAATTAATGAATAAGATAAACAACACAAGCCAAGATTGAGTGGGGGGGGGGGGTCACTATCAAGAAGACCAAAGTAATGGTGTTCTGCAGGAAAGATCAGAGATTGATATAACCATAAACAAAAAGAATGTTGAAGAAATGACAAACTACTGCTACCTAGGACATATACTAACTGAAGATGGGAGATGTGAAAGGGAAATAAAGAAAAGAACAAAAGAGCAAAACATGCATTCAAAATCCCTGAAGACTTCTGTTATCCAGAAATCTGCCCATAAAAAGAAATTTGAGATTTGTAAAATACTGTGAGATTTATAAAAATACTGTATCTATTCTGTATTACTGTATATAGCAAAAACATGGACTCTAAACAAAAAGTCTGAGAGATGGATTAATGCAGCAGAAATCTGGTTCTACAGAAAATTATGGCATATAACATAAAGAATGAAAAGAACAAATGTACGTCTTTTTTTATAACAGCTCCAAGTGCAATGTGAACTTCTAAAAAAAATAAGGATCAAGAAAACAAAATACTTCAGCCATAACAATATACTGAAAACTGTACTAGAAGGAAACAGAAAGAAGGAGAGAGAGAGAGAGAGAGAGAGAGAGTGAGATATAGATGGAAGGATAATATACGAGAGATGACTGGCCACATACACCATCAAAGCAAGAATGTCTGGAGATTCATTACTGCCAAACTTCGTTCTGAAGACGGTTCATGCTGATAATGCGAAGGAAACAAAAGAGCAATGTCTGAAAAATGATTCGATCACTTTCACCAAAAAAAACTGAACTTTTGTGAGAACGTTCTAGACTGTACAATGTTAGTGTTTGCTACCACTCAACAATTTCCTGATCTTTACAAACGAAGAAAAACTCATGAAAGTGCACTTAGCCATTTCTATTCTTATGTGTTGTTCCTTTTCTCATCATGTGCCCTACTAGACGCATGAATTTTATCACTTGTTTCTGTGTTCGTTATCAATTTATGTATTAATTATCAACAACCGGCCATCAGAAACAAGTTGACTATCTAAGCAGGACATCGCTACACTGAGACAAAACTTACAGTCAAAAGCATAGCGTGAAGAAGGACTGGCATCAATCGCAAGCAGATCAACTCTACCCATTTTCAAAGAGTTAGGTTTTCCAGCAAAATGTTTGTCTATGTTCTGGTGATCTTTTTTTCTGAGTCAAATTTGTTGAAAAACGTTTTGTCAATATCCTGTTCACGTTCTTTGCCCTTGGCGTGTACCTAGCTATTGATTTTATCTCCCACCGGTAGGAAAACTGACCAATCAGTGAGATCGTAACAGAGAGAATTTATATATCCAAAACACGGTTTCTCAGCGAGGGCTCTTCTACGGTTTTCCACGAGTCTGCGAAAGTTCCGACTAAGAACGCTATTTCTAAACCAGTGGTTCTTAAATCTGGTGGCCTCGGACCGCCAGGAGGTCCACGAAAGAATTTTTGGAGGTCCACAGACCAGTGAATGGATTTTAAAAAGTCATGGCATCATCTGGGTTCTATTTATTGCTTTATTTGAGGGGCCCCCAGCTTTTCTCAGACCAGAGAGAGGACCACAGCAAAAAAAAAAAAAAAGATACAAACCTGTTCAAAACAGATTAGTAGAAAAATGTACTTTTTTTTCTTCCAGCTGAAAAGAGCATTTGCAGTTGTTAGATTATACGTCCCAGTCCATTAGCTGAACTCTTTTTGTTTTTTGTTTTTTTAAGTGAAAATAGGAGATAACCATTTAAATGACCAGTCACAAATTTCAGTAATTTCCCTCCTTTAAGTGATTCAGTTTTTCTCCTTAATTAAAATCAAATTTTGATTCTGTTGCAAGTTCCATCTGGAGGAGGGTAGCTATTTTTTTTTTCTTCTTCATCAGAGTTGATCAGATGCACACATAAGCACGTGTTTGTGCTTGCATATTTTCATGTTTATGAGGTAGGATGGGAAAAGCTCATCATGCCACAGAAACACCTTGGGGATATGGTATTGGTACTTATATTTTCTTCAATCTGTCAGCACGCCAGAAGGCGATGTGGTCAGCATCATCCCTGGCCACATTTCTTTCCACAGCTCCAGAAGAAGCTGAGTATCTGTTTCTACAGCTGCCTGGTTGAACTTTTTTTTTTTGGGGGGGGGGGGGGGAGGAGGTCCTTTGGCCAGACTTGAACCACTGACTTTTTCCATGACAGACTTCACTACTTCACTACTCAGACACTCAATGTTTATGAAAGAAGAGTTAAATTTTGAGAGGAACTGTTTGGTTGCAACAACAACAACAAAAGTAGTAATAATAAATCAAGTTGGTCATTTCCAGTGCTAAATCTCACATTTAAGTTCACATGCAGGATAACTGCTTCACAAACTTACAAATAAAAAGTAGACTGAGTTTCACACATGATTGGAAGTTTAAACAAAAAAACACAAAGAAAAATAAATACTCATGAAAAATCTATAAAACATTTTATTATCTATAATACCAACTGTATTACATAAAAGTGTAAAGACATATTGAAAAATGACTAGTACGAGGTCTTGTAGTTACACAGTTATTGTGCATGGATTAAACAAAAAATGATTTCAATGACAGAAGCAGGTACCAATGAGGTAAAGAAATAAAGAACTTAGAGAAACAATGGAAATGTTTTAGTGGCAATGTATCACCTCGAGAAGCAGAAATGAGTAGCATGTTGCTACTTTGACACAGTACAGTGGCTGGCCACAGACTATGACAGGTGGAGAGAATTTGTTGCTGCTCTGCAAGATGTCACAGGGCACAACGGGCTGTGATTGCTCAACTGATCACCAACAAAGGACATGAATGGATTGAAATCATAGCGAACATTGAAACAGAGTGTTGGCTTATGAATATAAACCTCAGTGTTTGAATCTTTGTCATGTGGAGAGCCTTTAATTGCTTTTGTCACAAATAATGGATTATTTATTATCCTGTTAAATTTAAAAATTTCATTTCTTTACTCATATCATTTATTCTCATTTCATTTCGTGTTGTTTATTTTGTGATGGCAAAAGCTAAAATATACATTTTTTTGGTTACTAATCAAAAGCTAAAATATACATTTTTTTGTTACTAATCAAGAGCTAAAATATTCATTTTTTGTTACTAATCAAGAGCTAAAATATACTTTTTTTTTTTACTAATCAACAGATAAAATATACATTTTTTTGTTACTAATCAAGAGCCAAAATATAACATTTTTTTTATTAATCAAGAGTCAAAATATAACTTTTGTTACTAATCAAGAGCTAAAATATAACATTTTTGTTACTAATCAAGAGCCAATATATAACATTTTTTTTTTGTTACTAATCAAGAGCTAAAATATCATGTTGTTGCCAGGTGAGAATTTTCCCACCATTTTAACTCACGCACTACTTCTCTCAATGTTACTGTGACAATGGTGTGTTTGCTCACAGACCTGTCAACTTTACTGTGACGATGGTGTGTTTGCTCACAGACCTGTCAACTTTACTGTGACGATGGTGTGTTTGCTCACAGACCTGTCAACTTTACTGTGACAATGGTGTGTCTGCTCACAGACCTGTCAATCTTACTGTGACGATGGTGTGTCTGGTCACATACCTGTCAACCTTACTGTGACGATGGTGTGTCTGCTCACAGACCTGTCAACCTTACTGTGACGATGGTGTGTCTGCTCACAGACCTGTCAACCTTACTGTGACGATGGTGTGTCTGCTCACAGACCTGTCAACTTTACTGTGACGATGGTGTGTTTGCTCACAGACCTGTCAACTTTACTGTGACGATGGTGTGTTTACTTATATTCAGATTATAAACATGAACAAAACTCTTTCAATGACGATTTCACTCTCTCAGAAAATATGGAAGACCTTAGAATCAAGACACAGAGGACACACACAGAAACTTCCACAAACAGTATCTACAAACCATAGTTTAGCTTTACCAAATATGTGAACTGTAGGAGAATGAACATGTCTACTGCAATTAAAAAAAAAAGAAAAAAGGAAATAAAGGGGAAGTTGTGAGGGATGGGGGGGGGGGAAGAGGAAGGAGGAGTGTAGTCAAAGACAACAAGCAACCAATATTTTGGCAAAACACATGAACAGGCATTTGTCACCCTAATTTCAGAATTTTTGTTTTCAAGCTTTTCCTATCCTGGTCTCCTCTTTTGTAAAACTGGAGTAACTTGAAATGCACCATTATGTTCCTTTTATGAATGTGTTAGGGGCTGGAGTCACTAGAAAAGTACCATTTATTTATGAAATAGTCAGAGCTGGAGTCACTAGAAAAGTACCATTTATTTATTAAAGAGTCACAGCCGGAGTCACTAGAAATGTACCATTTATTTATGAAAGAGTCACAGCTGGAGTCGCTAGAAATGTACCATTTATTTATGAAAGAGTAACAGCTGGAGTCACTAGAAATGTACCATTTATTTATGAAAGAGTCACAGCTGAAGTCACTAGAAATGTACCATTTATTTATGAAAGAGTCACAGCTGGAGTCACTAGAAAAGTACCATTTACTTATGAAAGGGTCACAGCTGGAGTCACTAGAAATGTACCATTTACTTATGAAAGAGCTGTAGTCAGACAATAGAAAAATAAATGAATCAAAATTAGGGGTACCTGTTCCACAGCCCCGATCACAAGTGGATGTTTTATGTCAAAAACTCCCACCTACATATCTCAGGTAATCTTTAAGAAGGAGAAAATTAAAGAAAAATTAATGCTTGCCGATGTTTCTATCTGTGAAGTTTGAGTTGATTGCTCGAGTTATTTTCACCTGCAAATAAAATGCATCCATTGGCTGCATCTCAGTTCATTTCTGAACATCATATCAGTGCTTTTGCCAGCCATAAGATGAACATTTTTTTGCAACAGTTCAAGATTATGTGTACATCATTCAATGTGGAATGACTGAAATTGATAAGGAAAAATTTATTAGCAGAGAAATTCATATAAAGTCAAATTGATAATATGTTTACATACCTTCAAGTAATATTTTCCCATTAAATCAAACAGATAATATTCACATGAATATTACATTACTATTAACATTCACATTAAGAATATGTTAAAATATTAAAGGTTGTCATCATTTCATTAGATCATAATATTCACATGAATATTACATTAACATTCACATTAAGAATATGTTAAAATATTAAAGGTTGTCATCATTTCATTAGATCAAGTCTATAGATGTTACGATCTTTTCTTGGAAGGAATATCACAGGCTCCCTAGCACCAGCAAGAACCTGGCCAAATAGAGGTGGATGTTGCTGAACCTTCTACTTTCAGTCTGGGACTACCTTCAGGAACACAATTTATCCTTTAACTACTGCAATTCACTTGATCTTACACATGGCTACTGTTTATGCTGCTTTATTTAGAAAGTTCTGGCTCGTCAGTCTTATATTTAATGTTACACCATGGGGACCAAGTTATCTGGTGTGTGTGAGGGGTTGGTACTGAATCATAACTGGTCAAGACCCTAATGTATATCTCTGAGGTTTAGCTAGTAGCAGGCTGTGCACTTCTCATGCTTATATCCAGTGTTACGTTATGGAGGCCAAGTTATTTTGAGAGTGGGGAACTGAACCAGAACTGGTCAAGACCCTAATCTATATTTCTGAGGTGCTGCTGGTGGCAGACTGTGCACTCTTCAGTTTCCCGAGGGTGGTGGAGTCTGCTCCTTTGGTTCCATTTTTTAAAAACATCAAACATGTCACAAAGACCCATTCCCTTTTCTCTTTCCCACACAGCGGCTCAAGATCATTGTAACAACAGCTGCAGTGAGCAACAAACCCAAGGTCAGCAGAAGAATTAGAAGAACCAGTACAAAAAAAAATGAGCAACTTTCTGGGTCACAGCTCACGCTTTTATCTCTCCCCAATAACTTTCCTTCTCCTGAACATGAGGACACCTTGTGGAGCAACGCTGTAACTCTTGAGCATGTTGGGACCCAGGATGAAGTTCCCTAGCTGAAGGTCCTCCCACACCCCGGGTGGTATGTAAATATCCCGTTCCGTGACTTCTTCACAGAGCACAGGTGCTACCAGCAGGTTGTTTCCGATCAAGAATTCATCTTTTATCTGAAAAGTGAAATGTAAAGTTAATTTCCAAAAGGAAACACTTTTATTAGTTTTATTAGTATAAGACAAGCAAAGAAAAGCAACAAACTTAATGAAGATGTCATGCAACCCTTCATGTCCTGTATGTAATCACAGACTATTGATTAAGTATAGGAACACCAACAGAAAAAAAAAATATCTCAGTGGACTGACCAAGTGGCATGGAAGAAGAAAAGCTTTTGAACAGATTGTAAACACTAAAGATAGCTCAGTATGGTCAAACATAACTACTTGCCAAAGCTATCCAGCACCGCAGGCAGTGAATGAATGAATTGTATGGAATGTCTGACAGACATACTCACAAAAAAAGTGGCCATTATGCTTCTTCAGAGCACACGATCCTTCATTTCAGATGAGTGATGAGAAACTGAGGTTGTGAAAATAGGAATAAGAAGCGGGAGATGTGAAAATATAACAGAAATGAGAAGCGAGGGATGTGAAAATATAACAGAAATGAGAAGTGGGGAAATGTGAAAATATAACAGAAATGAGAAGTGGGGGATGTGAAAATATAACAGAAATGAGAAGTGGGGGATGTGAAAATATAACAAATGAGAAGTGGGGAAATGTGAAAATATAACAGAAATGAGAAGTGGGGGATGTGAAAATATAACAGAAATGAGAAGTGGGGGATGTGAAAATATAACAGAAATGAGAAGTGGGGGATGTGAAAATATAACAGAAATGAGAAGTGGGGGATGTGAAAATATAACAGAAATGAGAAGCGGGAGATGTGAAAATATAACAGAAATGAGAAGTGGGGGATGTGAAAATATAACAGAAATGAGAAGTGGGGAAATGTGAAAATAACAGAAATGAGAAGTGGGGAAATGTGAAAATATAACAGAAATGAGAAGTGGGGAAATGTGAAAATATAACAGAAATGAGAAGTGGGGGATGTGAAAATATAACAGAAATGAGAAGTGGGGGATGTGAAAATATAACAGAAATGAGAAGTGGGGGATGTGAAAATATAACAGAAATGAGAAGCGGGAGATGTGAAAATATAACAGAAATGAGAAGTGGGGGATGTGAAAATATAACAGAAATGAGAAGTGGGGAAATGTGAAAATATAACAGAAATGAGAAGTGGGGAAATGTGAAAATATAACAGAAATGAGAAGTGGGGAAATGTGAAAATATAACAGAAATGAGAAGTGGGGGATGTGAAAATATAACAGAAATGAGAAGTGGGGGATGTGAAAATATAACAAATGAGAAGTAGGGGATGTGAAAATATAACAGAAATGAGAAGCGAGGGATGTGAAAATATAACAGAAATGAGAAGCTGAGGATGTGAAAATATAACAGAAATGAGAAGTGGGGGAATGTGAAAACAGAAATTAGAAGTGAGGGATGTGAAAATATAACAGAAATGAGAAGCGATGAATGTGAAAATATAACAGAAATGAGAAGCGATGAATGTGAAAATATAACAGAAATGAGAAGTGGGGGAATGTGAAAATATAACAGCAATCAGAAACAGAGGTTGTGAAAAAGTAACAGCAATCAGAAACAGAGGCTGTGAAAATATAACAACAACCATGATAAACTGTAAGAGAGGCCAAGGAAGGCAAGGGAGAATATCATAAGATGGAACAACATAAAATCACTGACTGAGACGATGCAAAGCAACAAGGATGAGAATATGTGAGGAAAATGACTGATCATATCCAATTTACATATAACCAGATGGTTATGCCGATGATAATGCTGACGATGACCGAGGACTGCAGTTTAAGCTAAAGCCACACCAGGAACAAAAGAATAATAATCCTAAAACAACATTTAGAATCAGAAGAAAATCCCAACAACAAACATCAAGTACATCTCTAACTGACAGTCTGAGACAGCCATGAAATTACCTCCATATCATGTACGGTGCTATTCTCTGGATCCAGCCACCATACGGGTCTCAGAATTGGAGCCCCACTTGTTACCTCCTCTTGTAGTTCCTTGTCCTTAATCTCTGGCAAGATCTTATGATTATGCTGGCCAGTTAAGTTCAAGGCTGTATTGACAACCTCAAGGTCGTACTCCCAAGGCATGATAGTAAACTGGTAGGCTGGAAATAACGTAGCCAGCTGTAGCCATCGGATATACAGCTCCCTGTAAGTTTCATGTAAACTGAGCAATCAATAGCTGGAAATAGGGAGTATTGTGAGTAATCATTTTTGAAAATTTGGAGAGAGAGAGTGAGTAAGTGAGTGAGTGAGTGAGAGAGCTCTGAAAATGAAAACAAAGGATGTAGATATACAAGAATAAACTTCAGGAGAGGACAATTAAAACATCAGATCTCATATATTTGGCTATTAAACGCTGTAGCAGTAGGGGAGATAATCGGGGTTTTTTTTTTACAGAAAGGACATTTCTCGCGTTATGAGGCTATTTTGAATGTCTGGGTAAGGGTCGAGATCCTTCCAGAAGGTCACGTGATTTGTGAATCCCGTGACTGGGAATAGTGGGGGGAAAAAAGCTGAGTGAGTTAGTCTTAGTTTGGATGCGTACCTGAGTGGATGGTTTTCGTGATGTCTCTGCTGGGTAAATGGATGTTTGTGTCTGTTTTGGAGTTTTGCAAGTATGAATGGACTTGCCATGTGGCAGGGCAACCCTGCCAGCAGTCAGATTATTGTTGTCACCATCTGCATTTTCATCTACTGCATCAATAAATCCTCACATCAAGTGTTACGCAGGACTGGCCTGACTTCCGTATCAGTGTGTTGCTAACCCTTAGGTTAGGGTGTTTCCATGCTGGGTGTCTCTAAGTCTGGCTGTCTCCATGTTGGGTGTCTCTAAGACTGGGAGTCTCCATGTTGGGTGTCTCTAAGTCTGGAAGTCTCCATGTTGGTGTCTCTAAGTCTGGCTGTCTCCATGTTGGGTGTCTCTAAGTCTGGCTGTCTCCATGTTGGGTGTCTCTAAGTCTGGCTGACTCCATGTTGGGCATCTCTAAGTCTGGGAGTCTCCATGTTAGACTTCTCTAAGTCTGGAAGTTTCCATGTTGGGTGTCTCTAAGTCTGTGAGTCTCCATGCTGGGCGTCTCTAAGTCTGGCTGTCTCCATGTTGGGTGTCTCTAAGTCTGGCTGTCTCCATGTTGGGTGTCTCTAAGTCTGGCTGTCTCCATGTTGGGTGTCTCTAAGTCTGGCTGACTCCATGTTGGGCGTCTCTAAGTCTCCATGTTAGACTTCTCTAAGTCTGGCTGTCTCCATGTTGGGTGTCTCTAAGTCTGGCTGACTCCATGTTGGGCGTCTCTAAGTCTGGAAGTCTCCATGTTAGACTTCTCTAAGTCTGGAAGTCTCCATGTTGGGCATCTCTAAGTCTGTGAGTCTCCATGCTGGGCATCTCTAAGTCTGGGAGTCTCCATGTTGGGCATCTCTAAGTCTGGGAGTCTCCATGCTGGGCATCTCTAAGTCTGAGAGTCTCCATGTCTGGTGTCTCTAAGTCTGGGAGTCTCCATGTTGGGCATCTCTAAGTCTGGGAGTCTCCATGTTGGGCGTCTCTAAGTCTGGGAGTCTCCATGTTGGGCGTCTTTAAGTCTGGGAGTCTCCATGTTGGGCGTCTCTAAGTCTGGGAGTCTCCATGTTTGGTGTCTCTGGGAGTCTCCATGTTGGGTGTCTCTGAGTTTGGGAGTCTCCATGCTGGGTGTCTCCAAGTCTGGGAGTCTCCGCACTGGGCATCTCTAAGTCTGGCTGTCTCCATATTGGGCATCTCTAAGTCTGGGAGTCTCCATATTGGGCATCTCTGAGTCTGGGAGTCTCCATATTGGGCATCTCTAAGTCTGGGCGTATCCATGTTTGGTGTTTCTAAGTCTGGGAGTCTCCATGTTTGGTGTCTCTAAGTCTGGGCAACTCCATGTTGAATGCTATCTTGTTCTGGTCTTTAAAAAAACCTACAATTCTTCAATTGAGTCCCATCTCATTTCTGAGTACCCTTGTTTGACCAGAATGTTTCAAAATATTCAAGCAAATTAAATTCGTTCTGCTTTTTGCGCTTCATTTCTGGCGACAGCAAAGAAATCTTTACCCACTGTAATAGAGCATTCAGTGCTTACGATGCAGAGGATGTTACGTGACCAACGTTTTGATTGTATCTTCTCTGTGATTACATCGTTCATATATTCATAGTATTTTCCAAGTGATGAGCCAGCTCCTTTTCTTGTCTCTTCCTCGTTTTCTATCACCACCACTACCACCACCACCACCACCATCACTACCGCCATTATTACTAGACACAGCTAGCAGGAGAGAGGGATAATGTTGTTCTATAATCTCTGATAGTTCTGCCGGTCAGTTCCTGTCATGTGAGAGATAAAGGAAATGATGACTGCAGTAAATCTGGTCCTAGTAATGAAAATAGATAGCACAGTTAAATAGCCTGGTACAGTTTTACAAAAAAAGATAGAAAGAGCGAAGAAAGTAAGCAGAAACAAGAATGGCAGAAAGGAAGATGAGAACATACAAATGAAGAGCATACAACAATTCAATATTTTGGCAAACGCCTTTTTCACGGATCACATACAAAAACAACACAACAGATAAAACAACATTACATTCTGAAGAAAACCCCAACAACAAACACGAAGTACGTCTCTAACCAAGGGTCTGCGATAGCCATGAAGCTACCTCCATATCTTGTATGGTACTGTTCACGAAAATAGATGAAAATAAAGACTTAGCTTTTGGATGGCTTTTGTTTAGGCTATAGGTATCCGATGGGCGCAAGCTGTGGCTATCTGGGGGATGATGCCATACTGTTTACTTATGGTACCCGAAAAATAGATAGAAAAATATAAATTTTACTTATGTGGTCTCTAGTAAAAACGACAGTGTTTCCCTAGGTAGCGAGAAAAACTGTTGGTACCCATACCTCAAACGCTGTCTTGGCCTAGAAATGTGACAGTACTAACACTTCATGCTTGCCCACCCCCCCCCCCCACCACATGACACGTAGATGCCACGAGACGCAGAGAGATAATACACATAAGGTGGTGGTCCATAGCTTATATGTAGTCAGAAAAGTGACCCTTGGATGTAAAAAGGTTTGGCAACTCTGCATGAGATGGCAGTTTACAAAGAAACTGAAGCTCCGTCTTTTGCACTACAATAAGAACACACTCAGAACAAAAGATCTGACCTTGGTGGCAGGTCCTGTATCTGATGGGACTGCTGGGACGATTTCCTCTCCCATTTGATTCCGTCCATCATTACAAAAGGATATCCCAGGAGGCCCAAAGTCATGGCCGTTTCTATGACGCCGGTGATACACATCCTGCCATTGACTAACTTGATTTCTGTGACAACTGGAATGAGACTAGTCACGTGACGAGAATCTGACGTGTGTTCTATGATAAAAGAAGACTTTGGCAGGGCAGCGAGAGATTCTGTCACCATTTTCCTGGAATAAAGAAAAGAAAAACCTGATCTCTACACATGCACAAGCCAAGAATATCTACAAATCAATAGTTATGGTGTTTCTTGACTTTCAGTTCTCCTCATTTCCTCTTCAGAGACTCTCTTAAGGTTTAATTTTCTTTCTCTTTCTCCCTTTTTTAAAAAAAAAAGAACTTCTGTGTCCCTCCTCACAGCCTCTCCCAAAACTTATTTTTCATTCTTTTCTTCTGTTTCGTCATTTCTCTCTTCATCCTCAGAGCCTCTCTCAAAACTTACTTTCTACTCGTTTTGTCTAACGAAATACCAGCTACAGGATACAAGCTATCCTCGCTACTTTCCCATCCTAACATACCAGCTATCCTTGCTACTTTCCCATCCTAACATACCAGCTATCCTTGCTACTTTCTCACCCCAACATACCAGCTATCTTATCTTATATCTTATATCCTTCCCGTGCCGTTAGACGTCACATAGGGCTCGCAAAGTAGTTCGCCAATTTTTCACTTGGCCTCTCTTAATAATGTTCTCTTCAGAGTTTCACGCGGTCTGCCCCTTTTTCTTCGGCCTGTTGTGTTCCACTTGATAGCTTGTTTTGGGATTCTCTGCTCATTTCTTCTCATCAAGTGGCCAACATATGTCCATCTCCTTTTCCTGATCACCCGTGAGACTGGTTGTTGTTCAGTCATCTGTCTTATCTCTGCATTGTTCTTGAATTCATTCCACTTGATGCCGAGTATTTTCCTTAGGCATTTGTTTTCAAAAGAGTCTAATTTCTTTTCTATTTCTTTAGTTGTTTTCCAGCTTTCGCATGCATAAATGAGGGTGGATATTACATTTGAATTGAATACCAGCTATACCTGCTACTTTTTTTTTGAATTGAATACCAGCTATACCTGCTACTTTTTCACCCTAACTTACCAGCTATCCTCGCTACTTTCTTACCCTAACATACCAGCTATCCTTGCTACTTTCCCACCCTAACATACCAGCTTTCCTCACTACTTTCTCACCCTAACATACTACCCGAAACCAAGAGAAAATTAATTAACAGCATATTTATACCAACATTGTGCTACCAAAGGCAAACACGGGCACGAACCAATTTTTAAAAAAAAATCTCTCTCTCTCCGAACCGTAAGTGTCCAGGGCACATGGGGCTTCCGCAAGGGTTTTCCACAAATGCCTGTCCTTCGCCTTTTTTTCTGCTCTTGCCCAGGTCAGCCCTTTTTTTAAAAAATAGCAAAATAAAATATCTACATGTGAAATGAGATGCCTAATAATAGCAGCTAGTGTCACTAGGAGGGACAAGATAAGAAATGTTGACATAAGACAACTGGTAGGAACTACATGTTGCCTACAATACATAGAGAAACAAAGAATTAAGTGGTTTGGCCACTTAATAAGAATGACGCACAGCCAACTAACTGCAAAGGCCATCAACCAAAGAACTACAGGACACAGATCAAGAGGAAGACTCCAGAAAAGATGGATACATGAAATTATAGAAACATTCGCGAACTACAGCATGAACATCACTAAGGCCACTCGCGTGGCCCACAAAATGCCAACTGCATCTCCCCCTTGACACCTGATGGTACAAGAAAGATAAAGTAAAGTTAAAAAAAGAAGTAAAGTCCAACAAAAGGTCCACATTTTAAGTAAATGTGATTAGACAAGACATGTTTGCACATTCTGTTTTGAGGACTTCTTGACATTTGGCTCGAAATATTGAAAAGCTCCATCTTGAAGAGACAGACATGAGCACACGGAGTCAAAGATACAGCCAGGTGGACATAAGGAAGGGACTTTATTTTTAAAAAATGAAGATTTTGACAGGCACGTTTGTCTGACACTGGTCTTTTTTGTTTTCTTTCTGCTGGAAACATTCAACATTTGTTTACTGCGAAGAGAACATAGGGTCATTTACTTTGTACAAGTAGACGATTTACACATTCCATCATCTATGCTTTACCTGTGAACTACTCACCTGTACATGTTTGGAGTAGCATCCACATCACGAAAGTGAGGCTTGTATGGAAGCCAGGCCTGCTGTCCGTAACTGAGACGAAAGGACGTGATTTCGTAGAGCTCCACTATTTTCTGCCCAATAGAGTGATACTGTTATCTTATCTAGACTTTTGCAGCAATTATTTAAAGACTTTTAAAGACTTTATCATACAAATACGTTTTATGGATAATAGGACAATACATGTATTTAAATATTTCGGCCTGCATCTTCGTCAAACAACAGCAGCATAAAAAAAGAAGATGGTAATTAGAAAAGTGAACATACTGCAAGAGGGGGGGGGAATATATAAAACTAACAAGTAATGAATAGTAACGTATCTTTGGATCGTGAAAGAAGTCGAGTTTTTGCACCGAAAGTGTCAGTGATTTCTTTGTTAAGTGCACAATTTTTTATTAAAACTCCAACAAAAATGAACATAGTACACTCGAAGACCCCTCAAATTGTGTTGACCGATACTCTTTGATTCAAGAGACAAGACAATCTCCAAACTTGTTAAAGAGATCAAGCTAAAGTTATATCTCCATTAAAGGAGATATGAATCTAGACTCATTTATGTCCCCTGTCAAACATGCTTATCTCCATTAAAGGAGATATGAATCTAGACTCATTTATGTCCCCTGTCAAACATGCTTATCTCCATTAAAGGAGATATAAATCTAGACTCATTTATGTCCCCTGTCAAACATGCTTATCTCCATTAAAGGAGATATGAATCTAGACCTTTTATGCCCCCTATCGAACATGCAGATACGTGTGCCACATTCCCGTGGATAATGTCGTGGCTGTACGAACACGACCAAACCGGGTGCCTGTATCTGGACAACTTGGAAAACCTTTTCTTGTTACGAAAGCGAAATACAAGAAAATAAATCCTAACGAATGTAACCTGTTGTAGCAGAATTCCGGATACAGTACCTCTGCACCATAACGATGTAGAATGCAGTGGATAACCTGCAGCCAAGCAATATGGATTAAAACCGTAAAAATAGCAATCACAAAACGTTGGAGAATGCATAATCAAGTAATATAATGCAAAAAGTCTGTAACGAGGTGCGCTAGGCACGTGCGCCATACTGTAGCCTTGACATAGTGCCGGTCACAAGGCAGGGCCGTACATGTTTTCGTGAGAACATGGCGCCAATTTTAAACAGATTTTGGCCGTGAAAGACAGCGCCAGTCGCGAGCACTAATTAAAGCAGGATCTCTCTCTCTTCTACTCGTCTGCTTATATAAAGATGTAACTTGATGCTTATAGTTATTCGTCTCTCTGTAAATTTCCCCACTGTTCACTGTAATAATGACTGTTCAGATTTTATCTCGTTTAATCTACGACTATTCTACGTTGTTTTGCGTCTGTTTTGTTATTCACTTCGCAAACTTACTTGCTCCCAGGTTCATTCTCTCTAATGGAAATAGTGATACTGAAGCAACAACTTTATAGCTGAAATAACTTTAACGATGCGCGGGGTGACGATGAGTTAATGAACGACATGACAAGAACGACAAATGCACCAACAAAATCCATGGACACGAGACTGGACGTAATTTCCATCTCCACGACATAATATATGTTCCCGGCAGACTACTGTCGCCATCAGAACATCCTAATACAATCTATTCTACAACTATTTCACTAAACAACTACATTTCTAACAGGCTAATCTACGTCTATCTCAGACGGCAGACATAACACAACTCTTTCTTCTACTTTAAAACATTTTTCACTAATGCCGGTCCTTGTCGTCTGCTAGTCCCTGTCGTCTGCAAGTTCAAGTGCCGCACGGTGCTTTTTTTTCCTACCCGAGCGACAACAGAGGATCGGGTTTTCCCGATCACTCTGTACTTATTCTAATATAGTGCTACGTGTTCATTCATTCATTTGCATGTCCCTTGCGGAACTTTGCCTCCCTAACAGCACTCCTGTAGGCCTCTCGGTTGTGAGCAAGATGGCCTGCAGCTGATGCATCAATTTGCAGACCATCAACGATGTCTTGCAGCCATCTTCGCCTTGGTCTTCCTCTCTTTCTCTTTCCCATTATATAGCCTTCCAAGACGTTATATTTCAAGACGTTACACTCCAAGTGCTACGTGTACTTGAGAAAATTATAATTCTTTTGTGTAACCTTTTGATGCAATAATCTGAGCTAACATCGCATCGTCTCTGTTTTCCTTGTAAAGCGTACTCTATAAATGGTTTTAGAGTGTGAAAGGAATTTCTGTCTTCATTCGTAATATACGGGTAATTTATTCTTTTGTTGATCTGTTGTAAGTTCACTTAACAAAAGTGGAAATTTGACACACAATTTTTATTCCAAATGTGTCTACAAATATGTTTGACTGCTAAATTCACTGCAACGAATGTGGATATTAGAGCAGTGATTCTTAACATGGGGTCCATAGGGTTCACGGATTCCCAAGGAGTCCAAGTAATGCTTACGGGGGGGGGGGGGGGTCTATGGATCAGGGTTCGATTAAAAAAAAAGCAAAATCATCTGGTTCTAGTTATTGCTTTATTTTTTAATAAGGAACCCACGGTTGTTCTCAGACCAGAAAGAGGGTTCACAGCTCCCCCCCCCAAGCTTCAGAATCGCTGAATTAGAGAGAAATGACATAATCGCGATAGCCAACTATAGTGGTTTTATTCGTTACCGTGAACAGTCAACCATATACATAATGCACAAAAACTGCTGATCAAATCGTTATCGCGGCCAGTCAACCGCTGCCGGTCAAACTGTCATCGCGGACAATCAACCGTTGCTGGTCAAATCATCATCATCATCATCATCATCCACTCCCTTGAGAGCATAGGCAACGGATAAAAGTTCTACAATCATCCATGTTCTTGGAATTATTCCATGTGTATCCCTTGCCTCTGAGCACTGTCATAATTTCTCTTCTCCAAGTAAGTCTAGGCCCTCCTCGTTTTCGATTTCCTTGAGGATTCCATGTCAGTCAAACTGTAGAGGTAACAAAGAAATACACAAGCTATTCCAGTCTCCACTTATAACACACAAAACAACAGGCTGAGATGGCTCAGACACTTGGAGAGGGTGGACAAAACAGACAGACAGACCAAAAAAAAAAGGCTTATACAGAAGTGATTAACGGAGACAGACCAAGAGGCAGACCGAGACAACGTTGTCATGGCAACCTGGAAGAAGATCTACGAGCCCTGGGAGTGGGGAACTGGCAGGAGAAGACAGAACAGAGAGGAAGGGAGACAACTGGCAGGAGAAGACAGAACAGAGAGGAAGGGAGACAACTGGCAGAAGAAGACAGAACAGAGAGGAAGGGAGACAACTGGCAGGAGAAGACAGAACAGAGAGGAAGGGAGACAACTGGCAGGAGAAGACAGAACAGAGAGGAAGGGAGACAACTGGCAGAAGAAGACAGAACAGAGAGGAAGGGAGACAACTGGCAGGAGAAGAGAGAACAGAGAGGAAGGGAGACAACTGGCAGGAGAAGACAGATCAGAGAGGAAGGGAGGTAAGTCTTGTCTGCAGTAATGAGCTGAAATGACTCGGAAAGCCGAAGGAATGAATGAATAAAACTGATAAAGTGTTTTGTTGTTGTTAAATTTTACTGTTCAGCTCATCATTATTTCTATCTTTTGTTTTGTACGGTTCTGTTCTTTTTCTTTGCCTTTTCATGTCGACACCATTTTCCCACCTTCTCTGAGCTTCTTCTACAGCCACCCCCCCCCCCCCAATCCCCCTTGTACAACAACGCAAGCTTTGCTCCAGAAATCCACCTCCCTGATGCTACAAGTCGTGCAAACCACACAGTTTATTATGACTTGGTTAGGTCTCATTTTACTTATTTTTTTGCGTCACTTTGTGTGTACGTCGACCTCAGCTTCACAGACGCCAGCCACTTCATTTCATTCTCGCATGGGCTCAAATTATTTGCTCGGAATCATCAGCAATTTGTGTATGTCTTAACAGATTTTCTGCTTAACTAATAACAAACAATAATAATGAAATACAGTAATGAATGTGAAGTTTTTTAAGGTGTACGTAACACTCATGCATCGATACTTAATCATGCAACACTAAATCACTCCAATCAAGAGACAATTTATAATTTATATACACACACACACACCACATGGCAACAAAGTGCTAGTCTCGATATCCTGCGGCTTTTGGCCTTGACACACGGCCCTAAGTCTCTCTGTCTTCATTCCCTAACAAATGTGTCAGGTATCTATTTCTCATCTGTTTCATATCTATGTCCCCTGCCGTCTGCAAGCCTTAGGGGTGTGCCTTCACATTCCCAGGCCACTACAGCATCCGAGGCAGGGATGCCAGCACCTGTCCTTGCTACTTTTGTTTTCCTAGGTACCAATTTTTTTTTAGGCTGGATTGACCCCAGTGCCGGTCGGTTGGAAAAAAAAACTTCACCCGAATGAAAAAATCGAACCATGGATCTTCTAATCTGTAGGCGAGTGTGCTTACCACTACACCGCGGCGGCATCACCTGCTTTATGTTTTGAATTTATTGTTATGATAATAAAAAAACATGAACCAAACTTAAACTTCTCAATACAAACGTAAAGACGGTCCTGCTACATGGTTCGGAGACTTGGGTTATGACAAAGGCAACGCAACAGAGGATACAAATATTCATCAAGTACTGCTTGAGGAGGATTTTAAACATTAAATGACAGAACAAGATCAAGAACGAGGGCTGGGAAAGGGCAGGACAAGAACATATGAGCCTACAAACCATGTGTCGGAAATGGAGGTGGATTGGCCACACTCTGAGGAAACCTGGCACCATCATAGCAAGACAGGCACTGATATGGAATCCTCAAGGAAATAGAAATCAAGGAAGACCTAGAGCTACTTGGAGAAAGAAATTATGACAGTGTTCAGAGACAAGGGATATACATGGAAGGAAGCAGAGAATAAGTCCAAGACCAGCGACGACTGTAGAGCCTTTATCCGTGGCCTATGCTCCCAAGGGAGTGAAAGGTGATGATGATGATGATGATGTTAGCAAAAGTGATCTAAAAATGACTTACTGTTCGAAAATTTTGGCTTGTATACTGAAAGTAGGGGCTGATGGAGATGGTCAAGCGACTGCTGTTGTAATGTAAAGATGTCATCATTTCAGACACGTTTGGGAACCGTTGTTGGTTAAAAACTAGGTCCCCGTGAGCTTCCTGCCAGTTTCCATCCAAAGTTAAATGGTTGTCGTGGAAACCGTACTCTGTGATATTGAGCAAGAGGTCAAGGACATGATTCTGGGTTATATTATCTGTCTGGGCAAAGCTTTTCAGAGACCAATGGGAACCTTGAAGCATGTCATCAGGTGGGTATTGTGGTGCACTCTTAGGCGCAAATATTGACTGCATGAATAAGTGTGTTTTTAGCGAGTCTGCTCCGTTACACAGCGTGTAGTTCGTGTCTGGATAGTCGTAGGAATTCGTTTTGTGATATAAGGGTCCAGAGAAATTTGACAACACGCACAGCTGGTTGTCTCCGCTTGCGTTCCACGTTACTTGGACTGGATTATTTGCGTTGATGTAAATAGCAGCACCTCTGGATGACAGCCAATAGAAGTCGACGATGCTATTGAACAGTCCATTGTTGCTAAGCGTGTAATTCTTTGGCTGGAACAGAAACTCACCAGAAATTGGGAATGAATTGTCACTCTGGTTCGAGGGACCATACCACTTGTCCGTGTTTATGTAGAAACAGTCGTGAGGAGCGTACTGTAAGAACAGATAATAAAATAATGATACTATTCAGAACAATGCCCGCTTAATATACATTATTTTTCATCCCAGTTGCTGTCTGTATAATAACATTTTCATCATAGCAAGACCTGGCGTTATATGGAAGTCGCAGTTACCACAGCAACAGTTATATGTATATTCAAAATCTCAGTTTATGGGCACCAAGAAATCTTTTTGTGAACAATAAAGCTAACGTATTTCATGGTAGGAATATAAAACATTCAAGCGTTGGTTATATTTTTAACTGCCTATTTTGTGATCTTCGTCATGTGCAGTTAATGTCATTTTTGCCAAAGTTCATCATTTCGCATGTCTACATCTATCTATCTATCTATCTATCTATCTATCTATCTATCTATCTATCTATCTATCTATCTATCTATCTATCTATCTATCTATCTATCTATCTATCTATCTATCTATCTATCTATCTATCTATCTATCTATCTATCTGTCTGTCTGTCTGTCTATCTGTCTGTCTGTCTGTCCCGTCCGTCCGTCTGTCTGTCCATCCATCCATCCATCCATCCATCCATCCATCCATCCATCCATCCGTCCGTCCGTCCGTCTGTCTGTCTGTATTCTCCTGAAACAAATTTACCTTTGAGCTGAGACTCTCCCAGGACACGTTGTAGCACTGGACATCTGGACCTTGGAAGTATGCAATCCTCAAGACTGCATTACCCTTCCACAGACACTCCTTGTTGTGTGGGTTATCATTGCTGACGATTGGGCAATGCAGTGGAAGCATCCACATTGGAATACCAAGACCTAGACGGCCACGAACGCTGTCTTTGCCTGTCGGGTCTGCAGAAGATGTTTCAACACATCATCATCATCATCATCATCATCATCATCATCATCATGTGCCATGTCGGTACGCACTGGCGATCATACTTCACTACAGGTCCTGTTCCTTGATGTTTTCTGTCAGCTCAGTTGATTTTGTTGTTGTTGTGTCATCGTGTTAGACTGTCCACGATTTATTCTCTTCCTCTTCTCCTGCATCTCCTCCCATTTATCTTTCCTGCTGTTATCATGCTTTCAACCCCTCCTCTCCTATGGCCAATGAACGATTACTGTCGTCTTCTTATGCATTTAAGTAGGCTCTTATCTATTCTCATATTTTGCTTTCGTTAGTCATTCCCTGTTTGTCATCTTAACTGTTTTAGCTGTATTCTTAACCTTCTTCTGAAAAATAACCACATCCCAGTAGTGATCTTTCCATCCATCTGTTGACTGTCCACGACTCGCTTCCATAAAGTAGGACAGACTCAATGTAGCATCGTAGAACTCATTTTCTGATGTTCATTGATAGAGATACATTACACAAGATGTTTCTCACTTGCTGGAAAGCTGGTTTGGTTTGGCATATTCTATTCAGAGGTGCATTTCCAATCTGATGGAGAGTGTACACAACATAACAGCTAAATGATTATTAATTATTAATATGTATTAACATTTTGTACAAAATAATGATGTATGATCATATCATTCAGTCAATCATTTGCATGTCCTTTGCAAAACTCTGCCTCCCTAATAGCACTTCTGCAGGCCTCTCGATTATAAGCAAGATGTCCTGCTGCTGATGCGTCCATTCGCAGATCACCAACGATGTCCTGCAGCCATCTTCGCTTTGGTCTTCCTCTCTTTCTTTTTCCTATTATGCATCCTTCCATGACTGTCTTCTCTAAATTCTCATGACGTTTAATGTGTCCAAAATATTTAAGTTTTCTCTTTATAATCCTCTTTACTACCCAGTCTTCTTCATTATTGAGTTCTTGTAGTATGGACCATATAATTGGAGCAATATGTCTGGAATCTGAACAATGTAGAAAAAAGAAACCGGTCGATTTCAGTGTTTGGAAGCTTTGAAATATTCCACTGTGGTCAGCATGAAACTTTACAACAAAAAGTTCAGATCTTTCGACCCTTTGTTTGATCTGAAAGCCTCGTTTCAAGCCCGACCCTCTGTTTGATCTGAAAGCCTCGTTTCAAGCTCGACCCTCTGTTTGATCTGAAAGCCTCGTTTCAAGCTCGACTCTCTGTTTGATCTGAAAACCTCATTTCAAGCTTGTACCGAACATGCCGGAACATTTGTTTCCAAGCAATATGGCCAATATGCAATATTGCAAGCACAATGGAAGCAATATGGCTGTCCACGACCGCCAGTATTTATCTATACATCGTGATAACTGATAAACGCATATAAGCTTGAGAGAACAGGATAGTTAGAAGTCTATGACACAGACTTAGACAAAGAAAGAGAGACAGAGAGGTGGACGGACAGACGGACGGACAGACAGACAGAGAGACAGAGGCAGAGATATGCGTGTTTGCAAAAACAAAAGAATCATATTCCACACAAATGAATGAGCTAGAAAACTTTTAAAACTTTTAATAGTGTCACCTATTGGGAGTCTCATTCCCCCTCCCTGATCTGTGGGCGCACATCCCATTATTCTAACCAGCGAAGACATAAAGACCTTCACATCGCTTTGCGCCTATGTTTTTGTACTGTCAGCTGTTTGACTGTGTATAGTTGCTAAGCCTCATTGTTCATCGAGCTTCATCTACACCCGACAAGAAGCTTCTGTATTAGTTTATGTGTGACTTTTCAGTTCTTTGACCTTGTTTGTTTAGGAGTTGTATGCATGCTGTCAATATTAGAAAGCTTTTCTATAGTCCTGATCCTTGGTGATAAGCTTTTAAAGTGAGAAATAACGAAACGTTTGCACGAATTTGTACTCACAGACTGAAACTCATCATAAACTTTACTGCCTTTCACCCGCTTTGGAGCTTAGGCCACGGATATAGGCTCTCCAGTCGTACCTATTCTTGGATTTGTTCTCTGCATCCTTCCTTGTGTGTCCCTTGTCTCTGAGCGCTGTCATAATTTCCCTTCTTCAAACAGCCCTAGGTCTTACTTGATGTCTATTTCTCTGAGGATTCCACGTCACACACTGAAACTACCTTGTATATATTTTAAAAAATGTTTGGTTGTTGTTATTGTTGTTCCTATAGGGCTAGCCATTAGCAGACCGTAAATGTATGTCTGTGTCTGAAATAGGGTACCTGTGGGAGACTGAATTTATTGCGAGGAAATTTCTGTTATTACACCTGTTTCCTTTCCTGGGTATTATGGCTGATCATCATCATCATCATCATCAGAGGCCGTGCCGACTGGCGTTGGTTATTATGCTTCTCCAGAGTACCCGATCCTTCATGCAGGCCATCAGTTCAGTTGGTGATCTCCTCTCACACCATCCTGTCAGACTGTCCAGCATCATTTCTCTTGGTCTTCCTCTTGATCTTCTTCTTTCTATTTTTCCTGTTGTTATAATATTTTCAATGCCCCCTCTTCTCATTGCATGTCCTATGAAAGTACATTGTCTCTCTCTCTTATCTTTTTCACAAGGTTTTTTTGTCTCTCCAGCTCTTCTCACACATTCTTCATTAGTTATTTTTGCTGTCCAGGGGATTCGCAACATTCTTCTAATAAACCACATTTCTGCTGCTTCCAATGATTATGGCTGATGTCAGCCGCATTAAAGACTCGGATAATTAAGCACTTTTCCCGCCGTGTTCGATATCCGAATGGTTAGTGCGCTGTTTCTAGTAGCTAGACGGTTATTCGCCTTGCCGGAGTTCTTGACTGGAGTCCCAGATAATCCTCCTGTTATTTTTCTTTCCCTCAAATCTAAAGCACTTGCCTACTATTTTTCGAATGCTAACCGTGCACATCTGAACTAAATTGCTTGATTATAATTTGCGGACTAATTTTTGTGATAATGAGTTTGAAAATTACTGGACCTTTAAGACTGATTGGTTCATTACTTAAAACCATCATCTGATTGGTTCATTATTTAAGACTGTCACCTGATTGGTTCATTAAGACTGTCATTTGATTGGTTCATTATTTAAAGCCTTTTGCACTTTATTTATTTATTTTTTTTTAGTCTTTATTTATTATACAAGTATATTCATTCATTAAATGAGGCAGTAGAGCAAAGATGATTGATCTAGAGACAGCGCGCTTTCACTTTTATTGCTATCAGGGATCCAAAAACTAATCTTGACCGTATTCTACCTTCTAATGGCGTTCCTGTTATCTTCTGTTCTTCACCTTGTTCAGTGGAGTAGGGAACAATGTGGTCCTTATGACGGTGGCATTTGCCGGATGCCTATTTTTGGTTGAATAAATCAATCAATTTGCATACCTTGGCAGCTACATAGAGCAGGATGGTGATATCAGAAAGGAAATTAGAATTAGAACTGCAAATGCAGCATCGATCTTGACAACATATTTCAAAAGTTATAAGCACAAAAACCAAGTTAAGACTATTCAATTCAAATGTAATATCCACCCTCATTTATGCTTGCGAAAGCTGGAAATCGACTAAAGAAATAGACAATAATTTAGACTCTTTGAAAACAAATGCCTAAGGAAAATACTCGGCATCAAGTGGAACGAATTCAAGAACAATGCAGAGATAAGGCAGATGATTGAACAACAACCAATCTCATGGGTGATCAGGAAAAGCAGATGGACATATGTTGGTCACGTAATGAGAAGAAACGATCAGAGAATCCCAAAACAAGCTATCAAGTGGAACACAACAGGCCGAAGAAAAAGAGGCCGACCACGGGAAACTCTAAAGAGGACATTGTTAAGAGAGGTCAAATTAACAGGCATAAAATCCTCTGATTACGTTGAAAAGCTCGCCGAAAACAGGAAAAATTGGCGAAATACCTTGCGAGCTTTAGGTGACGTTTAACGGCACGGGAAGGAAATAAGATATAGTCATCGTCATCATCATCATCTGGCGTTGGCTATTATGCTTCTCCAAAGTACACGATCCTTCATGCAGGCCATCAGCTTAGTTCGTGATCTCCTCTCACACCATCCCGTCAGACTCTCCAGTCTTCCTCTGGATCTTCTTCCCTCTATTTTTTCCTGTTGTTATAATATTTTCAATGCCTTCTCTTCTTATTGTATGTCCTATGAAAGTACATTGTCTCTCTTTTATTTTTATTTTTTATAAGATTTTTTTGTCTCTCCAGCTCTTCTCATAACATTCTTCATTAGTTATTTTTGCTGTCAAGGGAATTGGCAACATTCTTCTAATAAACCACATTTTTGTTCCTTCCAATGACTTTTGTGCAGATCTGCCTATTGTCCATGATTCACTTCCATATAACAAGATATAACTCTCTTCCTAATATCTGTTCTGCATTTCCCATCTGAAGCTATTACTGCCCCAAAGTATTTGAATTTCTGCACCTGCTTTAGATATAAGATATATATAAGATATAAGAAGAAGATTTTTGGTTAGCTGAGTAGTTAGGCGCTCAGTCTACTAATCCAAAGGTACCGGGTTCAAATCCCAGCAGTGGGGATATTTTTTTCTGACATCACCAAAAAGACCACGGGATCCACCCAGCCTCTAAAAAAACGGGTGCCAGAGAAATCTGAGAAGGTAAATGCGACCAGACATGATACTGACCATATCACACTTTCATGTGCCGAAGGTCTTAGAAATACGGGCCTAACACCACGAGAGTTTTGCCTTTATCTATTTCTTGGGTTAGGCTAGGGCCTCCAAGTAAATCTTCATGTAAAATACGAAATCTTTACCTTGGACAACGCCTGAAATGCTTGAGAATCACGGAGCGGAGATCACACGAAGACAGTGAAAGAGAAATCAAAGAAAATGTTACATTCAAGTAATGAAAGGTAAGTCAGTGAGTGCTTCTTACCTGCAAGAGTTAGTTCTCGTGTCCTCGGGTTAAAGAAGATGGCCTGGCTGGAGTAGAGCTGTTCCTGGGCCATGTTTCTGAAGTGCCAGGACAAACTGACCGACAGAGTGGTGACCACAAACATGAAGCACACAAAGATATGTAGACGGTATTGTTTGAGTAGTTCTACTCTGCTCCTGTCTTTCTGTAGATAGAAACAAGGATTTGTCTAAGTACTCATCTGTAACAAGGATTTGTCTCAGTATTCATCTGTAACAATGATTTGTCTCAGTACTCATCTGTAACAATGATTTGTCTCAGTACTCATCTGTAACAAGGATTTGTCTCAGTACTCATCTGTAACAAGGATTTGTCTCAGTACTCATCTGTAACAAGGATTTGTCTCAGTACTCATCTGTAACAAGGATTTGTCTCAGTACTCATCTGTAACAAGGATTTGTCTCAGTACTCATCTGTAACAAGGATTTGTCTCAGTACTCATCTGTAACAAGGATTTGTCTCAGTACTCATCTGTAACAAGGATTTGTCTCAGTACTCATCTGTAACAAGGACTTGTGTCATTACTCATCTATAACAAGGATTTATGTCAATTCTTATCTAAGACAAGGATTTGTGCCAATACTTATCTAAAACAAAGATTTGTGTCAATACGTATCTAAAACAAGGATTTTTCTCAGTACTCACCTATAATAAAAATTTATGTCAATACTTATCTAAAACAAGGATGTGTGTCCGTGCTCACCGAAAACAAAGATTTGTATCAATACTAATTTACAACATGGACTTGTGTCAATGATCATCTAAACCAAGGATTTATGTCGATCCCTAAAGCAAGGATTTGTGTCAGTACAAATACCCGCATGAAACATTGACTGTGCTTGTGCTTACCTGCAGCAAAGATTTGTGTTAGTAGATGCTTGAAACAAGGATTTCTCCTAATATTCATTTGAAAGAAAGTTTTGTCTTAATAGTTATCCGAAACAAGAGTTTGTGCTAATACTAATTATATTATGGATCTAAGAAGAACAACTGATAAGTTGTGATTTTGTGACTGGAGAACGACCAAGCAGGATTATGTCCCCTTTTCATGCATGCTTCCTGATAACAGACTGTGTTATAAAATTCTGGCAAAGAAACGGAATGTCCATGTGGTTTCTTTCATAGTGGAGCTAACAGAGAAACCTGAAAACTTGATTTGTTAAAAAAATATTATTTTATTTCATTACTTCTGAAAAATAAAGACAGGTGTTTTATGAGTGCCATACTCCCGTTAAAAGTGGCCACAGTCGAATCTTGCACCTGTTCTATTTTTGGTTGTTGTTGTTCTTGTTGTATTTACGACGCGCCCATCAAAACGCCTTCCTCTGTGTCTCTTGATACTGTATCCCACCTTCGCCCTTCCTCTCTTTTCCCTTCAAATGATTTCTCAAGAAAGGCCTTCGCTATAATACTCCCGCTTTACGTGATCAAAAGTCTTGCATGTATTCTTGCTATATTTTTATATTATTTATTTCTATATTTCAATATTAAAATTCTTCTTTGCTTTTTTTTCCTTTTAATGAAATACGCTCCATTGTTATGTATATCCATGTCTAGAGTTTTGGCGCTTGTTCATATCAAGTCGAGAATTTTTCACACAGAGTTGGAACTGCACATGAACAAAAGCTTCCATTCTTTCACAAGAGCCTGCCAGCTGAAGATCGCACGCTGCGCACGTTATGTCCCGCGATTTATTGAATGTATTGAAAGCTCTAACTCATCTGCAGAGATCGTCGCAATGACCTTATCGCGACACAACAGGGGGGACGGGGGGTACCGTCTGTATTTTGTCCAGATACATGACGCCGACCATTTGATGTTACAGATAGGTGGATCTCTATCACGGGTCTCATGGAATTTCTAGATCTCGTTTCATAAATACACACACAAAAAAACGTGGACGGGTTTCATGGGTTTAAAAAAAAAAGTTTTGGAGGAAATTAAACAGAGGGAAAAAATATGAAAAACAAATTAAAAGCATTTTAGCCAGATCAAAAGGCACAACAACCTGCTGACAGAATTTTGCTAGAGGAAAGTGATAAGGATTAAAAAAAAATAAATCAAGACAAAAACGATGCATATAGGAGCAAAAAGCATAAGTCGTAAGTCAAGAAACACACGGACCAGTATGTTATAAGAGAGCGGATATTTTTGGAAGTTTGGGGATTTAACGCCCTTGGCTTAATGTAAATTGTTAAAAATTTTCTTAATAGCTTCCCTTGAGAACTCGTGACTGAAGACTGTTCTTGGCCTGATCGTCAGAAAAATCTCTTACAGTTAATGCTCGTGAATGAGAATTTGTCTACGACACTCGAAATCCAGTTGCATTCGAGAATGATTCGTTGTAAGGATGAGAAGTGAGTGAGTTCGTGAGTTGTAGTTAGGAACAGTTGTTTGTTAGGACGTAGGCTGAAAGTTGTGTGCTAGCGTTTTGTTAGTTCTTATGGCGATGACTGTAGTTTATCTAGTAAACCGCCCAGAACTACATTCTTCTTGTTGTAACGTGCGGTTTGATATATTATAGCAGTATAGGAGACAATCATGTAAATTACCATAGGGCATTTAGAGCCCTTGGTTTGTAATCATCTTTGGACTTCCGATGTGACCTTTCCAGAGATTTCTAGAAATGTCACGAGACCAAGGAAGGTCTCTTGGCGGTGATTTTGGTTGAGTGAGTTTCGCTTTATAGATTATTCAAAGGCATTTGACTGTGTACAACACCAGAAACTTTAGGAAATAATTGAGAAAAAGGGAATTTCCACCACGTTAACGTCGCTGCTGTATCTAGATCACCAGGCAGCAGTAAGAATAAATGGTGGAACAACAGTTTGATCTGACATAAAACAAGGGGTCTGTAAGGGGTGCATTCTGTCGCCTTACTTATTTAACTTGTATACTGAAAATATAATGAGGAATGTTAGAAAAGATGTAGACAAAGAATATTACGAAAATATATAAACTAGGAAAAAAGTAGGAACAGTTTTATTACTTAACGAGTACACAGTTGTGAAGTTTCGGCGTGAGCCTTAATCATGCAAAAATACACCGGACAAAGAAATAGAGAGAGGAGATAAAATATAACTTCACATGAATGGGATGTCTGAGTGGCGAAGTGGTTAGTGCACTGGTCTCTCATGGCGAAGGTCGGGGGTTCGAATCCGGCCGGCGGCACCCCAGTCACCCAGCTGTAGAAATGGGCACCCGACTTCCTCTGGAGTTGGGGAAGGAAAAGGCGGCCAGGCGTGATACTGACCATATCACCCTCTAGTGTGCTGACAGGTCAAGGAAAATATGGGCACTAACACCATGTCCCTGTGTGCCTCCAAGGCATGACAGGGTCACCTTTACCTTTTCACATGAATGCTGTGTTTAAAAAAAAATCAAATAAAATGAATAGAGCACTTAGCTTATGAAGCGTTACAAGTTACAGCTAAGTGCTCTATTCATTTTATTTGATTTTTTTAATATTACGATCCCATACAAACTGGAAGTTATGAAATACCAGAGATTAGATATGCTGATGACACTATATTACCGTCCACAGCACGAAAAGGAATGGAAAAAGTAAGTATGTCAGTCCGCAAGTAGAGTGAGGAGCAAAACCTCTATATTAATGCGAAGAAAACTAGATTGATGACAACTGACAAAACAAATAAGGCAGCTGAAATATATATCAATAAAGAAAAATTGGATGAAGTGGAGAGTTTTGAATATCTTGGATCACTGCTAACTAACAATGGAGATACAATGATGGAAATTAAAAGGAAGACATCTATCAGTCTTCAAACTGTTAAACAACTAAAGAAGATGTGGAGAGGAACAGACTTAACTACAAAAATAAGATTTTTAAGTGCATGCATCTTTCCCATCGCAACATATGCCTGTGAGACCTGGGCACTTAACAAAACAGCTGAGAAACACATAAATGTCTTTGAATGCAAATGCTACAGAAGAGTCCTTCAAATACCATGGACACATACACACAAAGAACAAATATATCAATACTACATGAAATTAATATTAAAGAAGATTGGCTAGTAAGGAAGATTAGACAGAGAACATTTAAATATTTTAGACACATTAAACTACATGATAATTTATAGAAGACGGTTTTGAAAGGGCGCATAACGGGAAAAAGAAAGAGAGGAAGACCAAGGCGAAGGTCGCTGCAAGATATCGTTGATAATCTGCAAATGGATGCATCAGCAGCAGGGCATCTTGCTCACAACCGAGAGGCCTACAGGAGAGCTGTTAGGGAGGCAAAGTTCCCCATGGGACATACAAATGACTGACTGATAGCTGCGGCATCTTCTCCTTAGACGCTGGGTTGCTCTGGCCAGTCTATAACTCTTTATGCTGAAGCTGGAGAGTAGTTCTGGCGTCCCTTTATGAGGAGGGGGGGGGGCGGGGGTGAAGACGCTTGTCCCATGAGGCAAACAGCAACATAAGACTGATAACTGATAAGCCAGCGTTAGGGTTAGCGAACCATAGCCGACCAAGACCCTGTCCCACCTCTCCGTTCATACCCCCAGTAACAGCCCTAACCTGGCTAAGGAGGCAGAAATCGCCATAGTCCCCATGGTGGTGGAGTCTGCATTGTACACCCCCTGCTTTAGCTGTACTCAGGGACTGAAAAAAGTAGCTGCTATAACCCGCTCCCACCCCGATACGATGCCGTGCCTCAACATCTCTACAGCATCGGCCGCAAAGAACAACAGCTCGCAGCTACAGGGAGTTCGTACAAGTACAGGCATGAGACACGGTGTTAAAGTTGTCGTTGCCTGCTACCAAAAGAGCTAACAGCTTAATTTTTCACCTGTTTTTCTATTATTTATTTATTTAGTTATTGTGGTCATTTTCCCGAAATACTGGATTATTGTACGCTCTTCATTTATAAGTACTCATTTTATTTTCTGACATAGTCGTTCCTGCCAGCTTTCCTCACTCTTTCTATCTTTTTTGTAAAACCGAACCATATACCTTTGTTTACCTTTGTTATTAGGTAATGTTTCCCACGGTCTTTACCAGAAAGTCTACGCAGCAGAAATTTGGCAAAGAATACAAAATGGCAGCCACCACGATCGTCTTCCCATGGATCAGTGAGATCAAGGGAGATAATGTCTCTTCCACCAAGTAGCTATGAAAACAAAATATGTCCGCTGCGGGGCGCTAAAGTAGTTTAAATTAGATTCTAATTTCATCGCATTCAGTATCATCCATATTTGGACTTCAATTATGCTTGATGTCTTTGTGAACACGTTGTGTTGGAAAGACATCGCCTGGTGGTCTTCAGTGTAATGTGCACTTTCTTATAAAGATCTTCAAAAGATAAACAAAGAGTATACGGAAAACCAGAAGTTTTATAGTACGAGCCCTCTGTAGATCCTTTGGCTGACATCTTGCCTACGCCCAGCGTTCTTAAATATTCTTCCTTCCTTCCTTCCTTCCTTCCTTCCCTCCCTCCCTCCTTCCTTCCCTCCTTCCTTCCTTCCTTCCTTCCCTCCCTCCTTCCTTCCTTCCTTCCTGCCTTCCTTCCTTCACAAACCATCTTTACACCTGCATAAAACTATAAAACCAGAAAAGCAAGTTAGATACGAATGAAAGGAGAAAAAATGTTTAAAATCTAGAAAAGAAATCTGTGGGAACTTGTTCTCGCATATATACGTGACATACTGTATGTTTAAGTACTTTACGCCCAACAGACATAATCAAATTTGTTGTTGTTGTTGTTGTTGTTGTTGTTGTTGTTAAGAACTGAAATAGATTTAAATCCTAACAGCAGCATTAAATATTTGGTAAAGAGCAGAGACGAGAGTTAGACATTTTCAGACATGGTTCACAACAGGAAAAAAAAATATAACAGCGAGAGAAACAGTTTTTTTTTTTTTTGCATGCATTTCTGTCTCCCCATACAACAAGTATTTTATTTCCGTTTAAATATCTCTTATTTTTTCGGTTATTTTACTTGATAAAATATTGTATTTTGCGCCTACATCCCGTCCTTCATGCACAGACAGCTCGTCTTTTTATAAACTTACAGCCCTTTCTTGATACACCGGCAGCCAATTTTTAATACACCGACAGCTCGTCTTTCATGTACTGACAGTCCGTCTTTCATGTACTGACAGTCCGTCTTTCATGTACTGACAGCCCGTCTTTCATGCATTGACAGCCCATCCTTCAAACACCGACAGCCCGTCATTCAGACACCGACAACCTATCTTTCATACATCGATAGCCCGCCACTCATACACCCCGCGTGTACAGCGTAATCACTTGTGCCAGTTTGCTTGTGCAGATTTTCTATTTCCAGAACAAAGTTTCTCCCCAAGGCCGGCTGGCCGAAGACCAGCTTTTAAAGCTGAATCAAGTGAAGAGCGCCGGCAATAGGCCTAAATTCACAAATTTGGCATGAGAAAACGCTTCGCTATTGGTTCTGCTGTTTTCTCAAACAGCCTTTCACCGCTTTACAGAGAGTGTTTTATGCAGGAAAATGTCAGATGTTAAAACTGCTGAAAAATTCACCTGTATAAAAATATTCCACGATTCTGATTTTTACCATTTTTTTTTTTTTTTACAGTGAGAATAGATCAGTTTAAGTGTTAGACTTGCCTGCGAAGTTGGCAGAGAAAAATCTCAACCATACACCTCTGTCTACCTTTATTATATAGAAAAATCTCAACCATACACCTGTCTACCTTTATTATATAGAAAAATCTCAACCATACACCTGTCTACCTTTATTATAGAGAAAAATCTGAACCATACACTTCTGTCTACCTTTATTATATAGAAAAATCTGAACCATACACTTCTGTCTACCTTTATTATAGAGAAAAATCTCAACCATACACCTCTGTCTACCTTTATTATAGAGAAAAATCTCAACCATACACTTCTGTCTACCTTTATTATATAGAAAAATCTCAACCATACACCTGTCTACCTTTATTATAGAGAAAAATCTCAACCATACACTTCTGTCTACCTTTATTATAGAGAAATATCTGAACCATACACTTCTGTCTACTGTTATAGTAGAAAGGGGGAGGGGTGAACTAAACACCTGTGTCAGCCTTTATTGTAGAGAGCAGTCTGAACTAAACACTTGTGTCTACCTTTGTTGCAGAGAACAGTTTGAACTAAACACCTGTGTCAGCCTTTATTGTAGAGAGCAGTCTGAACTAAACACTTGTGTCTACCTTTGTTGCAGAGAACAGTTTGAACTAAACACTTGTGTCTACCTTTGTTGCAGAGAACAGTCTGAACTAAACACTTGTGTCTACCTTTGTTGCAGAGAACAGTTTGAACTAAACACTTGTGTCAGCCTTTGTTGCAGAGAACAGTTTGAACTAAACACTTGTGTCTACCTTTGTTGCAGAGAACAGTCTGAACTAAACACTTGTGTCTACCTTTGTTGCAGAGAACAGTTTGAACTAAACACTTGTGTCAGCCTTTGTTGCAGAGAACAGTTTGAACTAAACACTTGTGTCAGCCTTTGTTGCAGAGAACAGTTTGAACTAAACACTTGTGTCTACCGTTGTTGCAGAGAACAGTTTGAACTAAACACTTGTGTCTACCGTTGTTGCAGAGAACAGTTTGAACTAAACACCTGTGTCAGCCTTTATTGTAGAGAACAGTCTGAACTAAACACTTGTGTCTACCTTTGTTGCAGAGAACAGTTTGAACTAAACACCTATGTCAGCCCTCTGTAGATCCTTTGGCTGACATCTTGCCTACGCCCAGCGTTCTTAAATATCCTTCCTTCCTTCCTTCCTTCCTTCCTTCCTTCTTTTACAAACCATCTTTACACCTGCATAAAACTATAAAACCAGAAAAGCAAGTTAGATACGAGGGAAAGAAAAAAAAATGTTAAAAATCTAGAAAAGAAATCTGTGGGATCTTGTTCTCGCATATATACGTGACATACTGTATGTTTAAGTACGTTACGCTCAACAGGCACAATCAAATTTGTTGTTGTTGTTGTCGTTGTTGTTAAGAACTGAAATAGATTTAAATCCTAACAGCAGCATTAAATATTTGGTAAAGAGCAGAGACGAGAGTTAGACATTTTCAGACATGGTTCACAACAGGAAAAAAAAAAAAACAGCGAGAGGAACAGTTTTTTTGCATGCATTTCTGTCTCCCCATACAACAAGTATTTTATTTCCGTTTAAATATCTTTTATTTTTTCGGTTATTTTACTTGATAAAATATTGTATTATGCGCCTACATCCCGTCCTTCTTTTTATAAACTTACAGCCCTTTCTTGATACACCGGCAGCCAATTTTTAATACACCGACAGCTCGTCTCTCATGCAGTGACAGCCCGTCTTTCATGTACTGACAGTCCGTCTTTCATGTACTGACAGCCCGTCTTTCATGCATTGACAGCCCATCCTTCAAACACCTACAGCCCGTCATTCAGACACCGACAACCTATCTTTCATACATCGATAGCCCGCCACTCATACACCCCGCGTGTACAGCGTAATCACTTGTGCCAGTTTGCTTGTGCAGATTTTCTATTTCCAGAACAAAGTTTCTCCCCAAGGCCGGCTGGCCGAAGACCAGCTTTTAAAGCTGAATCAAGTGAAGAGCGCCGGCAATAGGCCCTAAATTCACAAACTTGGCATGAGAAAACGCTTCGCTATTGGTTCTGCTGTTTTCTCAAACAGCCTTTCACCGCTTTACAGAGAGTGTTTTATGCAGGAAAATGTCAGATGTTAAAACTGCTGAAAAATTCACCTGTATAAAAATATTCCACGATTCTGATTTTTACAATTTTTTTTTTTACAGTGAGAATAGATCAGTTTAAGTGTTAGACTTGCCTGCGAAGTTGGCAGAGAAAAATCTCAACCATACACCTCTGTCTACCTTTATTATAGAGAAAAATCTCAACCATACACCTCTGTCTACCTTTATTATATAGAAAAATCTCAACCATACACCTCTGTCTACCTTTATTGTAGAGAAATATCTGAACCGTACACTTCTGTCTACCTTTATTATAGAGAAATATCTGAACCATACACTTCTGTCTACCTTTATTATAGAGAAATATCTGAACCATACACTTCTGTCTACCTTTATTATAGAGAAATATCTGAACCATACACTTCTGTCTACCTTTATTATAGAGAAATATCTGAACCGTACACCTCTGTCTACCTTTATTATAGAGAAATATCTGAACCATACACTTCTGTCTACCTTTATTGTAGAGAAATATCTGAACCATACACTTCTGTCTACTGTTATAGTAGAAAGGGGGAGGGGTGAACTTAACACCTGTGTCAGCCTTTATTGTAAAGAACAGTCTGAACTGAACACCTGTGTCAGCCTTTATTGCAGAGAACAGTCTGAACTAAACACCTGTGTCTACCTTTATTGTAGAGAACAGTCTGAACTTAACACCTGTGTCAGCCTTTATTGTAGAGAACAGTCTGAACTAAACACTTGTGTCTACCTTTGTTGCAGAGAACAGTCTGAACTAAACACCTGTGTCTACTTTTGTTGCAGAGAACAGTCTGAACTAAACACCTGTGTCTACTTTTGTTGCAGAGAACAGTCTGAACTAAACACCTGTGTCTACTTTTGTTGCAGAGAACAGTCTGAACTAAACACCTGTGTCTACCTTTGTTGTAGAGAACAGTCTGAACTAAACACCTGTGTCTACCCTTGTTGTAGAGAACAGTCTGAACTAAACACCTGTGTCTGCCTTTGTTGTAGAGAAAAATGACACAGCCAGCTAAACTTGTAAGTGATGATTAGCTCAGAGAAAGACAAGGTTCAGACATTTAAAAAACAGATCAAAAGATTTAAACCACGGGAGAAGCGGGCAAACACCTTCATGGTCAAGACCCATCTTAGGAACATAAAAGGAGCTTTCGTTCTCTTAACATTTGATTTTCCAGAGACGCCCATAATCTAATTTCGGCAGAAAGTGAGAAAGTACGATGAGAATGTATAAATGAAAAACATACAACAACCAATATTTCGGCGTCAGCCTTTTCCAAGGATTTTTCACAAGAGCAACACAACACATAAATAAAAAGAGGAAAAATGAAAAACTTAGGTTTGTGGTATCCTTCTAGTACAGACAGTCTGTTGTCACTATCAACCATGTTTGTTATCTGTCGTCACTATCTGGCATCTGTGTTATCTATTGTCACTATCTGCCATCTGTGTTATCTGTTGTCACTATTTGCCATCTGTGTTATCTGTTGTCACTATCAGCTATCTTTGTTATCTGTTGTCGCTATCAGCTATCTGTGTTATGTGTCGTCACTATCAGCCATCTGTGTTATCTGTTGTCACTATCAGCCATCTTTTTTATCCGTCGTCACTATCAGCTATCTGTGTTATCTGTTGTCACTATCAGCTATCTTTGTTATCTGTTGTCACTATCAGCTATCTTTGTTATCTGTTGTCACTATCAGCTATCTTTTTTATCCGTCGTCACTATCAGCTATCTGTGTTATCTGTTGTCACTATAAGCTATCTTTGTTATCTGTCGTCACTATCAGCTATCTGTGTTATCTGTCGTCACTATCAGCCATCTTTGTTATCTGTTGTCACTATCAGCTATCTTTGTTATCTGTCGTCACTATCAGCTATTTTTGTTATCTGTCGTCACTATCAGCCATTTTTTGTTATCTGTCGTCATTATCAGCCATTTTTTGTTATCTGTTGTCACTATCAGCCATCTTTGTTATCTGTCGTTACTATCAGCTATCTTTGTTATCTGTCGTTACTATCAGCCATCTTTGTTATCTGTCGTTACTATCAGCTATCTTTGTTATCTGTCGTTACTATCAGCCATCTTTGTTATCTGTCGTCACAGTCATCCATCTTTGTTATCTGTCGTCACTATCTGCTATCTGTGTTATCTGCCATCCGGTACTAGAAGGATGCCACAAAGCTAAGTTTTTTTCATTTTTCTTCTGTTTTCTTCTTGAAAAAGCCTGACGCCGAAATATTGTATGTTATATGTTTTTCGTTTATACATTTTCATTTTACTTTATACTTTCTACTATTTGTGTTTTTTCTCAATTTCCTCATTCTCTCTTGTCATTTTGTAAAACTGAACTACAACCTCTATCTACTTTTATTACTAGAACCATAACCTCTATCTACCTTTATTACTAGAACCATAACCTCTATCTACCTTTATTACTAGAACCATAACCTCTATCTACCTTTATTACTAGAACCATAACCTCTATCTACCTTTATTACTAGAACCATAACCTCTATCTACTTTTATTACTAGAACCGTAACCTCTATCTACCTTTATTACTAGAACCATAACTTCTATCTACCTTTATTACTAGAACCATAACCTCTATCTACCTTTATTACTAGAACCAGTTTTACCGCAGTCCTTATATCTTTTATCTGTCATACTCTACCTGCCTGTGACTTGGGTCATGAGGACAGCTATTAGTGGCCACCAATGGGAAAGAATTCAGAATTAAGAGCAGTGAGTAATACGATAGAAGGACCCCCCCCCCCCCGGGGCCTGCCAGTCGTCGTAATCGACCGTCACTGTGCAAGCATTCAGCAGAACAACGTTCAGGAATAACAGTAAAGGCATAATCCGACAGAAGAACAGCCTAGCAGTGTAATTTAGAACTGTTCTTTTCCTAAGGTTCATTAATTCAGTCTCATGCTAATGTCGATTGTGCTAAGACAAGAAAATGGTTTAATTTAATGCCAGACAGTCTGGGAGCCAGGCCTTGGCTTGCCTACGCGACACTCGTGGGAAATGGAAGGTACACAGGCCAGACACCAAGCCCTTCTTGACAGGCAGGTCTATTGTTGTCTCGAGCAGGCGTGCAGAAGCTACCGAGCGACGAGCGATAAACATACAGGTAGGGACGAGTGATAAATATACAGGTAGGCCTGGCCACAAACTTGTGGCTGGCTGTACTGATCAGTGCGATAAACTTAAATAAACCTTCCCTCTCAGCGCCACCTCTGATGCATCATATTAAATATCACCATTCCTTTCTTCATGCATAAGATGTTTTGTAAAGGACGAATAAACATCAGTACTTTTTTTTTTTAAACAAACCACACATTTGTTGCACTTTTAACAGAAAAAAAAAAAGAACTTATTTCGTTAACTAAACTTAGAAAGCGCTGAATTAGACTGAACGAATAAGAAGTTTAAGGATATTATTCTTCATAATGTCCTATTTATATTCTGAAGACTATCCCTTTTTTTAAAAAAAAATTATTGTTGATCATGTTGCTCAATAATTGAGATCCGGGCGGGTTTATTTTCTCTAGCTTTGACAATGATAATGGTTGGCTGATAATGAATATAGATGAGTGATAGTGATGATAGATGGTTGAAAGTGACGATAGTTGGCTGATAGTGACGAAAATTGACTGATGAATATAATGATAGATGACTCATACTGACAAATATAACAGAGATAGTAGATAATGACAAAGATAACAAAGATGACTGATAGTGACTACAGATAACAATGATGGCTGACAGTGACGACAGATAACAATGATGGCTGATAGTGATGATGGATAACAGTGATGGCTGATAGTGATGATGGATAACAGTGATGACTGATATTGACAAAGATGGTTGATAGTGACGACAGATAACAATGATGGCTGATAATGATGATGGATAACAGTGATGGCTGATAGTGATGATGGATAACAGTGATGACTGATATTGACAAAGATGGTTGATAGTGACGACAGATAATAGTGATGGCTGATAATGATGATGGATAACAGTGATGGCTGATAGTGATGATGGATAACAGTGATGGCTGATATTGACAAAGATAAGAGGGATGAGAAGAAGGGAGCAGTGAAAATCTTGTAAAAACAGGGAAAAATAGAGGAAAGAAAGGCCAGAGGAAGACGAAGAGAAATGATACTGGACAATTTGAAGAAATGGTGTGAGAGGAGATCACCAAGTGAGCTAATGGCCTCCGTGAAGGATCTGGTATTCTGGAGAAGCATACTAGCCAACGCCAGTCGGCAAGGCACCTGATGATGATATGAACAGATTTCTGATAGTGACGATGGATAACACATATGGCTGCTGGTGATGACCGGTAACAAAGACGACTAACTGTCATGACCATATTCAGCCTCAGAATGTAGTCAAAAAGATGAGCATACTCGTACTTGGCGCCGATCTGTAAAGCTAGGCTTCTTAGAAGGCATGCCCACGAGAACCACGCCGATACTTATCTCACTCGTCAGGCTGTTATGACACAGCTGTTGTCAGAGATTTCTGACGCAGGCAGAAAGTTAGGCTATGGTTCTCCGATACTAATGTCATAGTAGATACCGTTGTTTTCTTTACTTAAGTTCAGAAATAGACTATATCTGTCTGTAGTCACCTGTACAATCAGTTTCTAGGTCGGAGATGTAGGCGCCCCCCCCCCCCCCGGGCGCAGAAAGTTTGGAGTTTGTAGAATAATAGAAATTGTAGAAAGGTTTATGTCCCCTCTAAATATAATATAAACCTGTGTAATAGTTTAAAAGGTCAATGTGAATTGTCACTGGATTCAGGGCCCTGCAGTCAGAGAAGAATTATCTACTGGCTCACACAAAAAGCCAGAGAAGAATTACCCACTGGCTCATACAAAAAGTCAGAGAAGAATTACCCACTGGCTCACACAAAAAGTCAGAGAACAATTACCCACTGGCTCATACAAAAAAATCAGAGAAGAATTACCCACTGGCTCACACAAAAAGTCAGAGAACAATTACCCACTGGCTCATACAAAAAGTCAGAGAAGAATTACCCACTGGCTCATACAAAAAGTCAGAGAAGAATTACCCACCAGCTCATACAAAAAAGTCAGAGAAGAATTATCCACTGGCTCACACAAAAAGTCAGAGAACAATTACCCACTGGCTCACACAAAAAGTCAGAGAACAATTCCCCACTGGCTCATACAAAAAGTCAGAGAAGAATTAACCACTGGCTCACATAAAAAGTCAGAGAAGAATTAACCACCAGCTCATACAAAAAGTCAGAGAAGAATTAACCACTGGCTCATACAAAAAGTCAGAGAACAATTAACCACTGGCTCATACAAAAAGTCAGAGAACAATTACCCACTGGCTCATACAAAAGGTCAGAGAAGAATTAACCACTGGCTCACATAAAAAGTCGGAGAAGAATTAACCACCAGCTCATACAAAAAGTCAGAGAAGAATTACCCACTGACTCATACAAAAAGTCAGCGAAGAATTACCCACTGGCTCATACAAAAAGTCAGAGAAGAATTACCCACTGGCTCATACAAAAAGTCAGAGAAGAATTACCAACTGGTTCATACAAAAATACACGACATCATTGCAGTAAAGCCATCTAGTCCACTCCATGAATTCAAGAAAGCCAGGTATTCTTGCTCGCTCCTCTCCTGCCATTCTTTCAAATCCCACCTGCAAGGCATTTACTACAGCATCAGCTGCCAAGAGTGTCAACATTCGCTTGAAGAGGCAATATAAAAAAAAAACGATACTGAAAGATCAGGAAATGTCCACAATCCAAATATTAAGAAACAAAAAACAATATTAAAAAAAAAAACTAATGTTGAAAATACAACACAAAAGTTAAAATAATAAATAAAATAACAAAAGCCACTTTACCTCATTTGTCTCCTCGATGTCAGAGCTACATATTTCTGTGTTGATAACCCCGTTTTTGGGATTGTTGTGTGCACTTGGTGCGCTGCCATTGGTCATGGCGGACAACTCAGGTGCACTGCGAGCTTTGGTCAGAACAGGGACTGGGATGGACACAACTACAGCGCCATCTTGAGCAACGTCTGCAGGAGATTCTGTATTTTCCGTCATGGCTAATGGGTGCTAGCGATTTCGCTCAAAAATTTTCCTCCAAGAAAAATGTTACATAACGCCTAGACTTGTTGTACTATTTCACACGACAGAAGACGACGTCCAGAAAGCACAGGTTGAGAATTTTTATCTCCTAAAATGAATTTAACGGATTTCTGGAGTTTAAAGCTTCGTTAATTTTTAAGTCTACATTCAAGGTTAACAAATGAACTTTAATTACTCAAATATCTACATCACTCAATAACAAAAACAGTAACACTTTATCAGTATTACAGCGAATGTGCTCTCAGCGATGGGAAACTCAAAAGATGTTTATGTACACTTTCTATTGTTCGGCTTTTGCAGTTGTTCGATATTGCTTATGTGAATACACATGAAAAACTCATATGTGGTTAAATCACCCAGTGCAAGTATCTGCTACTTTCACGGTTAGAAAATATTGTATGACATGGCTTAACGCTGCAAGTGTTTCGTAGAAAATTTTACTGGAAGTTTCAAAAGGTAATAATAAACGTATAAATAATAAAACAAAGCACAAATTAATGATGTTATGAAATACAAATATTAGAAACTTTCCACAATGGTAACACTATACTAATATTAGAAATCTTCCACAATGGTAACATTATACAATATTAATATTAGAAATCTTCCACAATGGTAACACTATACAATACTAATATTAGAAATCTTCCACAATAGTAACACTATACAATACTAATATAAGAAATCTTCCACAATGGTAACACTATACAATACTAATATTAGAAATCGTCCACAATAGTAACACTATACAATACTAATATAAGAAATCTTCCACAAAGGTAACACTATACGATACCAATATTAGAAACCTTCCACAATGGTAACGCTATACAATACTAATATTAGAAACCTTCCACAATGGTAACGCTATACAATACTAATATTAGAAACCTTCCACAATGGTAATACTATACAATACTAATATTAGAAATCTTCCACAATGAAAACGCTATCCAACACAGATATTAAAAGCCTTCTAAAATGATAACATTACACAATCCTTATATGAGAAGACTTTCACAACGACAGCACAATACAGCACTTGTATGAGAAGATTTTCACAAACGATAGCACAGTACAGCACTTGTATGAGAAGAGTTTTACAGCCAGTCCAAGTAATTAATAACTGGGCATAAAGGAACAAGCAAGAGCAAGGGCATCGAAAAGCCTTTCAGAAACAGCATACATCGTTTTTGTTTATCTGTTCTCTTTCATTCTTTCTACATGCCCTAGCCAGCGTAGTCTGTTCAGTTTCAAGACATTTATAATTCGTTGGATTTAAATAAGCTGTTCAGTTCACTGTTCTTTCTACATTCTCCACTGTTGGTATCCTTTATTGGCCCAAAGATTCTTATTAGCATCTTATTCTCAAAGATCTGCAATTGTTGTTCATTTTTCTTTGTTGTATTCCACTTTTCTGATCCATACATGACGGCTGGTCTTATTATAGTTTTGTAGATTTTTATTTTGATGTTTAGGGACAGGATTTTGGATTTTAACAGGTGTTGCAAGGTAAAGTATATTTTTATTCCATATCTGTACTCTGCTTTTAATTTACTCGCTTACTGTGTTGCTTCTGTTGAAGGTTGTGACTAGATGAAACAAGCATTGAGAGCTTAAATAATTTCGTTTGTCACAACCAGTACCGGTCCTCCTTAGCTAAATCGCTAAGATGCACTTCGAAGTGCAGTGCCAATTGGAAGATCGGAGGTTCAATTCCGGGACGAAAAAAAAAGCAACAACTCACAAGATCTCTGTGAGTCATGACCAAAAGGGACACAAACCACCTTAGAGTGTCAGGAGTTTAATAGGGCCGAAACACTTGTCTGGGGGGGGGGGGATACTTCCAGTGATGATCTGAAGGAGTTGTGTTGTTGTTCAGCTCTCTACAGTAGAGAGTTTCCGGCATGTGCCTACCGCTTTCATGGAAGTGAATCATGGACAATAGGCAAGTCTGCACAAAAATCATTGGAAGCAGCAGAAATGTGGTTTATTAAAAGAATGTTGCGAATCCCCTGGACAGCAAAAATAACTAATGAAGAATGTATGAGAAGAGGAGGCATTGACAATATTATAACAACAGGAAAAATAGAGGGAAGAAGATCAAGAGGAAGACCAAGAGAAATGATACTGGACAGTCTGACGAGATAGTATGAGAGGAGATCACCAACTGAGGTGATGGCCTGCATGAAGGACAGGATCGTGTACTCTGGAGAAACATAATAGCCAACGCCAGTCGACACAGCGCCTGATGATGATGATAATGATGATGATGATGATGATGCTTACTGCCGCAAAGAACAACAGACACCACATCACATCCTTCAGAGTTACCAGCTACACAACCCACCCAGACAAAAGACCCTGGTCAGACCCCAGACCCCATACAAGTTGTGAGAGAGAATGGCGTCTGAGCTAATGAAGAAAATTCGACCACAAAAGTCACCTGAAGTCAAACTGGCCAGAAAAAAATGACTGACAAGCCAGTCGCATTCAAAACAAACCATGAATGTGTTTTCAAGATTAACAATGGATGCGTTTTCGAGATTATGTGATTTCAAGGTTGACTCTGTGACTGCACTAAAACGCTCTACGTAAACATATTTCTCAGTTTCAACAGAGCCGGAAACTATACGTTGTGTTGCTATACTTATATTCTGTGGTCTTTTCCGCAACACAAGCCTACTGAAAACATATGAGTTCTTGACGTCTCCAGAATGTCTCAGTATTTATGCACTAATAATAGCAATGCTCTCTTACGCTGAGGTTTACAAAAGATCTACACAAAAGCAGAAGTCTAGCAGCACAAACAAAATGTCTATTACATGAATCACAGACGGCGGATAAGAAAAAAAATTACTTATCCTTTTACATAGAGATGACAGGTAAGAGATCTATGTCATCTAGATGTCAACAGAAAATGACAAAAAATAATTTAAATTACGAGCTCAGATATGACAGGATGAAAATCTGAAATGACAGCATCTGTGCTGCTGTCAGGACCAATATGGTCAAGACCCTGCCTCTTGGCCGCGCCGTTCTCTGGGTAAGAATACTGCTATGATAGCACAGTCTGAACAACAGCCAGCGATCTACAACTTCCTCAAACAGAGAGAGAATTGCTGAAATGTCTACTTTTTTTTTAGCTCCAATCCCAAGAGTTATAAAAGGGTTGAAGCTCACTCCCTATCCGTTTTTGAAAGCGGTATCTCAAGATCTTCACCGCATCATCAGCTAACACAAACATGCACTCCCAGCTACAGGGAGATGTTACACCAACAACAAAAGAGACATATCCAATAAAAGAAGATAAGAGGCAGATAATTTCTTCAGATATTTCTAATTAAGATGTCCAGAGTGAAATATAATTCAGCTTACTCAGTCCATCATTTGTATTATTGTTGGTCTTTCAACATTCAACAATTACGAGGGGAAGTCACTAAGTAACTCGCAAATTGTAATATTTTATCAGTGGCGGTTATCAGATAGTATTTAAATATATCCTTAGATAGTACCATCATCCAGATTTATAATAGTTGTATGTAGGGGGCTCTGGGAGTTACGTGAGCATACCAAAACAATAACAAAATGGCTACCCAACTGTTAGTGTGTACCAAAGAAGAACAGTGAAGTGTAGTGCGATTTTTGTGGGCTAAAGGACATTCAGTTGAGGACATTCATAAGGAAAAGACTACAGTTTATGCTGAAAAGTGTTTATACGTAAAGCGGTCTATTACTGGGTAAAAGAATTTTCTCAGGGACGTACCGAAATTGTTGACAAAGTCCGACTTGGCCGTCCTGTTCAGATTGTAACAGAAGCGACTGTGCAACGTGTGAATGAGATTATCAGAGCTGATAGACGAGTAACGATAGACAGTGTAGCAAGTGCAATTGGATATGCACATGGCTTAGCCTACAGAATAATGCACGAGCAACTGAATTTTCGGAAAGTTTGCTCACGTTGGGTACACAGAGATCTGAATGATGAACACAAAATGAACCGATTTGGTTTGTCATTGCAGCACCTCTGTCATTACGCATATGAAGGTGAAGACATGCTCCAAAGGATTATTACTGGAGACGAATCTTGGGTGCACCACTACCAACCCGAATCAAAACGTGCCTCTATGCAATGGAAACACCCGTCATCGCCATGTGTAAAATAAAAAAAAATCAAGATTACACCTTCTGTGGGGAAGATTATGCCGACAGTGTTCTGGGATTATCAAGGAGTGTTGTTAACCAAGTTCCAGAAGTATGGTGACAGTGTGAATTCTGTATCGTACTGTGAAGTTCTGCCGATGCTACGGGATGTAATCCAAAGAAAACGTCCTGGTCTGCTGACTAGAAGTGTGCTTCTCCTTCATGACAATGCCAGACCACATACGGCTCGGTTAACCAAAGAGAAAATTAGCCAGTTGGGTTGGGAAGTTCTTGAACATCCACCCTATAGTCCTGACTTAGCTTTAAGTGATTTTCACCTGTTTGGTCCATTGAAAACCCACCCTGGCGGGAGAAGATTCTCAAGTGACGAAGAGGTGGAAACAGAAGTTAAAAAAATGGTTCAGACATCGGACTCCCGATTTTCTACGCCATGGGTATTGCATCACCGATTACACGATGGGACAAATGTATCAATGTTGGTGGCGATTACGTTGAGAAATAGGAGAATAATGTAGGTTCAAAAATTAAAAGTTACTGTCGCATTTAGTTTTTTTAAATAGGCAATTGCGAGTTACTTAATGACTTCCCCTCGTGTTATGTGATTAAAACTGACCCAGATAACACAAAGAAAGGGGACTCACTGATTGTTGTTGGGCTTCAAGTTTGCTGCTTGTCAAAGCCCAGATGAAACGATTTTCAAAATGAATCTTATTTTGAATCTGAAGACGTATGTAGAGTTAAGAGAAGTAACTGCTATATTAATTTAAACATTAAATGGCGGGACAAGATCAGAAACAATGAGGTCTGTAAAAGGGCACGACAAGAACATATAAACCTACAAATCATGTCTAGGAAATGGAGGTGGACTGGCCACACCTTGAGGAAACCCGACATCAGCATAGCAAGACAGGCACTGACATGGAATCATCGGGGAAAAAAGAATCAGAGTAAGACCCAGACTTACTTGGAGAAGACAGTGCTCAAAGACAAGGGATACATATGGAAGGATCATTCATTCATTCAGTTGCATGTCCCTTGCGGAACTTTGCCTATCTAACAGCACTCTCGTAGGGCTCTCGGTTGTGAGCATGATGGCCTGCTGCTGCCATCTTCGCCTTGGTCTTCCTCGCTTTCTTTTTCCCATTATGTACCCTTCCAAGATGGTCTTCTCTAGATTATCATGACGTTTAATGTGTCCAAAATATTTAAGTTTTCTTTATTTAATCCTCTTTACTAGCCAGCCTTCTTCAATATCAAGTACTTGTAGTATGGATATATTTGTTCTTTTTTGTGTCCATGATATTTGAAGAACTCTTCTGTAGCATTTACATTCAAAGGCATTTATGTGTTTCTCAGCTGTTTTGTTAAGTGTCCAGGTCTCACAGGCATAATATTGCGATGGGAAAGATGCATGCCCTTAAAAAATCTTATTTTTATGGTTCTGTCTGTTCCTCTCTACAGATTCTTTAGTTGTTATACTTTCTGAAGAGTGGCAGATGTCTTCCTTTTAATTTCCCTCATTGTATCTCCATTATTATTTGGTAGTGATCCAAGATATTAAAAACTCTCCACTTCTTCCAGTTTTTCCTCATTGATACATATTTCTGCTGACTTGTTTACATGGAAGGAAGCAGAGAATAATCCCAAGAACAGGGATGACTGAAGGGGCATTCAGAAAAGCAGATGGCGAGATCCTCAAAGAAGTTTCAGAACGGTAAAAGCTAGATAAAATAAGAGAGAAGAAGACATACATGCCTCAGAGGATTGACCAAGTGACAGGGAAAAAGAAAATTATTTGAAAAAAAAAACCAATCGAAAACAGTTTGGCGAAGCATGGTCATCAACTCTATAAGACAGGACACAAAATGAATGAATGTTCTGTGTGTAAAATACAAGGACCATACGTACATTCAGAAGTTGGGCTATTTCAGAGAAACATTGTGTCCAGTTAATTCATCACCTGTTTCGTACAGATATCAAGTTCTGACACGAGAGAAGAGCGAGCGACGAGTGAGTAGAATCTGGTACTCAAAAAAAAAAAAAGCATGCAACCCATAAAAAAAAACAACTGACTAAAGATAAGATTCTGTTCACAAAACTGCTCTCGTAAATTTTTCGAAATGCACGAAATAATTAAACATCTTACTCACGGGAGAACATGAAACAGAAAGAATCAGCAGGCGAACTCTTCATTGGCTGTTGGAACGGAAGGCGGAACACGCATGGGAATGCCCGGAGTTCGAGGATGCCAGTCTCTAATTACAGATTACAGATGAAACCGAAAGAACTTTTTGTCTAAAAGAGCACAGAATGCAGAAAACACTGTTTAATTAACTAGGAAAACGCAAAACAAACAAACAAAAGAAACGTTTTTTTTAAATACAAATTTGGCGTGCAGGAATTAAAAAACAAGCAACTTACTTATGGAATGCGTCCAAAATTGAGAATTTTATTTTTGTCGGAAAAGAAGCAAAGGATACACATAGAAATGAGATTTTTAAAAAAAACGAACATGGAATATAGAGATAAAGGAGTTCTGGACTACAAAGAACATAATTTACATTACATAGCAAAAACGTCTCAGTCTATAGATTGCATGCAGTATAGAAGAACAAACACGTGGAGTTTGAAAGTAACAATAACAAATACATTTATCCAAAGACAGGAAAAAAATAATGCTCCTGATGATATAATAGCTGACCAAGACCCTGTCCCACCTCCCCGTGGTACCCCCAGTATCAGGCCCAGCCTGGCTAACCGGGCCAGGGATCGGCGTCGTCCCCATGGTGGTGGAGTCTGCTAAAGAAGAATTGCACACCCCCTGCTTTTTAGCTGTACTTCGGGACAGAAAAAAAAAAACTAGCAACCGTAACCCGCTTCCACGCCGGTACGATGATGTGCCTCAACATCTCTACAGCATCGGCTGCAAAGAACAACAGCTCGCAGTCACAGAGAGTTCGTACAACAGGTACAAATAACTCGAGCATGATACAAGAAGCAAAGAGGAGACCGGAACGTACAACAAAGAGAAAGAGTGCTCATTTAATGTGACAGAGAATTCTCGAGCACAACCAGACTGGACGGAAAAAGCAACCATATAGGGCAACAAGTTAGTTTTACAAGAAGGGACACTGAAAAGATTGTGATGGACACGATGATGATGATGATGATGATGACAGTCTCTTGAAGCAAAAGTGGCGACCCTAGAAGAGCAGCAAGGCTGCCGAAGTGTCAGAGATGTTCAAGAACATTCAACAATTTTAAAAGGGCCCCTATGAACAGACTCAAGGAAAATATGGGCCCTAACACCATATCTCTGTGTGCCTCTAAGGGTAACAGGGTTACCTTTGTCTGTTAATTTTATCTATAAACAGACAAGTATGATCCCACAGCTTAGTAAACTTAGTTCACTCGACATATTAAATAGGGTAGTGAAGTGTGCCAAGAAGTCTTTTTTTTTAGTGTTTTTTTTTAAAAATTCCAACAAGCATCTGTAATCTACTTCAAAATTCGACGCATGCCGATGTTTTAAGATTACTAAGGCCACTGGTTAGAAATAACACAAAATTCGGCATCTAGGAGATATCATACACCAAGTTAGTTGCTAGGAGATATCATACACCAAGTTAGTTGCTGCGGCATATCATACAACAATCTAGTTGCTAGGAGATATCATGCGACAAGCTAGTTACTAGGAGGTATCATACAAGAAGGTAATTACTAGGAGATGTCATACAACAAGCTAGGTGCTAGGAGATATCATACAACAAGCTAGCTGCCAGGAGATATAGCACAACAAGCTAGTTGCCAGGAGATATCGCACAACAAGCTAGTTGCCAGGAGATATCACACAACAAGCTAGTTGCTAGGAGATATCATACAACAAGCTAGTTGCTAACCTTTTACTGCCATTACATGGATGAAATTGAAAATTCACGGAACTATCACGGTTGTAGAAACTATCCGCGATATTCTAGAATTCAAATAAGTCACGCTGTATTCACTTAGCAGATCAGACGAGACAACACCCCCAAGAAAGGAAAGCTGAACATGCTTACATTCTTTCGTGGCCGATATCACTTTCTAAAGAGTAGACATGTTCCATAGGGCATTGTTGTTTTAGTTAGTGTATCCTTTCAATTTTTGAAACGTTAAGCACTAGAAAAATCGTAGAAACAAGCCACATATGCACACACGTTCCTGGAAGTAACTATGCAGAATAGAAAGCCATAACGAACTATATTAATGGTGAAGTTTGGCGGGCGTTGTGTGGATCTATTCACTTTTGTCAAGTGGTCTTCGTATGCGTGCGCGGGATTCATTTTTTACGGGCCCAAGTGCACACGTAACATTGGCATGTCACTTAATGGTCGCAGGGACAATCGCATATCAACGTTCATCATTATTTTTTTGAAGTTATTTTATTTTATTTTTTTCTTTTTTAAATTAATTTGACGCAACACACATGATTTTACCGAAGAAACTTTCAAGAAACATTTCTTGAAACGTTGCTGAGTTTGATAATATTTCGACTGAGAACAAGACGTTGTAGGCGGTGACGCCATCTATACCAGAAGATGAAAATTAGCACAACAGACCTACGTCCCTGCAGCAAAGACAAGCAGACAGCACGTCACATCCTCCAGAGTTGCCAACTACACAGCCCACTCAGGCAAAGGACATGGGCAGACCCTCCCCCCCCCCCCCACACACACACAAGATAAGCTCTACGGTGATGCTGAAAACCTGAGACGAACTGCCACGTATGTGATATAGAGATTAGTGTCGATGTCTGAGCGAACAATAACGAAGAAGAAGAAGCAGAAGAGCATTGCTAGGAAGAAGAGATGATGAGCTTTGGTAATCAGTTCAGAGCACAAAGCCTCTCTGAATTATTGTTCCATAACCAAACTTTCACACCTGTGGCTAGAGAGGATTACCTGAAGTTGCATCGGATTAGCTAATGAGGCGACCAGTGAATGTGAAGAAAGCTTCTGATTGATCAGTCGGTCTCTTTGACCAGTACCACTCAGCCACGATTGGCGATTTTGTGAGCGGAGCTCTGGAGAACTGGTCAGTTTGTAATTGGGATTTGTAGCCTTGGTTTCAAATAATTAAAATTACATGAACAAAAATGGGCAAAGATAAAGAAATATATACATGATCTAGATCAATTTTGTCTAACTGGTTGCCAGTGGAGCATTCTTTGCAACCCGCGAGCTTATTACGAAAATATACTTTAGTTTATTAAAAGTAATATTTTCAGCCAAGAAACGACAAGTATTTGCTTTGTTAACATGGGAAAGCTGAATTCTGTGAAATTTAGTTATATTTTAGTTTGCTGCGAAAGGAATAAAACTTCTTCGTGTAGTCTATAGCAGAAACCCCAGAATCATGTTCATAATCATTCGGCAAAAACTAGTTGATTTACATGGGCCCCGTCACTATGCTTGTGAATACATTTGTAGTCCTCTGGGCCTTTGGACCTAGGGAACCATGTTTTACAACAAACAAAATGATAAACACATAACAAAAGTTTTAAAAAGCACCAGACACAACAATGATACATTTTATGTTTACGCATAAGCTGTAAAAGGGAGTGGGGGGGGGGGGGGAGTAGTCGTCACATTTCTGTCAACAGTTCCCTAAATACAGGATGGGCCATAGAAACATAATCAATGAATCATTCATAAATAAATATAGTTTGGTCATCCGATAAACATAGTCTAGTCATCGGCTAACAATCTATATCCAAAATAAAGGGGCCATATGGGATCGGCCTTTTTTTCTGAAAGTGCAGAGTTAGGTCAACTTTTATTATGCAAAATAGGCTTGGGAGTGATAGTTAGCCTCTGTCTAGTCAGACACATAGCTCATCGTGTAGGGGTGTGCAGCATAGCTCATCGTGCAGGGGTGTGCAGCATAGCTCTTTGTGTAGGGGTGCGCGGCCTGAATCTCCCTTTGCCACAAGTTTAGAGAACGGAAGCTGAATTGTCAAATTTTGTTAAAAGGAAAAAAAAGTTTAATCAGATAACTGTATAAATAAAAACAATGATTCACCGTTTGTAAAAAAAAAAGCATTTTTGGTTCAAAGCGCTGTGAGATTTTATTTTGAGACACATCTTTGTTCCCCCAAGTTACAAGTAGAGCGGGTCTTCACGGAAAGTTGAGAAACGTGTAAGTGGAGGATGTGTAATATAGAGAACACTGTCTGGCCATACTGTCATGGCTAATTCGGTTCAGTGCGCTTTTAGCGATTGGGTTGTCCATCCGTAGACAGCCCCGCAGTTAATTTAAGTTACTTGATCATTGGGTAGTCTTTTTCACGGGAGAAGTTGCGGAAGCCGTGTTAGTCGTTCGTCTAGGGTTTGTGTCAGGTTAGGATTTGTAGCGTTGTTAGAATGTAAGAATAGTTGTCTGCTTGTCTTTTTTAGGGTACAGATGAGAGATTTTTAGATGTTTTGTTGTGTAGAGTTTTTTCGGTTTTGATGAATTCTCGACGTGACATTAGTATGTCAGTTTTTTTTTTTGGCGGGGGGGGGGGGGGAGTATATGTACATTCCTCTGGTGAAGTCCAATTCGCCTGAATGCTTTGTGTATTATTGTAATTTGGTTTCTCATGTCGTGCGTTGATATTCATCTTCCTTCATTCATCAGGATTCCATCCTCATAGTTTCTCATATTAAATATTGTTGAAGGATTTTGGTAACTGCTGACTTTGCCTGTTGTGTACATCTATGTTTTACTCTTAGTGCTGTTGTTTGATTGATTAAGACTGCTGAACCCCTGTGGCTGTTGGATCATTCTTGTTACCTCCCGTTTGTTGCTTTCCTTACCTGGGTTGAATGCTGTTACTAAGTGCTTAACAAAGAAAAGTTTTGCTGCTAAGTATTTATTACTTGTGTTGCTGTATCACCTACAGAGTGTGACTTCACCGTACGGGGCACGGAAATATTCTACTTTACAAGATACTGCCTCTTTGAAGTCTCATCATTCCTTTGATGTCCATTGTGTCATAAATTAAATAGAGAACAGCAACTCATCATTTTGCATGATCTTTCCCCACACATTTCCATTTGTGTATACATACACACAACAACAGAAAGGATGTTGAGCAATAGAGGGCTCACCTGGGCAAGAGCAGAATAAAAGGCGAAGGACAGGCATTTGTGGAAAACCCTTGCTGAAGCCCCATGTGCCCTGGGCACTTAAGGTTCAGATATATATATATATATATATATATATATATATATATATATATATATATACACACACATAAATGATGCGTTGCATATTAGCCTTGGTTCAGTATGTAAAGCTCTTCCACAAGTTTACCAAAGAAGTTCCCTTCTTGTTGTAACTGTTTTTAGATATAGCTTGTAACATACACAAAAGATAGCTATTATTACATAATAAAGCAGTATTAACCAAAAATGTTCGTGTAATCTGAGCAGCTCGACTCCAATCCATTTAAGTACATTTACCAATTATCTCTATTTTTAAAAAAACAACATATGACTCTATTCAGTGTAAGGAGTTTCGATTTTTGAAAGAAGAATCATGCATGGCAATCCTTCCATTGTGCAAGGCAAAATTACCCATAAACATGCGGCTGTCCGGCTATTGTATGCTACGGCACTAGGAATTTCATTTAACAATTAACGTCGACACGCATGACCTACCGACTCTTGTAACTCCCTGACTACATATATTTGGAGAGGTTCCGTGACGATAAATGAAAATAGGCGTGGTGATGGGGGCGACTGACGCACGAAGGAAAGACATCTTTTGAGTGTCAGGAATGAAAAAGTGCGCCTAGAGCAACACAGAACAAGGAGAGAAGAAGAAGAAAGCATCATCATCGGCATTCATTCACCGCTACTAACAAAAATGCATTTAGCAAAAAAAAAAAAAAAAAATGCGGTCATTTTTGTATCAGCCTTATCCTAGTTTGCTGGTGAAAGTCATCGCTATCCTATGGCTGTGGAGAAAGTCGCCCCTATCCATCTGGAGAAACTAAAAGTTACAGCTATCCACATGTCATGCTTCTCCTGAGAAAATCACCTCTGTCATACGTTTCTGGAGAAAGTCACCACTATACTACGTCTGTGGAGAAAGTCACCACTATCCTACCACTATCCTACGCCTGTGGATAAAGTCACCACTATCCTACCACTATCCTACGCCTGTGGAGAAAGTCACCACTATCCTACGTCTGTGGAGAAAGTCACCACTATCCTACCACTATCCTACCACTATCCTACGCCTGTGGAGAAAGTCACCACTATCCTACCACTATCCTACGCCTGTGGAGAAAGTCACCACTATCCTACGCCTGTGGAGAAAGTCACCACTATCCTACCACTATCCTACGCCTGTGGAGAAAGTCACCACTATCCTACGTCTGTGGAGAAAGTCACCACTATCCTATGCCTGTGGAGAAAGTCACCATTATCCTACCACTATCCTACGTCTGTGGAGAAAGTCACCACTATACTACGTCTGTGGAGAAAGTCACCACTATACTACGTCTGTGGAGAAAGTCACCACTATACTACGTCTGTGGAGAAAGTCACCACTATCCTATGCCTGTGGAGAAAGTCACCACTATCCTACCACTATCCTACGCCTGTGGAGAAAGTCACCACTATACTACGTCTGTGGAGAAAGTCACCACTATACTACATCTGTGGAGAAAGTCACCACTATACTACGTCTGTGGAGAAAGTCACCACTATCCTACCACTATCCTACGCCTGTGGAGAAAGTCACCACTATCCTATGCCTGTGGAGAAAGTCACCACTATCCTATGCCTTTGGAGAAAGTCACCACTATCCTACGCATGTGGAGAAAGTCACCACTATCCAACCACTATACTACGCCTGTGGAGAAAGTCACCACTATCCTAGCACTATCCTACGCCTGTGGAGAAAGTCACCACTATCCTACGCCTGTGGAGAAAGTCACCACTATCCAACCACTATACTACGTCTGTGGAGAAAGTCACCACTATCCTACCACTATCCTACGCCTGTGGAGAAAGTCACCACTATACTACGTCTGTGGAGAAAGTCACCACTATCCTACCACTATCCTACCACTATCCTACGCCTGTGGAGAAAGTCACCACTATCCTACCACTATCCTACGCCTGTGGAGAAAGTCACCACTATCCTACGCCTGTGGAGAAAGTCACCACTATCCTACCACTATCCTACGCCTGTGGAGAAAGTCACCACTATCCTACGTCTGTGGAGAAAGTCACCACTATCCTATGCCTGTGGAGAAAGTCACCATTATCCTACCACTATCCTACGTCTGTGGAGAAAGTCACCACTATACTACGTCTGTGGAGAAAGTCACCACTATACTACGTCTGTGGAGAAAGTCACCACTATACTACGTCTGTGGAGAAAGTCACCACTATCCTATGCCTGTGGAGAAAGTCACCACTATCCTACCACTATCCTACGCCTGTGGAGAAAGTCACCACTATACTACGTCTGTGGAGAAAGTCACCACTATACTACATCTGTGGAGAAAGTCACCACTATACTACGTCTGTGGAGAAAGTCACCACTATCCTACCACTATCCTACGCCTGTGGAGAAAGTCACCACTATCCTATGCCTGTGGAGAAAGTCACCACTATCCTATGCCTTTGGAGAAAGTCACCACTATCCTACGCATGTGGAGAAAGTCACCACTATCCAACCACTATACTACGCCTGTGGAGAAAGTCACCACTATCCTAGCACTATCCTACGCCTGTGGAGAAAGTCACCACTATCCTACGCCTGTGGAGAAAGTCACCACTATCCAACCACTATACTACGTCTGTGGAGAAAGTCACCACTATCCTACCACTATCCTACGCCTGTGGAGAAAGTCACCACTATACTACGTCTGTGGAGAAAGTCACCACTATCCTACCACTATACTACGTCTGTGGAGAAAGTCACCACTATCCTACCACTATACTACGTCTGTGGAGAAAGTCACCACTATCCTACCACTATACTACGCCTGTGGAGAAAGTCACCACTATCCTACCACTATACTACGTCTGTGGAGAAAGTCACCACTATCCTACCACTATACTACGTCTGTGGAGAAAGTCACCACTATCCTACGCCTGTGGAGAAAGTCACCACTATCCTACGCCTGTGGAGAAAGTCACCACTATCCTACCACTATACTACGTCTGTGGAGAAAGTCACCACTATCCTACCACTATACTACGTCTGTGGAGGAAGTCACCACTATCCTACCACTATACTACGCCTGTGGAGAAAGTCACCACTATCCTACCACTATACTACGTCTGTGGAGAAAGTCACCACTATCCTACCACTATACTACGTCTGTGGAGAAAGTCACCACTATCCTACGCCTGTGGAGAAAGTCACCACTATCCAACCACTATACTACGTCTGTGGAGAAAGTCACCACTATCCTACCACTATACTACGCCTGTGGAGAAAGTCACCACTATCCTACGCCTGTGGAGAAAGTCACCACTATCCTACGCCTGTAAAGAAAGTCACCACTATCCTACGCCTGTGGAGAAAGTCACCACTATCCTACGCCTGTGGAGAAAGTCACCACTATCCTACGCCTGTGGAGAAAGTCACCACTATCCTACGCCTGTGGAGAAAGTCACCACTATCCTACGCCTGTGGAGAAAGTCACCACTATCCTACGCCTGTGGAGAAAGTCACCACTATCCTACGCCTGTGGAGAAAGTCACCACTATCCTACCACTATACTACGTCTGTGGAGAAAGTCACCACTATCCTACGCCTGTGGAGAAAGTCACCACTATCTTACGTCTCTAGAGACACTAAATTTATGACTATCCTACTTCTCTAGAGAATCTAAAGTCATCACTATCCTACTTCTCTAGAGAAATTAAATTCAATATTAAACTACTTCTCTGGAGAAAATTAAATTGACCACTATCCTACTTCTCTAGAGAATCTAAAGTCGCCATTACCCTACTTCTCTGGAGAATCCGAAGTCACCGTTATTCTATTTCTCTGCAGAACCCACAAACCTACTTCTCTGGACGCTGACTACTGAAGAACCCTAAAGAAAAACCCCTAAAGAAAAAACCCCTAAAGAAAAAACCCCTAAAGAAAAAACCCCAAAGTTACTGACGTTTTAAGCTCGTATTTCCAAGACCTTCACCACATGAAAATGTGATGTTGTCAGTATCACGCCTGGCCGAATTTACCTTCCAAGATTTCTCTGGCATCAATTTTTTTTTTAGAGGCTGGGTGGATCCCGGGGACATTTTCGTGAGTACCGGAAAATATTCCACGGTTGAGACTTGAACCCGGTACCACAGGATTACTAAACAGAGAGCCTCAGCTAACCAGGCCGCAATGATAGTGGACAAATTAATGTATATTTGACTCGGTTATTTCGTAGCTGCTTATAGGTGTCGTGGCCTAGAGTAGACAAACTCACCTTCTCTCCACCACTGACAAGAAATATATTAAAAATATATTACAAATAGTCCATTTATTACCAAGGGCAGCAGGCTGTATTGTCCACTGTACAGGCTGTGCTCTAGTAAAGGGGGCTGTTGTAAGGTTTTTGCAAACAGACAAAAGTCTTATAAAACACTGCGATGTCCAAGTCTTCAAAAGCTCTTAAACAACCCAAAACAGGGCAAGCATAATTTTAGTCAGGCAATATGTAACCAGACATACTGGGTGAAAAGCGTGACTTGCAGGAAAACTTGTCACCAATGCCACCATTACCACCCACCACCACCATCATCATCATCATCATCATCATCATCATTCATCATCATCATCATGTGCCGTGCCGACTGGCGTTGGCTATTATGCTTCTCCAGAGTATCCGATCCTTCATGCAGGCCATCAGCTCAGTTGGTGATCTCATCATCATTATCGTCACTAAAATGTGCCTTTAAATCATGCAAGAAATAAGGGACAAAAATGAAGCATTCCTGATCTCGCCCTTTTCTGGCACCGCAAGCATTAATAGTTGCAAGCAACTAAGTTTAATTTTTAAAGACAACTACAACTTCTAGTGTTTTATGACACAGGAAGATCTTCACATTGACCAGGACGCAGAAACCGATGGAAGTATCACACTTAAAAAGAAACCCTCACAAAATCCATCATTCTGTCTGCACGTGTGAGTGCTATATGTCCGTATGTGTGAATGCTATATGTCTGAGTGCTATATGTCTGTGTGTTTGAATGCTATATGTATATGTGTCTGAGTGCTATATGTATGTCTGAGTGGTATATGTCTTAATGCCTGAGTGCTATGTGTCTGCGATATGTCTGCACATCTGGGTGCTATATATGTGTATGAGTGCTCTATGTCTGCGTGTCTGAGTGCTATATGTCTGTGTGCTATATGTCACTGCATCTGAGTGCTATATGTCAGTGCATGTGGGTGCTATGTCTGTGTGTTATAGTGCTACATCAGAGTGCTATGTCTGTGCGTTTGAGTGCTATGTCTGTGTGTTTGAGTGATATGTCTTTGTGTCTGAGTGCTGTGTATGTGTGTATGAATGCTATGTCTACGTGTCTGAGTGCTATGTCTGTGTGTCTGAGTGCTATAATGTCTGTGCGTCTGTCTGAGCGTTATCCGTCTGTCTAACTACACTTTTCGCCTTGTAATACGGTTTTGGCAAGCATCGTCTTTTTCCACTGCTCCTCTGACAGCTGACTCTACAGTTCTTTGATATTCACTTCAGGTCACAGTAACATCAAGCACTGTTTGTGCTGTTCTAGTAACTTTTGTTTGCGTCTTTTAAGTTCAAGTCTGGTCCTAGTTTTCTCTTCACGTCATAATAAGTCTTTACGCAGAGTTTCTCTCCCCTTCTAGCGCAGCCTTTTTTTACGTTCTTCCCAACTCTCGAAGCTGATAGAAAAATCTCTCATTGACGACTTTAAAATATCTTTGTACCTCTTCTTTAGTCTGCCATACGGTCTCCTTCTCTCCACGGGCAAGCCATATGAAACTTGCTTTTGATTACAACTATCACCCGTTCTTACTACATGCCCTAACCTTCTTAATACTAAGGAACTTAGCTTTGTCATCGAGGACGTAAGCTTGGCAGGCTGCCTGATCTCATAGATGGTTATTTTGTCCTGCCACATGATGTTTGTTATTCCGTGAAAGCAGCCAAGTTTTTTTTTTTTTTTGGGGGGGGGGGGTTCCTGCCCACCTTATAGATCTGATAAATCACGACCTTTGTCTTCAATGTTAACTTTCTATCGTTCCCTACCATTTTCGTGAGTTTTGTAAAACATCTTTCCTATTTGTGTGTTGATTTCTTCATAAAAAGAGAAGGTGGAAGTAACTGTAGATCCAAAATGGTTGACCCGCCTACCAGTTCAAGCAGATTTTCTTCTAAGGTTAGACTTTATGACCTGCCCTGATCTGTATTGCTCAAAGTCAAGGAAGAATCCACAAAGCTGACCTGATAGGGCAGTTTCTGATTTTTTTTTTCAGCAGCAAAATGCTCAACAATACACCATCTTTGCAATTCGTGTTTGAAATTATTCATATCTTGTCGTGATTAATATACTGTGTTGTCATGCCTCACACTGTCTCTCAACAGTTCTTCTTCTTCTTCTGCGTTCCAGGTTGTTGGTCACTTCAGATCCTGATCCCTGCTGACATGGCAAAAGCCCGCAATCCTCTCCAGATCCTGATAGGAGCCCCAAAACTTTTATCCCAAGCTTGTGTCCTCTGGCCATGTCTCACGCCTCAGGTCTGCATGGTTTGGGCAGTCTTGAAGGATATGTTCTGGAGTCTGGACTCCACTACCACACTCGTCTGTGTGAGACATTTTAAGTCGATGTAGGTGGCTCAATAGTCTGAAGTGGCCTGTCCTTAGACGAAAGAGGATGGCTTGCTGATGTCTTTCGGTAGTTGTGAGAGGTTGAGCGAGCAAGACGTGGAATACTCAGATGGATACACCGTTTCCGACCGGTTGTGGAAAGTACAAAGAGTTGAGGAGACAGGTTACCTTCCGTGGAACGTCTAAACAGTGGGCTTGCGTTTAATGCTTTCCATTTCTCAACTGAGCTGAACTCGTTTTGGCTTTTGTATGATGGCGCCAGAAGCACAGCAGGAGGCGGAAGTAGTGAGGCACTTTCAGGCTTTGTCCCACCTGAGCGATACTTGTCTGTAACAATCTGGGGATCATTTTTGAGGGCGTCTATGCCCGTTTGTAGAGAAATTTCTGCCCAGTTAGATCTCGAATATGATATTCGGTTTGTACTCTCCTCTGATTGGATAGCATCCATTATGTCAGATATATAAATAACGAAATTAATTAGTATTCAGTTAGTTTTAAGTGTATTTTCTTATCCCGCTGTAAAAATGTCCAAAATATGTAGTCGTTTCTTGTAGTTCAAAATCTTAACACCGTTTCTTGTAGTTTAAACACTGTTCTTTTGTTGTTCATAATTCAAATACTGTTTCTTATGGTTCATAGTCCTAACACTGTTTCTGGCATAATCCTAGCACTGTTTCTTGGAGTAGTATGTCTTTGAAAGACTTAAATGAACATTATTTCTCACAGTTCAGAATCGTAACACCTTTCCTTATAGTTTGAACACTGCTCCTTGCACTAACATTTTTTGCTGTTGTTGTTGTCGTTCAAATCCTCAAATTAACACAGTTTCCTGTTGTTAAAAATCTTAACACTTTTCTTGTAGTTTTAACACGGTTTAGTGCACTTAAAACACTGTTTCTTGTTGTTTTAACACGGTTTCGTGCATTTAAAACACTGTTTCTTTGCAGTTTTAACACGGTTTCGTGAACTTAAAACACTGTTTCTTGTTGTTCTGAATTGTGTGTAACAATAAATTTCAGTTCCCTAGGGTCCAGATTGTGATAGGAAACCCAAAATGGCGAATGTTATAAAGCACGGGCAGTATTTTTCTGTGACAAGTCTGGTATTAAGTGTCTTGTGACCTGGTACCCGGTTTCTGCTCACGATAGATGTCTGCAGTGACTTTTTCGCGGGTCACTGACGAGGTTAATTTGTGTAGATAATGGAAACAGTCAAGGTCAAGCCGACTTCTGTCGCTGTGGCTTGTACGTTATAGCGACCACGTGCTATCTGCAAGCATGATCTGGTTCTCGGAGAAGCCAAGTTTGTTTTATCCTGCAGAACTGTTTCTGTAGCCACCAAGTTGTTCTATCTGGCATGGAGATGCTGTTTCTAACGACATTCAGCAGTTTACCGCTTTGATTCCATGCTCTTTTCTTTCTTTCATTGGTTTCTTTTATAACGAATGTTAGTTATTGACAAACACACGGATTCCAAAATTTGTACTGTTACGCTGGGTTTCTGTGGTGGTAGAAATATTATATATGCCTTTATAATTCGCATAGTTAGGAACAATAGCAGCTGATGGCAAGCGCACAAACGATGTCACATTACGAATAGGTAAGGCAAAGGCACTTTTCTATGACATGGAGAAGATACTAACAAAAACTAACAAATAAGACACTAACAGATAGGAATATAACTCTAACATTGAAGAAAAGAGTTAAAAATTCAAGGTTTAAAATTCAGACTCCGGCTTCACTACATTCGGGACAACCCCTTATATGCCCAGCCACATGCCGCAGAGTCCATCTAAGAGTAGGTTTGCTGAAAGTTCCTGTCAAATGTTAGTTCTTTACGATGCGTTTTCTGCCACACAGTTCAGATTTCCTGCCAGCCCCCTAAATTTGTGCTAGCTCCAACAATCTCTTCAGATTGTTCTTCCATTCTGGCTCTTCATTTTCCTCGCAGTCTGTCCAATACAACCTTAGCAATGTCCTCCCCTTTCTATTTGTCCATTACTTGGAGAAGAGGAATTATGATAGTCCTCAGAGACAAGGGATGCACATGGAAGGAAGCGGAGAATAATTCCAAGAACAGGGATGACTGGAGAGCCTTTATCCGTGGTCTGTGCTCTCAAGGGAGTGAAAGGCGATGATTATGATGATGATGATGAATCATTGTCCATTGTTAGCCTACCATTTATTTTAGCTTGTCCAGCAAGTCTGTCTGCCACATCATTGCCATGTACTCCAGCATGCCCTAGATAGTAAAGCCACGTTAGGCTTGTCACAGCTGACTGGCTTAACAGACGAACCCATTCTTTCCGAAGCTAATTCTTCTCAATCTTACGAAGCATACTCTGTGAATCCGTCACAATGACACCATTAACCATATCATGGGCAACTAACCATTCCATTGCCGTCGACACAGCCTCGGTTTTCAGTCTCATCCTTGATGTGCTGACTTCAAAGGCTCCCGAACCCTATGCCACTACTCTTCCATTTCAGTAGACAAGAAAACCCCAACCACTTCTGCTGTTCCGAGTCACTGAGCCATCTGTATATATTACCGTGTCGGAAGACCCACAATGATGCTGGATGAAATCTTGAACCCAAAGTCCAACTGCTCCTTATGCCCAGTCTCTACATTCACGACCCTATTGTATTTGTTATAATAAAGAGTATTACAGTGCTATTTAGAGCCAGTATTGCTATATGCTTGTGAAACTTGAACAGTCAACAAAAAACGCGAGAAAGAAACTGAAAGCAACAGAGATGTGGTTTTGACGAAAGATGCAGTAAATATACTGGACAGACAGAGAAAAAACACGAAGAGGTCCTCAAAGTTTCAGAAATCGAAAAACTAGTTAAAATGATGTGGAAAAAAGGCAGTCAAAATGCCTTGGACATGTCATGAGAAGACAGAAGCTGGAGAACCTTTAATGACTGGAAAATTCAAGAGAAAAAGAAAGAGAGGAAGACCAAGAGAAAAATATCTCAGTGAACTGATCAAGAGGCATGAAGTAAGAAAAGATGCAGAAAGCATAATCGATAACGACATCCGGCGCGGCACTTTATAATCGTTAAGAAGAAAGATAACTCCAGGAATAAGAAATATATCTGCAGGGAAAAAATTTACTCCGGTTTGCTCCCTTCAGAAGATTGTTGATCTCGTGAGACCGGAAAAATCAGCACTTGTAGCAGAATGTTATTTTGTTAGAGATTTTTTGTGAGAAACCATGTTGTTGTGGTGAAAAAAGTTATAGACCACAACTCACCTGTTTGTCCTCTTGTCAGTCCTCTTATCAGTTTTTATTTAGACCTTGGTAATACCAGCATCCTCTCACAGAGATCTCTCGTGCATGTTGTTCTCTTGCAGTGAAAAGTTTGCTGGCCATAAACCAGGCAGGAGGTCTCATCGTGTTGCTCCCCGTAAACAGGCTGTTGCAACAAGGCAGCCTGGACAACAAAATGGGATCCATGTGGTCCGAGATGTGGTTGAGCCGTCTGCGTATCTCTATGAGTTACATATTGTGTTGGCCCAGCCCCTTTTTACACACACATACCTACCTAGTTATCTACCCACCTACCTGCCTACCCATGCACCCACCCACCCACCTACCCATGCACCCACCTACCTACCCATGCACCCACCCACCTGCCTACCCATGCACCCACTCACCTGCCTACCCATGCACCCACTCACTCACCCACCTACCTACCTACCGACTCACCTACCCCCGTACCTACCTACCTACCTACCCCCGTACCTACCTACCCACCTACCTAACCCCGTACCTACCACCTACCCACCTACCCCCGTACCTACCTACCCACCTACCCCCGTACCTACTACCTACCCACCTACCCCCGTACCTACCCACCTACCCCAGTACCTACCACCTACCTACCCACCTCCGCCACATAGAGCAAAACAATACACAGCAATCTAGATCATCAAAGGAAATGACAAGTTAAGCTATTTTAAGTTTTCATCTTTGCTTATATCGTTGATGATCTGCGAATAGATGCATCTTGCTTAAAACCGAGAAGCCTACAGGAGAGTTGTTAGGGAGGCAAAAGAGAATTGTTAAGGAGGCAAAGTTCCTCAAGGGACATGCTAATGACTGACTGATCATTGGTTACTATGTATGCTCCACACTAGCATGAAGCCTTTTCTACTGTTTTTAAGACACTTCAATGATCTTGTTCTTGCTTGTCTCTTTATGCCTGGTTGCTTACATAAGTCATAAGCTTATGCTGATACTGCGAATCATCTAGCTCCAACTTCTATATCTATCAGCCTCTTCTCCTTCTGTTTGTCTTAATCTCTTGTGCATACATAATTTTCGTTTGTCTGTTCTCTTCCATTCTTTATACATGCCCCAGCCAGCATAGTCTGTTCAGTTTCAAGACATTTATAATTCGTTGGGATTTAAATAAGCTGTTCAGCTCAGTGTTCTTTCTAGCTCTCCATTCTCCACTGTTGGTATCTTTTATGGGCCCAGAGATTGTTCTTTGGATCTTGTTCTCAAAGATCTGCAATTGTTGTTCATCTTTCTTTGTTGCACTCCATGTTTCTAATCCACACATGACGGCTGGTCTTATTATAGTTTTGTAGATTGTTATTTTGATGTTTTGGGACAGGATTTTGAATTTTAAAAGGTGTTGTAAGGCGAATTAAATTTTATACCCTATGTGTAGTCGGCTTTTAAATTCATCTCTAACTATGTTGCTTCTATTGAAGATTATGCCTAGATACTTGTATGTTTCTGCTTTCCTAAAAATCATATCTCCAACATTTATATATTTTATATAGGATGCACAGGAGATGTGAGAAACAAGACCAAGGGGTAGAGCAAGACACCGATGGAAAGGCAACATAGAAGAGGATATAAAAGAAATTGTTGCCACAAACTGGAGAGAGAAGATTAGGAATAGAAAGGGATGGAGGCGAACTTTATCTGCAGTAGTGAGTCTTATATAGCATTTGGCTAGTAATGGTTTAGAAAGCTGAAGAAGAAGAAGAAGAGGAAGATTTGTTTTAATTCTTTGACCAAATCATTGTAATTTTCATCTTGGAAGCGTTGCTTGGCCCTCTGTCCTGGTTTCATATGGAACAGCCGTAAGCTCCATCATTATTATGCCCTGCTTTACTGACGAGTATACGACACATTCCAGTCTTTCTGATGGCGGCTGGGTATTCTTTTCTACCTGGGAGATCCCCGCTGTGACATTCCAGTCATGTGTGCTGTCTATTAATGATGGCAAGGGGATGTCCACAGCTTTAATGTCCGATGTTTTGTCAGCGCCTATCAAGTACGTGGGAGGTACCATAGCTTATATATGTATATTTGAATGTAAAAGCTAGAGAAGAGTTCTTCAAATATCATGGACACAAAAAAGAACAAATATATCCACACTACAAGAACTTAATATTGAAGAAGGCTGGCTAGTAAAGAGGATTAAACAGAGAAAACGTAAATATGTTGGACATATTAAACGTCATGAGAATTTAGAGAAGACCTTCTTGGAAGGGTACATAATGGGGAAAAAGAAAGAGAGGAAGACCACGGCGAAGATGGCTGCAAGACATCGGTGATAATCTGCAAATGGATGCATCAGCAGCAGGGCATCTTGCTTACAACCGAGAGGTCTACAGGAGAGCTGTTAGGGAGGCAAAGTTCCGCAAAGGGACATGCAAATGACTGACCGAGCGTGTGCCCTTTGTAAATGCTAATAATATATGCTCAGCTTGACGAGCATTAAGAAGTCAAGTTTACCGCGACTTGTGTTACCAAGTGTGCCACAGTTTGAAAAAGTCTGGGAACCACTGCACCAGAGAATAAACTTTCTTAAAAAAAAAGCAACATTTCCACATTTTAAAAAATATGGGTATTTATCAGCATGCGGCGATCAAAGGTAGGATAACGGGACAATATGAGAAATGTGTTCTAGAGTAGGGGACATTTGGCGCCCAGACCAAAGTAATATAATACGATTCACAGGATAGATAACTAAAATACGGAATCGTCCTGTATACTAAAAGACAGCTGGTCAATTTAACCTCCGCTACTGTTACTACTATTAGTGTAATATTTGAGATTTCAAGTGCTGAAACGTTCGTCCAGGCTATTAGTCCTATCCAGGCTACTAATCCTATCAAGGCTACTAATTCTATCCAGGCTACTAATCCTATCAAGGCTACTAATTCTATCCAGGCTACTAATCCTATCCAGGCTGCTAATCCTATCAAGGCTACTAATTCTATCTAGGCTACTAATCCTATCTAGGCTGCTAATCCTATCAAGGCTACTAATTCTATCCAGGCTACTAATCTTTTCAGGTTACTAATCGTATCCAAGCTACTAATTCTATCCAGGCTACTAATCCTTTGAGGCTACTAATCCTATCCAGGCTACTAATTCTATCCAGACTACTAATCCTATCCAGGCTACTAATTCTATCCAGACTACTAATCCTATCCAGGCTACTAATTCTATCCAGACTACTAATCCTTTCAGGCTACTAATTCTATCCAGACTACTAATCCTATCCAGGCTACTAATTCTATCCAGACTACTAATCCTTTCAGGATACTAATTCTATCCAGACTACTAATCCTATCCAGGCTACTAATTCTATCCAGACTACTAATCCTTTCAGGCTACTAATCCTATCCAGGCTACTAATTCTATCCAGACTACTAATCCTTTCAGGCTACTAATTCTATCCAGACTACTAATCCTATCCAGGCTACTAATTCTATCCAGACTACTAATCCTTTCAGGCTACTAATTCTATCCAGACTACTAATCCTATCCAGGCTACTAATTCTATCCAGACTACTAATCCTTTCAGGCTACTAATTCTATCCAGACTACTAATCCTTTCAGGCTACTAATTCTATCCAGACTACTAATCCTTTCAGGCTACTAATTCTATCCAGACTACTAATCCTTTCAGGCTACTAATTCTATCCAGACTACTAATCCTATCCAGGCTACTAATTCTATCCAGACTACTAATCCTTTCAGGCTACTAATTCTATCCAGACTACTAATCCTATCCAGGCTACTAATTCTATCCAGACTACTAATCCTTTCAGGATACTAATTCTATCCAGGCTACTAATCTTATACTGAAAGAAACTAATTACATGCTTAAGTTCATGAGTAGCAGCGTCAAGGAAAAGTGAAATGCTCACTCTAAAGGCTGTCTACCGGCACCTGGTCAGATACCACACCAGCCCCACCCCCTTTTCTAGCAGGCCGCCTCACAACAAAGAGTAGCTGGAATTGACTTCGTCTATCTTTATGGTGGAGCCAACAGAGAAGTCTGTGATCACAGCTATCTAAGAGGGCATCTTCTCATATTACGTGCCCGCCCCACTACTTGAGGAAGAACTCTCTGACAGTATGATATCATTGCCATATATTATCGCCATCGTTAGCAGAGGCGAGAAGCACTCAATTTCACAACAAACACAAACATAACAAACACAGTCACGACAAACACAACAAACACAAACATAACAAACATAGACACAACAAACAACATACAACTGCTGTAAGCTGTACCAGTGCACGGGTACTTCAGCTGAAAATAAATGACAAGTACAGAAAGTGTCGAAATGTAAAAAACAAGATATAAAAAAAAGGATTGTGAAAGATACAACAAAATATAGGCCATAGATCTTCCTTGCTTGTGTAGATGTTGGGTAGTCAGGCTCTCCGTTCACACAGACTGGAAGGCGAATCTAGTGCTCTGGCCCCTATACCGAACATTGAAGCAAGCCTCGAGGTTTGTCGACTTCGCTGGCTGTGTGAGAGATAACAGACACGAGAGAAAATCGTCAAATAATTCATCTCCATCTGTTTTTTTTTTTTCTGTACGGCAGATGAGTTTCACCGAGAAAGCTGAGTAGCGAGTTTATTTCTTTACCTGGTGTGTAAGTCTTACCTTGGTGTGTTCCCACAAGACTTTGTTCCGGAGACCAAGTTATATTTTACGAGGGCTTCAACGTAAGTGTTTCATTTCTTGATAAACATGGATAATGTGATTGTCAAGGCCTGAGACAGCTCATATGTTCATGTACAGTGGGGAGTTCACCAACGCACGTGAAAGGTGAGACATTACCTGGTCGTGTGCTTTTTATAAACTAGATACATTAATCCAGGTTTTGTTATAAGACCTGTGTGTAGTGTTCCTCGATAAAAATTGCCAGATTATCTGTTACAATCTTATGCCTGTTTCTGATCTTCTATAGCGGATATTACTTCTTCTACTGCCATCCTCACGACATTACAGATCGTGTCTGCCTGCAGAATGCAGTCAAGCGACATCTTTATTTGCTGTAATGTTTGCCATTTCAGCGCCCTCTTATGGGGGCGAAGACGCCCGATGAGGCAATCAGCGACCCATAGCTGATATGCCAGCGTCAGGGTTAGCGAGCCATAGCTGACCAAGACCCCGTCCCACCTCTCCGTGGTACCCCTAGTAACAGGCATAGCCTGGCTAACGGGGCAGTGATCGCCATAGTCCCCATGGTGGTGGAGTCTGTTAAAGAAGCATTGCACACCCCCCTGCTTTTTTAGCTGAAAAAAAGTATTTCTGATGAATGTTCTCAACATACTGACTGTGAGAACCACTGAACTACGGCAGTGTTTCTCAACCGGTTTCTACACTAGTGGTCTCCTTTTTTCCCACGAGAATGTTCTCTGCCGCCTAAGGTAACCATTGAAAAGGTTATTTACATCTTTTAGTAGAAGGCGAAAGAAAATCGGTGGTGCTCTCATGACTTACGCTGAGAACCGTTGTTTTAGTCGAATCCAAAAGAAAATCGGTGATATTCTCGTGGCTTACCGTGAGAACCGCTGATATGTGTGATTATTAACAGATAAAATATTGAATGAAGTTCAAAACTTTGCCTTATTAAATGACTTTAAAAGGAAAAGGAAAAAAAACAGGGAAACATGAAGGATTTCACTGTAGCAACCAGACCTTAGTTATTGATCAATTCGATTCTACATGTAATATTGATCAAAATGAGCACGATACAAACGTGTAGTCAAGGCAACAAGCGACCGTTTAATTTCTTGTGCAGAGCGATTTCTTGGGAATCGATACCCGCCGTCTGTGACACTGATCAATGCTAGTCGTTATCTGAAACTACACATGTGGGTAATGTGTGTCCTCATGAATAATACAGACGTGAGTGTGTGTCATCTAGAACAGTATTAGTCAGTGGGTATGTGGGTATGTGTGTGTTCTCTAGAGTATTACACATGTGGGTATGTGTTCTCTAAAAACAGTGCACATGTGGATATGTGTGTCCTTTAAAGCATTACACACGTGGGTATGTGTGTCGTCTTGAACAGTACACATGTGGGTGTGTATGTCGTCTTGAACAATACACATGTGGATGTGTGTATGTCGTCTTGAACAATACACATGTGGGTGTGTGTATGTCGTCTTGAACAATACACATGTGGGTGTGTATGTCGTCTTGAACAATACACATGTGGGTGTGTATGTCGTCTTGAACAATACACATGTGGGTGTGTATGTCGTCTTGAACGATACACATGTGGGCTTGTGTGTCCCATTGACTAATGCATTTTATCAACGTGTTAGAAGGTCTTCGATATATAGTTATATATATATATATATAGTTTTATACTTCTATAATTTCAACGTGTATAGTCTTCAGGATTTCAGATCTGTGCTATCTTAAGTTGTGTGTGCTACACCAGTCAAGATAGACTGTAAACGTGTGATTCTCACAGCTGATCCACCAGCGAAGACACAACTTCTGAAGAGAACTGCTACCATGACAGTTTCTTGCATGTATGCTCCCTTCCCCCCCCCCCCCCCCCCCGCCTTTTTGTGGTTAAATTTCAGGTGCTGTACTTTCTTCTTCAGTGTACATATGGTCCCCGGTTTACTGCAGAGGAGTTTCGTTCAGCTGTAAGACGAATACCTTCTCTAGTGACATTGTTTTCTGTTCATGTTCACTGTTATGGCTTTTCGTCATCACATCAAGGCGTGCAGTTTCCCGTACACATATTTTATGCGGGTCAAAACTGCCACCTTCCTTATCCATACAATCTACCGGGAAGTCTTTCCGTCTTCTTCAAGTCTTTCCGTTTAAAGTCAGGTTCTTAAGAGTTTGTCTTTCGCTTTGACTCTTTTGACGGTAAATATCAAATGAATATCTCTGTCCTGCGTCGAGTTTCAACCGATTTGTGGCAGAAAATGTGACATTTGACGGTTTGTGACGATTTTAGGTGACTTGACCCACCGTAACTGCGAGTAGTCGTAATTCGAGTACGCTGTAAATCGGTGACCACCTTTAGTGCTTTAGTACGAAGCACATTTTCTTTCACCGAACACGCGACACACATGTTAGGTCTGTGTGTTGCTGTCAGTATGCGAGGATGTCGTAGCAGCACATTAATAACATCACAAGGAAAGTGAGCTGTAATGATGTTCTTTAAACCTCGAGGCCGGATTTAAGAATCAAGTTTCTCGGGTCCCTCTAGGACTGCAGAGAGTGCATTGATACACGCCTCGTAGCAGCGTCTTCTGGAGGGGAAAGAAGACGTTTTTCATTTGCTGTGAGCTGACGGCCTGCATGAAGGATCGTGTGCTCTGGAGAAGCATAATAGGCAACGCCAGTCGGCACGGCACCTGATGATGATGATGTGAGTAGGTGGTCTTGAAGAGATCCTGGAGAGGAAAGTAATGAAGGCAGTAACGTCTGTCTAATAAATCGAGGCCAGGACGCTGTCCGACATAGTAATCAGTGGCACATAGCTGACATGTTAGCGTCAGGGTTGACGAACCATAGTTGACATGTTAGTGTCAGGGTTGACGAACCATAGTTGACATGTTAGTGTCAGGGTTGACGAACCATAGTTGACATGTTAGTGTCAGGGTTGACGAACCATAGTTGACATGTTAGTGTCAGGGTTGACGAACCATAGTTGACATGTTAGTGTCAGGGTTGACGAACCATAGTTGACATGTTAGCGTCAGGGTTGACGAACCATAGTTGACATGTTAGTGTCAGGGTTGACGAACCATAGTTGACATGTTAGTGTCAGGGTTGACGAAACATAGTTGACATGTTAGTGTCAGGGTTGACAAACCATAGTCGACATGTTAGAGTCAGGGTTGACGAACCATAGCTGACACGTTAGCGTCAGGGTTGATGAAGCAGTTGACATGTTAGTGTCAGGGTTGACGAAGAATAGTTGACATGTTAGTGCCAGGGTTGACACACCATAGTTGACATGTTAGTGTCAGGGTTGACAAACCATAGTTGACATGTTAGTGTCAGGGTTGACACACCATAGTTGACATGTTAGTGTCAGGGTTGACAAACCATAGTTGACATGTTAGTGTCAGGGTTGACAAACCATAGTTGACATGTTAGCGTCAGGGTTGACGAACCATAGTTGACATGTTAGCGTCAGGGTTGACGAACCATAGTTGACATGTTAGTGTCAGGGTTGACAAACCATAGTTGACATGTTAGTGTCAGGGTTGACAAAGACCCTGAACCAACTCTCTCATGTAAAAGGCCTAGCCTGACTAACGGGGCAGGAATGCCCATAGTTCTCATGGTGGTGGAGTCTACTAAAGAAGTACTGCACATTTTCTTCTGTTTAGCTCCACTCATGGGCTTAAAAATAGGTGGCATGACCCGCTCCCAGTCCGACACAGTGCTGTGCTTCAACATCCTCGCCGCATCGGCTGAAAAAAACATCAGCTCGCAATTCCAGGCAGAAGAAGAAGAATCTGTTGTAACTCTCACACATGTACTCTTCCTCTCCTATATAGCTCAATTCATCTTCAAAGAGTGTCTATGCTTCCTTCTTCTGTCGACACTCCCGTAGCTCAGAATAGCGTTGACTGCATTCACATCACTTGGCAATCCTCATTTTTTCCCCCTCCATGTCTGTGTTGTCTCCAGTTAAGAAATGAGACCAACAGGAACGAAGCCATTCCCATTTTAAAAATGTATTTATGTTTCCCATTCAGTGCACGTGGGACTAAAAGTGCTAGCTACCTTTTTTTTCCATACAAGCCGGGGACGGTCTCAAAGATTACCTACGGTTTTCTTAGAAGATAGACAGGCGAAAGAGCGCCAGGTTTTTTTTTTCTCTCTGAAGTGTAAGATATACTCATTATGTGGTCGGGATGTGTTTCTTGATGTGTTAATGATGTTCTTATGGCATGTTTATGATGTGTGAGTGATGTTCTCGTGGTATGTTTATGATGTGTGAGTGATATTCTCATGGCATGTTTGTGATGTGTTAATGATGTTCTCGTGGTATGTTTATGATGTGTGAGTGATGTTCTCATGGCATGTTTATGTTGTGTTAATGATGTTCTCATGGCATGTTTTTGATGTGTGAGTGATGTTCTCGTGGCATGTTTATGATGTGTTAGTGATGTTCTCATGGCATGTTTATGATGTGTTAGTGATGTTCTCGTGGCATGTTTATGATGTTTCAGTAATGTTCTCTTGACATGTTTATGATGTTTTAGTGATGTTCTTATGGCATGTTTATGATGTGTCAGTCATCATCATCATCATCATCGTCTTCTTCTTCTTCTTCTTGTTTCCTCTTTATACGATACTGCCTGAGGTCACACATTTTTTCACCCCCCCCCCCCCCCTGGCTTTAACTTACATTTCATTTCCCAGACTTTCGCAACTGAGACTGAGGTGGGCTTGTGTTCAAGAAATTCAAAATGAAAGAAGAATGAACAGTTTGTGGTCTCATAAATCTTTTCTAATGTTCATTTCTCACATGTAGGTTTCACAGCTTAGAGCAGGAAAGGGTTCAAGTTTTCAGAAACTCGTAACTAGACGTGGTCTTGTGATCATTTTCTTTCGACGAAAGGGAAGTAAAGGTAGGAAATTATGTATAAAGAACACGGGGCGATCTTGGTGGTAGAAGCATACGAAGAAGAAGAAGAAACAGAAGATGTCTAAAAAAAAAAACAACATTGCGATTGTTTATTGGCCCGAGTTGAAGATAAGTGCTTGTTTGCGTTAGTGGGGGGTCGCTTTTTTCATTGCATTACTTGTACACCACTGAAGAAGGCGAGCACACGCTTCTTCCTCGATCGCGCAAGGAATGTACTGATCATGCTGCTCTAACCTACTGTAGACTCTGCTGGTGAATTCACAAAAAAGGAGGAGGAGATCCAAACATTAAGAAACCGTTCTCCTCCCCCCCCCTTTCCTCTCCAATATTCGGAGATGCCAGAAGATGGCCAAGGAAACACATCACCATCGGCTCTCCTGGTCTCTTTCTACTGAGATCTTCTCTTATTGTTTACTCCCCTAACTTTTGACTCTCCCGAGCCGCTTACACTGTTGGGGCGCTTTAAACAGCAAAAATCAAATATATGGACAACTAGAAACTACACCACGCACTTGTGTCAGGAAGTTCAAGGTAGAGAGTGTTGCTAGCACAGGTTGTCAGAGGTGAAGGACTGATCAGCGGACACCAAGGTGACACAAAGACCTTCACAAAGAGATGCCTGTTGTGAAACCATGGCTGTAGTGTATCGTGGAAAGCACATGACGCAACTTTGGCTCTGATAGACTGTGGGGGTTGTGCGTGGCGCAGACACGACTTAAGTGAATCATGGATTGCCCTGTACTACAACAATGTTACAGGGGCGGGGACAGTGTGAAGCAGTAGATACGCAGTAAATTTTAATTGTAACATAAACAATCAATTCTTAAAATAATCAATCCTTAAAATAACCAATTCTTAAAATAATCGTCGTCTTGTGCCACCTACACAAGGAAAGTTGACGACAATGGAGCTCATCATGACTGTACGCTTGATCTGGAATGGTGTCCCATGCGTATTACATTGGGGGGGGGGTGGGGTTGTGTCCCTATGATATTCAGTGTGTTATCGCAGCTGTAAGTATATGAATTAGCCCAATACGCGTGCGTTTATAAATTTTAAAAAAATGTATTCACATTGTTGGCTAAGTGGTCTGGCGTTCGGCCTACTAATCCGGTGGTACCTGGTTCAGTTCCCAGCAGTGGAGACTTTCTGGAACTGCCACACCAAAAAAAAGGCCCCAGGGTCCACCCAGCCTCTAAAAATGGGTACCAGAGAAACTTGGGAAGGTAAATGCAGCCAAGCGTGAAACTGACCACATCAGACTTTTATGCCCGCCGAAGGTCTTGGAGATACGGGCCTGACACCGTGTGCCCAGTATGTGCATTAATGGCCGGGGGACATGGATTTTCCCCTTTTTATCTATTCACATTGTCCCTAGTATTTTTTTCTCCCGATATTTGGTCGTAAAATATTTGTCTATCTTTTCTCACATAACGAATCCATAATTGTGATATATTTATTTAATATAATTTATATATGACAGTGTGGTACCCGGGACTTGGACAAGTGCCTTGGAAGCAAAGAATAGGACCACTGTACCCTACCAGGCATGATCGTAAGAGGCGACTAAGGAGGGTTCGGCATAAGGCCAGGAAGCCTATCTGGTTAAAAAAAACCCCACCAGGCTGCTACAGAAACAGAAACAAGGGACAAAAATAAACGCAGACGGAAGGAGAAAAGCGTATCAGGACATCAAAAGCAGACTTACTAGAGCTAACCAGGCTTTTGCAATGATGCAGGCTATATGGAAGTCTTAAAAAAAAAAAAAAAACTAAGCACGAAGATGAAAATCAGCATATTTAAGAGTAATGTTCTAAGTGTACTACTCTGTGGAAGTGAATGCTGGAAAATCTTCAAAACTATAGAAAACAAGTTGAATTCTTTCCAGTCTAAATGTTTACGAAGAATTAGAAGAATATTTTGGCCAAACATCGTAATAAATGATATCTTGTTGGCAGAAAAGCAGATGAAGCCACTGGTGGCAATTAGTGAGAAAAGTCGCTGGCGATGGTTGGGACATATGCTCCGAATGACTGACAACTCACTACCAAAAATTAGCACTAAGATGGACACCACAGGGGAACAGAAGTAAGGGTAGACCAAAAGAGACATAGAGAAGAACAACAAAGAGGATGTTGAGCAATAGAGGGCTCACCTGGGCAATAGTGGAAAAAAAGACAAAGGTCAGGCGTTTATGGAAAACCCTTGCGGAAGCATCACGTGCCTTAGGCACTTAAGGTTCAGAGAGAGCGAGAGAGAGAGAGAGAGAGATGACTTCAGTTTTACACATTTTTTTTAAAGATTTATTTCCCTTGTTTTTGTTGTAGGTTATAGCTAGGATATAATTTCACGTTTCATAAAGGTTTTTAGTTTTCAGACACATTTAAATGTCATTGTCCGAGTTTTTTTCATGTATAAGTTCATATGTTGTGGTTATGATACATATCTAGGATCTTTGGTTTAATATTATACTCGTTCGGGTTTTATTCTGTGAAGAAGCGACGAAAGCCTTTGATGTCTCTTTTTATTATTCAGAAATTGTAAAAATACATTTCATCAATATTTCTGTGAATAGCTGTAATGAATATCTGTAGTGAATTGCTGTAGTGAATGGCTGTGTGAATAGCTGTACGGAATGGCCGTGCGAATAGCTGTACGGAATGGCTGTGCGAATAGCTGTACGGAATGGCTGTGCGAATAGCTGTACGAAATGGCTGTGTGAATAGCTGTACGGAATGGCTGTGCGAATAGCTGTACGGAATGGCTGTGCGAATAGCTGTACGGAATGGCTGTGCGAATAGCTGTAGCGAATGGCTGTGCGAATAGCTGTACGGAATGCCTGTGCGAATAGCTGTACGGAATGGCTGTGCGAATAGCTGTACGGAATGCCTGTGCGAATAGCTGTACGGAATGGCTGTGCGAATAGCTGTACGGAATGGCTGTGCGAATAGCTGTACGGAATGGCTGTGCGAATAGCTGTACGGAATGCCTGTGCGAATAGCTGTAGCGAATGGCTGTGCGAATAGCTGTACGGAATGCCTGTGCGAATAGCTGTACGGAATGGCTGTGCGAATAGCTGTATGAAATGGCTGTCCGAATAGCTGTACGGAATGGCTGTGTGAATAGCTGTACGGAATGGCTGTGTGAATAGGTGTAGTGAATGGCTGTAGCGAATGGTTGTAGAGAATGGTTTGTAGTGAATGACTGTAGCGAATGGTTTGTAGAGAATAGCTGTAGTGAATAGCTATAGTAAATGACTTCATGTTTTACAGTTGGTACCTGAAGGGTGAAACATCACAACGTTATCAGTTATAACATGAATTTGCGAGACATGTGTGAAGTACATGTATGAAGTACATGTATGACTGATTTTGAATGTATTCGATCTTTTGAAAACGGAGGAAAAAATATGCACAGAATCACCCACGTCACGTGACTGTCCTCTTTTATTTTTCTTGTCCCTTTTAAAAAACGGAATTTTCCGTGATTGCTCATTTCTTTTGGTAAAGTCATTATTTTAGGATCTTTATTTTTAAAGGGTAAGGAATTGGGCACGCAGGCCCGTTTTACATTCTGCCCTTCATCACTCCATCTTTCATTCTTCCCACACACTCGATTTAATACAAATTACGTGATGAAAAAACATTTTAAAAAAAGAGTGCAAAATTAAACAATTACATTCACAGTATAAGAGAATTTAACTGACCTAACAAAATAGCGAGCGCACACACACAGGTATATACATAAACAAAAATACATTTTTTTGTTCAGTTCTTTTAACAAACTCAGGTTAGACCGATTCTCTACAAATGAGCAGTCATTCTGTCGACACGATCGCAGGTTTTGTGCCAATTCTCTACAAATGTGAAGTTATTCTATCTAGTTAGCGCTCTCAAAGGATGGTACACTTGTTGGCTTATCTAATCTGTATACAACTTTCCCGGCAAAACCCAGCAGTGTAAGCCATGTTTTTTTTTTAAACACTTCCTAGCGAGTGAATGATAAGAAAAGAGAAAGTATTAGTTGAGTTGAGAATAAGAGCATTAAGCAACATTTTGGGAACTGCTTTAGAATACTAAAGAAGAAGTGGAGAGGGCCAAGATATTACAGGAATAAGTAGTTTGGGCCTCGAGATCATGATATATATGATCATCATGTCTCTAGAGAATGTTGGACCCTTGTTGGATCTGCGGCTTCTTGATCTTTAGTTTGTTGGATCTCAAGCCTGTAGGATCTCTAGTTTGTTGGATATATATCCTACTGGATATCTAGCCTAATGAATTCCCAGTTTGTTGGATATATAACTTGTTGGATCTCAAACTTGCTGGATCTCCACCTTTTTGGATCGTCACCTTGTTGGATCTCTATATTGTTGAATCTCTATCTGTTGGATATCCAGCTTGTTGGATCTCCATCTTGTTGGATTCCCAGCTTGTTGGATTTCCGTCTTGTTGAATCTGCATCTTATGTGTTTATCTTCAGCTTGTTGAATCTCCAGTTTCTTGAATCTCGAGCTAAACGTTAGCTGGATATCAATTTGTTGGATCTCCAGCTTGTTTTATATCCATCCTTTTTTTTAATCTCTAGCTTATTGCATTGACAGCTTGTTGAATCGCCAGTTTGCTGGATCTCCAGCTTGTAGGATCTCTGACTTGTTTTCTAACTCTTGATGATTTCATGGTCCACATGACCAGATTAATGCCAGTCTCACGACATCTGCTGAGCCGTCAATCCTTCTGTCAGTCCTCTTATCAGTCCTCTTGTCAATTCTCTTATCAGGTCTCTTGTCAATCCTCTTATCAGTCCTCTTGTCAGTCCTTTTATCAGTCCTCTTGTCAATTCTCTTATCAGTCCTCTTGTCAATCCTCTTATCAGTCCTCTTATCAGTCCTCTTATCAGTCCTATTGTCAGTCCTCTTATCAATCCTCTTGTAAGTCCTCTTGTCAGTCCTCTTGTCAGTCCTCTTGTAAGTCCTCTTGTCAATCCTCTTGTCAGTCCTCTTGTCAGTCCTCTTATCAATCCTCTTTTAAGTCCTCTTGTCAGAGATTTATTTAGACCTTGACAATACCAGCATTCTCCCATAGAGATCTCTCGTGCACGTTGTTCTCTTGCAGTGAAAAGTTTGCTGGCCATAAACCAGGCAGGAGGTCTCATCGTGTTGCTCCCCGTAAACAGGCTGTTGCAACAAGGCAACCTGGACAACAAAATGGGATCCAAGTGGTCCGAGATATGGTGAAGCCGTCTGCGTATCTCTATGAGTTATATATTGTGTTAGCCCACCCACCCACCTACCTACCTACCTACCCACCTACCTACCAACCCACCACATACCTACCTACCTACCTATCTACCTACCTACCAGCCCACCCACCTACCTACCTACCTACCTACCTACCTAACCTACCTACCCACCTACAAACATACCCACCCACCTACCTACCTACCTACCTAACCTACCTGTCTAACCTACATACCTACCTACCAACCTACCTACCTACCTAACCTACCTACCTACCTGTCTAACCTACCTACCTACCTAACCTACCTACCTACCAACCCACCCACCCACCTACCTACTTACCAACCCACCCACCCACCCACCTACCTACCTACCCACCTACAAACATACCCACCCACCTACCTACTTACCTACCTACCTACCCACCCACCTACCTACCTACCTACATACCCACCTGCCTACCCAACTGTCTAACCTACCTACCTACCTACCCACGCACCCACCCACCTATGAATGTAGCAAGAGGCGTTACATTTCACGGGTAATGTTGTAATACAAGCGTCATTTGGTAAGTCCAGTGTGTCACTTAAAAAACCCAGGTTGTTGTTGGCTCTCCCCCCCTCCCCGACGTCTATATTTAGCTCACGTGACGTGACGTGGCACAGATTTCTTGACGGGGCAGTCGTATACAGAACATTCAGGCTCAATGTAAATATCATTTTATGATCATCTGCTGTTGGAATGTGAACATTTTATGAATCGATAAAGCCCTCTCACTTTCTCTCTTTGTATTTGTCTCTCTCTATCTCTCTCTCTCTCTGTGTCTCTATATCTCTCTGTCTCTCTTTCTCTGTCTCTATGTCACTCTCTGTCTGTCTGTCTGTTTCTGTGTCTTTCTGTCTCTCTCTGTCTGTCTATCTGTGCCTCTTTCTGTCTCTATGTCTCTCTCAATTTCTCTATGTCTTTCTCTGTCTCTGTCTCTTTCTGTCTCTCTGCCTCTTTCTCATTCTCTCTCTGCCTCTTTCTCATTCTCTCTCTGTCTTTCTTTTTCTATCTGTCTCTCTCTCTCTCTGTCTTTGTCTTTCTGTCTCTCTGTCTGTCTCTGTCTCTTTCTGTCTTTCTGTCTCACTCTCTCTGTCTTTCTGTCTCTCTCTGCCTATCTCTCTATCTGTCTCTGTCACTCTCTGTCTCTGCCTCCGTCTGTCTCTCTGCCTGTCTCTGTCTGTCTGTTTCTTTTCTCTCTGTCTGTCTCTGCCTCTGTCTGTCTCTCTCTCACTCTCTGTCTGTCTGTTTATCTCTGTCTGTGTGTCTCTCTGTGTGCCTCTCTGTCTGTCTTTCTGTCTCTCTCTGTCTGTCTGTCTCTCTCTGTCTCTGCCTCTGTCTGTCTCTCTCTCTCTGTGCCTCTGTCTGTCTCTGTCTATCTCTCTCTGACTCTGTCTATCTCTCTGTCTCTATCACTCTCTGACTCTCTCTGTCTCTGCCTGTCTCTTTCTGTCTCTGTCACTCTCTGTCTCTGCCTGTCTCTTTCTGTCTCTGCCTGTCTCTGTCACTCTCTGCCTCTGTCTGTCTCTGTCTCTGCCTGTCTGTCTGTCTCTGTTTCTCTCTCTCTCTCTCCCTCTCTCTGTATGGTGTGTATATATGTGTTACTCGTCACGTGGCTAGCGGATTCATGCATCACTTAACACATTTCACATGTTACTACTGTGTAGCAAACGCGCCGTTGCCCACTTTTGCAGTAGCATTCAATCACAGATTATATCGATTCCAAAGACCCCTTTTTTAAAGCGACCAATTACTGAAAATAGAAATGTAAAACCTGTTGGTAATTCAACCGTGAATATGGAGCTAAAGGGTCCCTCTTTCATCATTGTGAGAAACCCTGAAATCTGTTAATTACAGTGGCTGGAAAGACAAATTCCTCCCCCCCCCCCAAATCCAAAAAAATGTTTTGCTTCTTTACGTAAACTGTTTATAACAACTTGCAAAGTAGCAAGACCAATAAAGAATATTCGAAGGTGGCAGTTCCATTAAGCCTGAGCTCAGGGCAATAACTGCGTCGTTACGTAACTGGTCAGATCAAGACAATCAACCAGAAGAAGAGGGAAAAATAATGAAGGCTGAGAAACACATAAATGCCTTTGAATGTAAATGCTACATTTGATTCCTTCAAATATCATGGACACAGAAAAGAACAAATATATATATATATATATATACTACAAGAACTTAATATTGAAGAAGGCTGGCTAGTAAAGAGGACAAAGAAAATTTAAATATTTTGGACACATTAAAAGTCATGAGAATTTAGAGAAGACCGTCTTGGAAGGGTGCATAAAGGGAAAAAGAAAGAGAGAAAGACCAAGGCGAAGATGGCTGCAAGACGTCGTTGATGATCTGCAAATGGATGCATCAGCAGCAGGGCGTCTTGCTTACAACCGAGAGGCCTACAGGAGGGCTGTTAGGGAGGCAAAGTTACGCAAGGGACATGCGAATGATTGACTGAGAAGGAAGTAAAATGAGCAATAATTCCTATCTGAAACGTCTTTTTCTTCTTGCTATTTTTGCCCAAGTTCACATGATTGTTCTGTGTAACTCCTTTCTCCAGGCAAATTTTGGCCGTCCAAACATTAGTATGAGTCTGAAACGATCTTCCACTTGGCTGACGCGCGTCATCCGTGCTACTAAAGTGTGGAGTCACTCAGTGCACACTGAAACACAGACAGCGGAAGGAAAACTGGAACTTTACGAGCACTTGATACAGGGAACAGTTAACTTCTGTCCGCGATATTCGCACACAATGACATGACAAGGTTAAAAGAGCAATTGTCCAATTTTTTGTTTGTTTGTTTGTTGAGGGGGAACTTTTGTGTATCATTGTTTGGAGCATAATTTTATGATTGTTGTAAAATGATTGTTATAAAATGGTTGTCACACTCTTAGTGAAAAATCTTTCCTCACACTTTGTACGAAAATAAATCTAATTTGTTTTGTTTTTTTCGATTTCTCTCTCTTTCTATGTCTCTCTCTCTCTTTCTCTCTCTCTTCTCTTCTCTCTCTCTTTTCTCTCTCTCTCTTTTCTCTTTCTCTTCTCTTCTCTTCTCTCTCTCTTCTCTTCTTTCTCTCTTTTCTCTTTTTTTTTTCTCTCTCTCTTTTCTCATTCTGTCTCTTTTCTTTCTGTGTTTATTTGTCTCTCTCTGTATTTCTCTGTCTCACTCTCTCTTTCTCGCCTCCTTTCCCTAAGGGCAGAATGTAAGACGGGCCTGAGTGTCCAATTCTTTACCATTTAAAAATAAAGATCATTCATTCATTCATTCTCTCTCTCTCTCTCTCTTTCCCCACATGTAGCTTTCTTTAAAAAATCATTTAACTGTGCAACGAATCCGTCTTTCTTCAAGCGGTTCTGCTCACATAACATTCTACTGGTAATATAGGTAGGCGCTGGCATATCACATTCTATAGGTAACATAGGTAGGAGCTGAAATATCACATTCTACTGGTAATATAGGTAAGTGCTTGCATATCATATTCTATAGGTAACATAGGTAGGAGCTGAAATATCACATTCTACTGGTAATATAGGTAGGAACTGGCATATCACATTCTTCTGGTAACATAGACAGGAGCTGACATATCACATTCTTTTGGTAACGTAGGCGGGAGATGATGTGTTCTCGTGGCAGAGAGGCCTACTGAAAAGTTACTCATCTTCTTGGGTCAGTTCCAAGAATTAAAGAAGTCAATCATGACAGTGCAATTCCGGCCTATCTCAATGATTGTGCTTCTAGAACTTTCACGAAAACCTCCAACCCAGACCGACCCACTGACAGGAGATCCAAACCATCAAGCCATAACGAAGCAGAACTTCAATTATTTGCCTATTTCTGCAGTCCAGTATTTGTCGTTCTACACGTTTAAAAAAATCGCACAAAAGCGAAAGGAGGCCCAAGCAGATCAAAGCTTGAAAACCACTCATGTAGGGCATTGGTGTTTAGCTTGGATGATTTTGCCACGACCTATTACCTTCACATTTCACATCTTTCCCAAGATCAATATCTTTGATCGCAGTTAATTTCTTCCTTTCTTAAAACAAACAAACAAACAAACAAACAAACAAACAAACAAACAAACAAAAAACAAAAAAACAAACACGATGAAGTCAAGAAAAACTTTCAGTGCTGATAAAGGATAAAGTTGTGAGTTATCTTCCTTGTTGGAGTTATTCTTGAAAAGTGAATCATAACAGGAATAACCGTTGATAACAATGACAGCGGTATGTACTCAAGACAGATAACAGCAGTGTAAATGACAGTTCGTTCTCTACAGAAAAAGGGGCAAGTGATGAGCGACGCTGTGTACAGAAAGGATATTCCGATTGATGGAAGAGTTTAAGGTCACACTGAGGACCGTAGATACAGACAAGAGCTACCCGCTATCAGAGCCTCTAAGAGAAATTTTATAAGTCTGTGGACCCCCTAACCTACCCGTGCTTATTTACTGTGAACACCTTCCCCCAAGTCCTTAAAACATGGACAAAACGGGGGCCCCTGGGCCTCCATCTCTTTCGCAGGGCCTGCCTGCCACTATCTCCTATGCAACTTTTCTAGAGTGCAAACAGATTTTCTTCTTCTTCTTCTTATTATTATTATTATTATTATTAAAAAGAGAAAAGGGCGACCTCGCCGCAGGTTGACTCTAGATGTCAGGGAAAGTCTGAATATGACATTGAGAGACGCAGGTCAACTTGCGCCAACACCGTATTGCATTCAGGGAGGTTGTGAGAGGGACAACGTTCTGGAAAGGACATGCCATCTTCTTCTTCTTCTTCTTCTTCTTCTTCTTCGTCTTATTATTATTATTATTAGTGGTGGTGGTGGTGGTAGTAGTAGTAGTGGTAGTAGTAGTAACAGTATTAGTGGTGGTAGTAGTAGTAGTAGTAGTAGTAGTAGTAGTAGTGGTGGTGGTGGTAGTAGTAGTAGTAGTAGTAGTAGTAGTAGTGGTAGTGGTAATGGTGGTGGTAGTAGTAGTAGTAATAGTAGTAGTAGTGGTGGTGGTGGTAGTAGTAGTAGTAGTGGTAGTGGTAGTGGTGGTGGTAGTAGTAGTGGTGGTGGTAGTAGTAGTAGTAGTAGTGGTAGTGGTGGTGGTAGTAGTAGTAATAGTAGTGGTGGTGGTGGTAGTAGTAGTAGTGGTAGTAGTAGTAGTGGTGGTGGTAGTAGTAGTGGTGGTGGTAGTAGTAGTGGTGGGGTAGTAGTAGTGGTGGTGGTAGTAGTAGTAGTGGTAGTAGTAGTAGTAGTGGTGGTAGTAGTAGTGGTAGTAGTAGTGGTAGTGGTAGTAGTAGTAGTGGTAGTAGTAGTAGTGGTAGTAGTGGCAGTAGTAGTAATGGTGGTGGTAGTAGTATTGGCAGTAGTAGTAGTGATGGTGGTAGTAGTAGTAGTGGTGGTAGTAGTAGTGGTAGTAGTGGCAGTAGTAGTAGTGGTGGTGGCAGTAGTAGTGGTGGTGGTAGTAGTAGTAGTAGTAGTGGTAGTGGTGGTGGTAGTAGTAGTAATAGTAGTGGTGGTGGTGGTAGTAGTAGTGGTAGTAGTAGTAGTGGTGGTGGTAGTAGTAGTGGTGGTGGTAGTAGTAGTGGTGGTGGTAGTAGTAGTAGTGGTAGTAGTAGTAGTAGTGGTGGTAGTAGTAGTGGTAGTAGTAGTGGTAGTGGTAGTAGTAGTAGTGGTAGTAGTAGTAGTGGTAGTAGTGGCAGTAGTAGTAATGGTGGTGGTAGTAGTATTGGCAGTAGTAGTAGTGATGGTGGTAGTAGTAGTAGTGGTGGTAGTAGTAGTGGTAGTAGTGGCAGTAGTAGTAGTGGTGGTGGCAGTAGTAGTGGTGGTGGTAGTAGTAGTAGTAGTAGTGGTAGTGGTGGTGGTAGTAGTAGTAATAGTAGTGGTGGTGGTGGTAGTAGTAGTAGTGGTAGTAGTAGTAGTGGTGGTGGTAGTAGTAGTGGTGGTGGTAGTAGTAGTGGTGGTGGTAGTAGTAGTAGTGGTAGTAGTAGTAGTAGTGGTGGTAGTAGTAGTGGTAGTAGTAGTGGTAGTGGTAGTAGTAGTAGTGGTAGTAGTAGTAGTGGTAGTAGTGGCAGTAGTAGTAATGGTGGTGGTAGTAGTATTGGCAGTAGTAGTGGTGGTGGTAGTAGTAGTAGTGGTGGTAGTAGTAGTGGTAGTAGTGGCAGTAGTAGTAGTGGTGGTGGCAGTAGTAGTGGTGGTGGTAGTAGTAGTAGTAGTAGTGGTGGTAGTAGTAGTGGTGGTGGTAGTAGTAGTAGTGGTGGTGGTAGTAGTAACAGTATTAGTGGTAGTAGTAGTAGTGGTGGTAGTAGTAGTAGTGGTAGTGGTAGTAGTAGTAGTGGTGTTGGTAGTAGTAGTGGTGGTAGTAGTAGTGGTAATAGTGGCAGTATTAGTAGTGGTGGTGGCAGTAGTAGTGGTGGTGGTAGTAGTAGTGGTGGTGGTAGTAGTAGTAGTGGTGGTGGTGGTAGTAGTAGTGGTGGTGGTGGTAGTAGTAGTAGTGGTGGTGGTAGTAGTAGTAGTGGTGGTGGTAGTAGTAACAGTATTAGTGGTAGTAGTAGTAGTGGTGGTAGTAGTAGTAGTGGTAGTAGTAGTAGTAGTAGTGGTGTTGGTAGTAGTTGTAATAGTGGTGATAGTAGTAGTAGTGGTGATAGTAGTGGTAGTAGTGGTAGTAATAGTGGTAGTAGTAGTAGTGGTGGTAGTAGTGGTGGTGGTGGTGGTAGTAGTAGTAGTAGTAGTGGTAGTAGTAATAGTAGTCGTAGTAGTAGTAGTAGTGATTGTAGTAGTAGTGGTGGTAGGTGTAGTAGTAATAGTGGTGGGGTGCTACTAGTAGTAGTGGTGGTAGAAGTAGCAGTAGTTGTGGTAGTAGTAGTAGTGGTGGTAGTAGTAGTAGTAGTGGTGGTAGTTGTAGTAGTAGTAGTAGTAGTGATGGTAGTAGTAATAGTAGCAGTAGCAGTAGTAGTAGTAGTGGTGGTAGTAGTAATAGTAGCAGTAGCAGTAGTAGTAGTAGTGGTGGTAGTAGTAATAGTAGCAGTAGTAGTAGTGGTGGTAGTAGCAGTAGTAGTAGTAGTGATGGTAGTAGTAATAGCAGCAGTAGCAGTAGTAGTAGTGGTTGTAGTAGTAGTAGTAGTAGTGATGATAGTAGTAGCAGTGGTAGTAGTATATATCCCAATAATATTAGACTCTGAGGCCAGAACTGTCGTTCCATAGCTTTGTGATAGAGCGGGCTAGAAGTCTTTTACTGTCCGTGTCCAAAATGATTATTGCTAACTTCTGGCTGTTGCTAACTGCTGGCTGTTTCTAACTTCTGGCTGTTGCTAACTGTTGTGTGTTGCTAACTTATGGCTGTTTTTAACTTCTGACTTTTGCTAACAGCTGGCTGTGGGGAACTGCTGGCAGTTGCTAACTTCTCGCTTTGGCTAACTGCTGGGTTTGGCTAACCGCTGGATGTGGTTTACTTCTGGATGTGGCTAACTTCTGGCTGTGGCTAACTGCTGGTTGTGGCTAACGTATGCCTGTTGCTAACTCCTGGCTGTTGCTAACTGTTGGCTGATGCTAACTGCTGGCTGTTGTTAACTGTTGACTGTTGCGGAGTACTGGGTGTTGCTATCTGCCAGCTGTTGCTATCTGCCGGCTGTTGCTTACTGCTAGTGTTGCTGGGATTGCTGACTGCTGGCTGTTGCTAAATGTTGGCTGTTGCTAACTGTTGGGTATTGCTAACTGCTGTCCGTTGCTAACGTCTCGTTGGTACTAATTTCTGGCTAGTGCTAACTTCTGAATGTTGCTAACTTCTGGCTGTGGCTATCTTCGGGCTGTTGCTAACTGCTGGCTGTTGCTAACTGCTGGCTGTGGCTAACTATTGGCTGTTGCTCATTTCTGGCTGTTGCTAATTTCTGGCTGTTGCTATCTTCTGACTGTTACTGTCTTCTGGCTGTTCCTTACTGTTGGCTGTTGCTAACTTGTGGCTGTTGCTAACCGCTGACTGTTGCTGACTGTTGGGGTTGCTGACACCTGGCTGTTGTTAACTTTTGGCTGTTGCTCACGCCTCTCTGTGACTAACTGTTGGCTGTTGCTAACTTCTGGCTGTTGTTCACTCCTCTCTGTGACTAACTGTTGGCTGTTGCTAACTTCTGGCTGTTGCTGACTGTTGGGGTTGGTGACTGCTGGTAGCGACAGCATTTGGTAAATAACGGCTGTTTTCATCCTGAAATACAGAATGGAGTCAAGTAGATTTGATCTGTTTAGTAAAACTGTCGAACACACACACACACACACGCACGCACACACACAAACACACACATATATATATAACTGAAAAAGCTCCTCTCACCACTCGCTGAACCAATATCTCATTGGCATAATCGACCACGATAGCACCAAACCATGTTCAGCCCCTGTTGTGTGTGTCTCTCTCTCTCTGAACCTTAAGTGCCCAGGGCACATGGGGCTTCCGCAAGGGTTTTCCACAAATGCCTGTCCTTCGCCTTTTTTTCTGCTCTTGCCCAGGTGAGCCCTCTATTGCTCAACATCCTTTCTGTTGTTCTTCTCCATGTCTCTTTTGGTCTACCCTTACTTCTGTTCCCCTGTGGTGTCCATCTTAGTGCTATTTTTGGTAGTGAGTTGTCAGTCATTCGGAGCACATGTGTGTCTGAGAAGCTTTTATTGCCATGCTCTCATTCCTTTTTAAATAACGTGTTACCCATGCATAGAGTCTTCTTTCCATCTTGTGCGATCCTTCTCCAGATCTTCATCGCGACTGTTATAAAAGAAAACGCCTAACAAACAATCTTTTACAACTTTTTACATCTCGGTGACCTACTTTCTCAAGAAGTTCGCCATATTTTATTTTCATTCTAATAGATCCGGTTGCCATTCATTCTTGACAGGGAAAATGGCACGCATTGAAACACAGCCATTGTGTACTTTGTGAATTCCATTTATGCAAATTTCAGCCAAAGAGATTCATGAATGTGAAAAATGATGTAAAGGTTCATTATGAACCTTAAATTGAGGATCCAGTGAAAATCAAAGTGTTTGGTGTTAAGTTTTATGTTTGAGAAAAAAACAAACACCAACG
>CM019708.1:19475688-19480688 GCA_009760885.1 Achatina immaculata
TTTCCTAGACCTTCGGCACATGAAAGTCTGATGTGGTCAGTATCACGCCTGGCCGCATTTCCCAGAATTCTCTGACATACATTTTTAAAGGCAGGGTGAAGCACGAGGCTTTTTTGGTGTGTACCAGAAAAAAATCCCCACTGTTGGGACTTGAACCCGGTCCCACAGGATTAGTAAACTGAGCGGTTAACCACTCAGCTAACCAGGCGCCAAAGAAGAAGAAGAAGAAGAAGAAGAAGAACAATAACAACAACAACAGCAAGAAAAACAAGCAGAAGAATAGAATTCGGTTTTAGACGTTTGTTAAAACAGAAGTTACAGTCGTAGAAACTGTCTTCGAGAGTTTTAATGAAATCCATTATTTTCAAAGTTTCCACTTTTTAATCCACTTCATTGTCGTCTTCAGGTATTCCAGAAACGATATAACGGGGCTGTAAGCTTCACGAGAGATTTTGTAGCATACGACAATGGTTTTGGCTCGGTTGATGCTGAACACTGGTTAGGTAAGCATGTAGCGTGTAGCACGTAACACTTACAAATATCTGCTAAGGGTTGGTATTGTGCACGATGCTGACTAGTGGTGCTTAACCTTTTGCTTTTTTTTACGAACAATGCTAAGTTGACACTTAACCTCCTGTTTGTTCAGATATTGTCTTGAAGACGGCGTCAAAGTTGAGCTTTTTCCAGACCTTGACCTTCAACTCTTCTTCTTCTTCTTCTTCTTCCTGCAGTTTCGTAGCATCCTGTGTCTAGGAATTCTTCCAGTTATGCAGATAAAAACCAAAGGTATAAAGAAAAGGAGTGAAAATTCAAATAGACTAAAAAAAAAAAAGGAATAGAGTAGATGTACTGCAGTTAAGAGTCAAGATTCTAAATCTGTTAGAACAGTAAGGAGAGATCACGCGAGCTTTGTTTCCTTTATAAACTATTCTTCTCTAGATTACCATGTCTTGTAAGAAACAGTTCTACCTTCTTGTACGCTTACTTAAAGTCCTTAATAAGCTCCCTTCTGTATCTCAAGGAAATTCTCTCTGGGCTGGTTTAAATAAAGGGCAGGAATTATTATTTTATTATTATTAATTATATTGTTAAAAGAAGCCAATTCAGTGGACATAACATCCCTAGATGAGATTGAAAAACTCGCCGAAGACAGGACATCTTGGCGAACTACCATGCGGGCCCTATGTGACGTTTAACGGATGTAAGATGTAAGAAGATTATTATTTTCTTCTTCGTCCATGTTTGTTGTCTATTCCATCTGCATTTCCGTCTCTCAAGCAGAGTGGACTGTTGTTTGTAGTTCGTGCATAGAACCATAGACCTTATCACATGGGTTCATTTCATTACGTGTGCCTCGGTATTCCATAGTCAGTGCAGTTTGTTTTTGGAGGACTGCTCCACAATTTGAAATACTTGTACTTGTACTTGTACTTGTACTTGTACGAACTCCCTGTTACTGCGAGGTGTTGTTCTTTGCAGCTGATGCTGTAAGAGATGCTGAGGCACAACATCGTATCGGCGTGGGTGCGGATTATGGCGGCTACTTTTTCAGTCCCGGAGTACAGCTAAAAAGCAGGGGGGGGGGGGGGTGGGGAATGTGCAATGCTTCTTTAGCAGACTCCACCACCATGGGGACTATGGCGATCCCTGACCCTTTAGCCAGGCTAGGCCTGTTACTGGGGGGGGGGGGTGCCACGGGGAGGTGGGGCAGGGTCTTGGTCAGCTATGGTTCGCTAACCCTGACGCTGGCATGTCAGCTATGGGCCGCTGATTGCCTCATCGGACAACGTCTTCACCTCCTGTGAAATATTTAGACACATGCCAGCTTTACAACTTTGCATACAAGTCATAACGGGGAGGAGCTGCGGGCGGGTGTGTTTTGTTCGGAGACGACAATAGTGACTTGTTCATTTCTGTTTAGCAGATAATAATCACTGTGCGGTGATGTTCGTGGCCTTCTTTACGACGTTTCTCTTCAGATATATATTTTTTTTTAAACCGTGGCACTACGACGGAGTTACTGACAACCAGAAAGACAGTGAATTAAATAACATATGCTCAAACAGCCATTCTTCCGTTACAGGCTTGAAGACCATGAAGCGGATCATGAGAACGGGCAAGTACCAGATCCGCGTGGACATCACTGATCACAATGACGTCAATCACACCCGAATATATCCATCGTTTGATCTAGGTCCCTATGATGGATACAGACTTACAGTCGACGGTTATAACGACGGCGGTAAGTCCACTAATGAAAAAAAAAAAACATCTGGAAATAAGAGCGTGGCTGCAATAAGAAAAAGCAAACTTTTACGAGATCTTTAGTAGAAATATATAATTTGATTCTTTAGTATAAATACCGAATCTGAATATGCTAAAGGGCTGAACATGCAGAACGCAAGCTGAATGAGATGGTATCATAGAGGGCTGTTTGCGTCAGTGTTGGCAAATCACATCTGACCAGGGCCCTGTTATAACCCCCCTCCAACCTGGTTGCTCTTGGTAAAAGACAATAATCTGGTCAAGGTAACTGGGACAGAAATGGGATGACAAGCCCAGTCTTAAAATGCGGTTTGATGAAGACGGATGTGTCGGACCTAAAGACTCAGATATCACAGCCTGGCTGCAAAGAGCGACCAAAGCAACCAACGTCGTTTTGAGTGAGGGCAAACGCAGAAAAAAGGGAATAAGAAAAAAGAAGAATAGCTAAGATCAGCGTAGAGAGTAGGGGTAAAATGGTGCATATATGACCCTTGGGAATAGTGCCACCTATTTTTCATCAAAGGCGAGCCCAAATAGTCTGTTTAAAACTGTGCCCCTCGATGATCAGTAATGTGGTTCTCTGGCGTCTGCACCCTAGGAACAGTTTAGTTGACTAGTGATAGCACCAACCCTGGGAACCCCTCTGTTCCCAAGACAGCACATTCTCCCCCTGTCCTGTGATTAATGAATGAAGTACATTCTCCCGCTGTCCTGTGATTAATGAATGAAGTAAAGTATAATGACAGCCTCCTATTGTCTATTATTAAACAATATATCAGAACAATCTGCTGAATTATATAATGCAGCTTAAAGTGGGTGTAAAAACAGTGAATCAGCTCTTTACAGGTCAGTCATTCAATGTGACAACTTCTTTTGACAATTCAATATTGTTTGTGTACAGTTTTGGCTGTCGTGGACAAATGACTAAAGCGGAAAAAAAGGCGAATGACAGACGTTTGTGGAAAACCCTTGCGGGAGCCCTATGTTCCTTTGGCACCTAAAGGTTCATAGAAAGAGAGAGAGAGAGAGATCAAAGTTCTGTAATGTCTGTCTAACTATTGCAAATAAGTTGTGAAAAGCGACAGGTGTAGACATTTTGTTATTATCTAAACTAAAATCGCAAATCCTAAACAAAAATGTTCTCTGCAACCAAACAGGTCATGGGTTGACCTCCAGTTCTGGTGCAGACTTTTCAACACAGGATCATGGCCCGCAGTGAGTAAACATTCCTTTTTGTTTTGATATCACAGTGTTAATTTTTTAATGTCATTATGTTCCACGGCCTTTCTTTCTCCGTTTTTTCATTTAGATATTATGAATTACATCTAATAGTATATGGAACAAGATGATTTCTGCACTTTCCTGCACATTCTATGTGTTTATTTAACATGTTCCCATAATGGCTTGTACATTCTCTTTTCTGCAAACTCAGTCATATTTCCTTATTAGCTCTTTAGACCTCAGAACGAGACTAATGAGGCAACAGCTTCTTTTCTTCACTCTTCAATGTTGGTAGATGTTCACAAAGATTTTCATCGTCTTTTTTTAGTTAGATAAATCTTCCATAGATTTACCCAGCATTCATATTTTCATTTCTCTCAGCAGCTGCTTTCATTATACAAACAACAATATATAAATAATTTCGATTGCAACACGCGGGCTGTATTACTTCTAGCATAATTAACTGAACTTGATAACTTATCAGTCTACACTGGCCAAATAAACTCACAATTTTGCTTCTTACAGTTCATTTTTTCTATCATATTATTCATTAAAGAATCACATTACTTGTATTTATATCTAGACCACACTGCGCTGTTCAAGACTTCGGTGGCTGGTGGTATGACAACTGCGCCTTTAGCAACCTCAACGGTCAATGGGGAAAGTCTGGGGAGTCTGGAGTTTCCTGGTTTGAGCTGCCGGACGGTAGAACTCATCCACTTAAAGCAACTGAAATGAAGTTCAAAAGAGCGCCTCAGCCTTGAAAGTTATGCCCGCAGGTTGTTCTAAAAGATAGAACGAATTCTTATGTATTTTACTACATCTGGGAATTGGCTACACCAAGAAGCTGGAAGTTTCAGTGCGTGAAGGCTTATTATTGTTTTTTGTGTGTGCTAATAAACAGTCATTTCCACATGCCACTGTTATGAAATCGATCTTTTACGTCCATTTTCGATCTCTGCTTACGTGTAAAGTATGATTTTGAAGAAAAAAAATACAATACAGACAACACAACGCAAGCATAGAATGTAGACTAAATGTTCTTGTCTGTGAAATAAATACCCGCAAATAGACCAGGATAGTTCTGCTGTACATACAAGTATGAAAGTATGAGGATGTGGTAAACTCTATGTGATGGCTTTGCGCCCGTTTTTTTTAAACAAAAAACACAGACACATTTTTATTTTCAAATATGAATAATGTGCTTACAATATAAATAATGTGCTTACTACAAAAATCTGGGTCTGCTGATCGAACCATTATAATCGATTTATAATGTTTCCGTTGTATGAGATTCAATGTGGCTAAAATGTATAGGCTTGAACTTTGAAGTTTCTTCCCTAGCTAAAAAACAAAAAAAGATAACCCGTGCTAATTTCTGAGGAGATTTATCCCCAGTTATGCATTTTTGTAACGTACTACATCGAGAATACGTTGGTGATTTACATTTATTTTACACTTTTCATTTATTGTATATAATGTGAATTACTTTATGTCTGAACCGAAATGATGAA